>JARHVA010004745.1:850000-992500 GCA_037957365.1 Torreya grandis
GAGTCCAAATCACCATGACCAAGCTCATCCACATGTCTCTCAGAATCCTGGTGAGCCACCTTCATTGCCTCTACCTTAGGCTCTAAAGCCTCTGCCTCTAACTCCCTAGAACTATCTTGCTGTTTGAAATCTTTTGATTTTGAATCCTCACAATATGCCCATATTACACGATATGCCTTGCCCTTAGGCCTCAAATGACAACCGTGATTGGCATCATATGGATCTTTGTAGTATAAGCAAAGTTTTTTCCTGCATAGACCATTAAGAGCCTCTCGATCCAAAGGTGTTGTTGTTGGGTTGGCCTTTGAATCATTCTTACCAAATGTAGGCTGTGTAGGCCTATCAACTGTCTTAGAATGGGTCAGCTGTGGTATCTGATTAATAGTAGCACTCATATTATCTCCTTGCTCCCTATTCTATCGAATAGGTGTGTTCATCCTCTTTACCATAGTAGTGAGTGCCTGTAGTGCCTGTATCATCTCATGGTAGACTTCTCTGGTGTCCTGATCATCATTATGCCTATGGCCCCAGTGTGGGCTACCATCATGTCTGTCACTCATGGTGATTGGCTACTGCATGTGAAATACCTATGTGGTCCCAAATCTTGTGTCTGCATAAGATCTATAAACTATCATTGTACAGATCAATCTACCCAATAGGATGGTAGGAATTTAGCTTTGATCTACCCAATAAGATGCCAGGAATTTGGCTTTGAACTTACCCAAACTACCCAACAGGATGGCAGGAATTTGGATCCGATACCACTGTAATGTCCCTTATCCAATAGGGAATATAGAAAGACAAAATCTCTGATACCACTGTAATATCCCCTTCAAACAAGGAATATAGAAAGACGAAAGCTCCGAACAAAGATACAATTTTGCAAAATAAATTCAAATAAACAAATAAACCACAGTAAATCTCTTAACTCGCTAATCAGTGATCTTATTTATTTGTCTAGATGATTACAGTAGATGTCCTCTATCATGCATATAAAGGAATATTCAAATATGGTCTTAAAACCTTGATCTTTTACAAAACTAAAAATAAAACCCGAATTTTGGAACAGCTCAGGTTTTCTGTATCGACACACAGTCAGCGATGTTGGTTATTATGCCATCATCGGTCGATATACTACCGACGTCGGTCACTGTCAGTCAGCTACTATGCTGACATCGGTCTTCAGTCAGCCAATGTCGATCAATGGACTACCGATGTCAGTCTCTGAGTTGCCTGTTTCTCTGTACGACTTGATGCAAAACTCTACAAACTTGCATGAATTAGTACAGATTCCATACAAAAACAAGATAATATGTTGCGGCCTCTAAGCTGAATACCAGATCTCAAGAAATATGGAACTAATATAAATAATCTCTATCTCTATAACATATTAAATCAAAAACCTAATAAAATAAATACCTGGAAAGCTCTGTGACAACTTCTATATGAAGTTACCTCTCAAATCTGTAAACCTCTGTGATAACTTCTGTATGAAGCTATCTCTCAAATCGGTAATAGATTAGCTGATATTTCATAGCATCTAAATCACACACACTGAAGAGTGGACGTTCCCCAATGCAGATGGAATCCTGGAACCCTTGGCTCAATCTTCACAGAAGAATTCTTCAAAATCAATAGTCAATAATCAATGCATAATAATCAATCTCAACTCTCATGAGAAACCCTTATACCCTCCAAAAGATATGCTTGCCCTAATTAGGGTTTTCTTAAATTAGAATTAGGGTTTCTAATTAAAAAATAGGCCAAATAATTAATATTTGATTAAATCAATCAAATATTAATATCTCCCTCAATATATGTCCGATCCTCGAACTGACTGAAGCTGGTGAATCAAGGAGTGATTATGCACATGACCATACCAAAATAAGGGCACTCTGATGCATATCAAATATCCATAAATAATTGGATCTCATGCAAACGTGTCCAAAAGAACTCGAATGAAAGCCAATTGTAGGAATTCTGCTAATCGAAGCCAAACCAAGCTCCATCATGACCCTCTATCCATCCTATCAGCCTACGAAGGTCGCATAATAGGCTAATAATCAAATCTAAAGATGTCACCTAAAAAGGGGATGTGACAATCTGCCCCTCCAAAAATTGCTTGTCCCCAAGCAATCTCGGAACAATGAACCACTCGATCCACCTGGATTCCAAATGTAGTTATGCTTTGCACTGCTGTGAATCAATGCAAGTTCTTGCAATATCGTCTCAAATAGAACAAAGAGGAATCCATAACCAAACTATGGAATGCAACTCAACCAAACTCCAAGAGCACAACTGCCATAGTCAGCAACCCATGAGAAACAAACTCTCGACGTATCATAACCCAAGTAGAATGGACAACTCAAACTACCAATTCCATTTGCAAAAGATGGTGCCAATCCATCCAATATCTGATCCCTCTATAAAAGTGGCACAACCAACTATACCACACTATCATCTATGTGAGAAGAATCAGTCTGGAGACTCGACTCCACTGGTATGCCAAACTCATCAGGACCAAGTACTCCCAAATCCTGAACATGTGTGTCAGCTCCAACAACATGTTCCTCAGCTACAACTGTAGGAACGTACTCACCAACAACACTCATTGTACTATCCTCTGAGCATACCTCCACACTCTGAATGCCAACATCAGACTCATCCTCATCTAACTTTAAAGAAGTTGCTGCTGAAACTACCTCATCATGACAATCTCTAGCTCCCTTGTCCTCTGCAACTAACTGAGAGTCCAAATCACCATGACCAAGCCCATCCACATGTCTCTCAGAATCCTTGTGAGCCACCTTCATTGCCTCTACCTTAGGCTCTAAAGCCTCTACCTTTGACTCCTCAGAACTATCTTGCTGTTCAAAATCTTTTGATTTTGAATCCTCACAATATGCCCATATTACACGATATGCCTTTCCCTTAGGCCTCAAATGAAAACCGTGATTAGCATCATATGGATCTTTGCAGTATAAGCAAAGCTTTTTCCTGCGTAGACCGTTAAGAGCCTCTCAATCCAAAGGTGTTGTTGTTGGGTTGGCCTTTGAATCATTCTTAACAAACATAGGCTATGTAGGCCTATCAACCGTCTTAGAATGGGTCAGCTGTGGTCTCTGATTAATAGTAGCACTCATGTTATCCCCTTGCTCCCCATTCTATCGAACAGGGGTGTTCATCCTCTTTACCATAGTAGTGAGTGCCTGTAGTGCCTATGTCATCTCATGGTAGACATCTCTGGTGTCCTGATCATCATTATGCCTGTGGCCCCAGTGTGGGCTACCATCACGTCTGTCAGTCATGGTGATTGGCTACTGCGTGTGAAATACCTGTGTGGTCCCAACTCTTGTGTCTGCATAAGATCTATAAACTATTACTGTACAGATCAATCTACCCAACAAGATGGCAGGAATTTAGCTCTGATATACCTAATAAGATGCCAGGAATTTGGCTCTGAACCTACCCATACTACCCAACAGGATGGCAAGAATTTGGCTCTGATACCACTGTAATGTCCCTTAGCCAATAGGGAATATAGAAAGACAAAAGCTCTGATACCACTGTAATATCCCCTTCAAATAGGGAATATAGAAAGATGAAAGCTCCGAACAAAGATACAATTTTGCAAAATAAATTCAAATAAAAAAATAAACCATAGTAAATCTCTTAACTCGCTAATCAGTGATCTTATTTATTTGTCTAGATGATTACAGTAGATGTCCTCTATCATGCATATAAAGGAATATTAAAATATGGTCTTAAAACCCTGATCTTTTACAAAACTAAAAATAAAACTTGAATTCTGGAACAGCTCGGGTTTTCTGTGTCGACACACAGTCGCTGACGTTGGTTATTATGCCATCATCAGTCGATATACTACCGATGTCAGTCGCTGTCAGTCGGCTACTATGCCGACGTCGGTCTTCAGTCAACCAATGTCAATCAATGGACTACCGATGTCGGTCTCTGAGTTGCCTATGGCTCTGTACGACTTGATAAAGAACTATATTAACTTGCATGAATCGATACAGATTCTGTATAGAAACAACATAATATGTTGTGGCCTCTAAGCTGAATACTAGATCTCAAGAAATATGGAACTAATACAGACAATCTCTATCTGTATAACTTATTAAATCAAAAACCTAATAAAATAAATACCTAGAAAGCTCTGTGACAACCTCTATATGAAGTTACCTCTCAAATCTGTAAACTCTGTGATAACTTCTGTATGAAGCTATCTCTCAAATCGGTAATAGATTAGCTGATATTTCATAGCCTCTGAATCACACACACTGAAGAGTGGACGTTCACCAATGCATATGGAATCCTGGAACCCTTGGCTCAATCTTCACAGAAGAATTCTTCAAAATCAATAGTCAATAATCAATGCATAATAATCAATCTCAACTCTCATGAGAAATCCTTATACCCTCCAAAAGATATGCTTTCCCTAATTAGGGTTTTCTTAAATTAGAATTAGGGTTTCTAATTAAAAAATAGGCCAAATAATTAATATTTGATTAAATCAATCAAATATTAATATCTCCCTCAATATATGTCTGATCCTCGAACCGACTAAAGCTAGTGAATCAGGGAGTGATTATGCACATGACCATACCAAAATAAGGGCACTCTGTTGCATATCAAATATCCATAAATAATAGGAGCTCATGTAAACGTGTCCAAAAGAACCCTGAATGAAAGCCAGTTGTAGGAACTCTGCTAATCAAAGCCAAACCAAGCTCCATCATGACCCTCTATCCATCTTATAAGCCTACGAAGGTCGCATAATAGGCTAATCATCAAATCTAAAGATGTCACCTAAAAAGGGGACGTGACAATCTGCCCCTCCAGAAATTGCTTGTCCCCAAGCAATCTCGTAGCACCGAACTACATGATCCACCTGGATTCCAAATGTAGTTATGCTCTGCACTGCTATGAATCAATGCAAGTTCTTTCAATATCCTCTCAAATAGAACAAAGAGGAATCCATAACCAAACTGTGGAATGCAACTCAACCAAACTCCAAGAGCACAACTGCCATAATCAGGAACCCATGAGAAACAAACTCTCGAAGTATCATAACCCAAGTAGAATGGACAACTCAAACTACCAATTCCATCTGCAAAAGATGGTGCCAATCCATCCCATAACTGATCCCTCTGTAAAAGTGGCACAATCAATTATACCACACTGTCATCTATGTGAGAAGAATCAATCTGGAGACTCGACTCCACTGGTATGCCAAACTCATCAGGACCAGGTACTCCCAAATCCTAAACATGTGTGTCAACTCCAACAACATGTTCCTCAGCTACAACTGTAGGAATGTACTCACCAACAACACTCATTATACTATCCTCTAAGCATACCTCCACACTCTGAATGCCAGCATCGTACTCATCCTCATCTAACTCTAAAGAAGCTGCTACTGAAACTACCTCATCATGACAATCTCCAGCTCCCTCATCCTCTGCAACTAACTAAGCGTCCAAATCACCATGACCAAGCTCATCCACATGTCTCTCAGAATCCTGGTGAGCCACCTTCATTGCCTCTACCTTAGGCTCTAAAGCCTCTGCCTCTGACTCCTCAGAACTATCTTACTGTTCAAAATCTATTGATTTTCAATCCTCAAAATATGCCCATATTACATGATATGCTTTGCCCTTAGGCCTCAAATGACAACTGTGATTGGCATCATATGGATCTTTGCAGTATAAGCAAAGCTTTTTCCTGCGTAGACTGTTAAAAGCCTCTCGATCCAAAGGTGTTGTTGCTGGGATGGCCTTTGAATCATTCTTAACAAACATAAGCTATGTAGGCCTATCAACCATCTTGGAATGGGTTAGCTGTGGTCTCTGATTAACAGTAGCACTCATGTTATCTCCTTGCTCCCCATTCTGTCGAACAGGTGGGTTCATCCTCTTTACCATAGTAGTGAGTGCCTGTAGTGCCTGTGTCATCTCACGGTAGACTTCTCTGGTGTCCTGATCATCATTATGCCTGTGGCCCCAGTGTGGGCTACCATCACGTTTGTCACTCATGATGATTGGCTACTGCGTGTGAAATACCTGTGTGGTCCCAACTCTTGTGTCTGCATAAGATCTATAAAATATCACTGTACGGATCAATCTACCCAACAGGATGGCAATAATTTAGCTCTGATCTACCCAATAAGATGCCAGGAATTTGGCTCTGAACTTACCCAAACTACCCAACAGGATGGTTAGAATTTGGCTCTGATACCACTGTAATGTCCCTTATCCAATAGGGAATATAGAAAGACAAAAGCTCTGATACCACTGTAATATCCCCTTCAAATAGGGAATATAGAAAGACGAAAGCTCCGAACAAAGATACAATTTTGCAAAATAAATTCAAATAAACAAATAAACCACAGTAAATCTCTTAACTCGCTAATCAGTGATCTTATTTATTTGTCTACATGATTACAGTAGATGTCCTCTGTCATGCATATAAAGGAATATTCAAATATGGTCTTAAAACCCTGATCTTTTACAAAACTAAAAATAAAACTTGAATTCTGGAACAGGTCAGGTTTTCTGTGTCGACACACAGTCACCGACATCAATTATTATGCCATCATCAGTCGATATACTGCCGACGTCGGTCACTGTCAGTTGGCTACTATGTCGACGTCGGTCTTCAGTCAGCCAATGTTGATCAATGGACTGTCGATGTCGATCTCTGAGTTGCCTATGGCTCTGTACGACTTGATGCAAAACTGTATGAACTTACACGGATCGATACAGATTCCATACAGAAACAAGATAATATGTTGTGGCCTCTAAGCTAAATACCAGATCTCAAGAAATATGGAACTAATACATACAATCTCTATCTGTATAACTTATTGAATCAAAAACCTAATAAAATAAATACCTGGAAAGCTTTGTGACAACTTCTATGTGAAGTTACCTCTCAAATCTGTAAACCTCTGTGATAACTTCTGTATGAAGCTATCTCTCAAATCGGTAATAGATTAGTTGATATTTCACAGCCTCTGAATCGCACACACTGAAGAGTGGACGTTCCCCAATGTAGATGGAATCCTGGAACCCTTGGCTCAATCTTCACAAAAGAATTCTTCAAAATCAATAGTCAATAATCAATGCATAATAATCAATCTCAACTCTCATGAGAAACCCTTATACCCTCCAAAAGATATGCTTGCCCTAATTAAGGTTTTCTTAAATTAGAATTAGGGTTTTTAATTAAAAAATAGGCCAAATAATTAATATTTGATTAAATCAATCAAATATTAATATCTCCCTCAATATATGTCCGATCCTCGAACCGACTAAAGTTGGTGAATCAGGGAGTGATTCTGCACATGACCATACAAAACAAGGGCACTCCTCTGCATGTCAAATATCCCTAAATAATAAGAGCTCATGCAAACGTGTCCAAAAGAACCCGAATGAAAGCCAAGTATACGAATTCTGCTAATCGAAGCCAAACCAAGCTCCATCATGACCCTCTATCCATCCTATCAACCTACAAAGGTCGCATAATAGGCTAATCATTAAATCTGAAGATGTCACCTAAAAAGGGGACATGACAATATATATATATATATATATATATATATATATATATATATATATATATATATATATATATATATATATATATATATATATATATATATATATATATATATATATATGTATATGTATGTATGTATGTATGTATGTATGTACACACACACACACACACACACACACACACACACACACACACACACACACACACATACATACGTGTGTGTGTGTGTGTGTGTGTGTGTGTGTGTGTGTGTGTATGTGTATCTATATGTGTATGTATATATGTATATGTATGTATGTATGTATGTATGTATGTATGTATATATATATATATATATATATATATATATATATATATATATATATATATATATATATATATATATATATATATATATATATATATATATATATATATATATATATATAAACATTGAAAGATAGATAATTTTCATTTTTTATCAAATTATGTGATGCATAGGGGATAAACCAAGCAAAATGAGGCATATGTGGGGCATTCTACATGAATGTAAGGAACATTTGAAAGATTATATTCCATTCCAAAACATATTATATAGGTTAGATTAAATATTTTATTATATTTAGCACATTGGATAGATTGAAAAACATATCTTGACATTCTATATTACTTTGACATACATATGGACCACATTTGGGGAATGAATATCATTCATGTAAACATAATATTTTATTTCTATGAGGTGTATTTATGGGGAATGATGGTATTATGTAAGAATTTTGGATAAAAAACCATGAACAATGGTTGATTTAGAGTTTTAGTTTACATATAACCCTGTTTTAGGGTTTCACCTTTACATACAAACATATTTGGGGTTCCACCAAAAAGAGTTTTTATTGTATTTAAAGCGGTGTAGTTGAGGATTTTGCATTGCTCAACTTCCTGTCTCCAATGGTAGTTGATAGATTTATACTTCTCACCCATAATTTTATCGCGTGCATCTCCCAGGGGCATAACCACCTAATGAAATAATCCAATTGAGTTCGACAAGTGGCAATTTGGTTCGTGTACCATTAGGTGTATTTTTTAATTGTCATTTTAATTTTAAGTAATTCAATTATCTAGGTTATTCCATATCTTCTATTATGAGTAGACATTGATCTATACATGTTTCTTTGCAGGATTTGCAGATAGCAATTAGGACATTTGGGGCATACATGTCAACACTAAATGTGGTTATAATAGGTAAAAAAGTATTTGTATTTTATCCTTTAAGTTATCATTTTTAGTATTATACTGAAAGGGTGACAATTTTAGGCATATAAATTTGGTATTAGACACTTCACAACATCAATTTTGACATATATTGATATACTTAGATTTGTGCATACTTTCCCCTATGCATTTACTCACTTATTGTCTTGGTCAACCCAATTTACCAATATACATATTCAAGATCACCTGAGTCCATGCCAAAATACTCTATAATCCTATGTAATTTATATCCATAATCCAAATCATCGATTTTCCTTATTATGATATTGATGATAATAATTAGATAGTTGTAGATTGTCACAAATGTTTGTCTCTATTAGTAATGTTATCCATTAGGTCAACTTGAGCACAGTTCATATGTTGGCTATGGGGGTGAATATCAAATAGCCATCTATAAATACAAATTAAGCCTAGGGTCACACTCACTTGGACATTACATTGAGGATCACTTATAAAGCATAAGAATTCCACTTGCACTCTCTTGATACATGCCCATAAATGAATACACATCGAAAATTCCTATAAGGAGTAGCCTTAAAGCCAAGTTTGAGTACAAAACATAGGTCAAAGTTGCACATTATTAAGTGTCAAAAGTCAAGCATTGCATCCCATTCTAGCATGATCACAATAGTCTTCACACACACCTAAGTGGGAGAACTACATGTCATTTGAGCCTTATTCGAATATTAGAATGCAGGTAACACTAAATCAATTAGTGGGGAGTGCTTGGGGCTCTCCAACACATCTTTCAAAATCTTTTTTTCAACTCAATATTTTGTCATAACTACAACAAGGATTTGAATGCAAGGAGAAACAAGTGAAGGATCAGTGCACAAGACTCAAGGATAAAAATACACAAAAACCATGTACAAGGGCTACTGCCATCATTTGAGGTAGTGTAGACTTGTAAAATCTATAGGGATTGTATCCTTAGAGTTTAGATAATATTGGTCATTACAGAGGTTTGAGCTTTGTTGACAATATTTGAACAAGTTTTATGGTACTATTTTCTAATCTAAATAGTTACATAATTAATACAAATAATTTATAGACATCATACACAAAAAAATAAATTAAAAAAGAGATAAATACATCTCTCTTCCCCTTATCTTATAAATTCTAAATTTAATAAATGTTTAGATATGTATAATAAATATTATTTTACGCAATCTAAATTTCAATATTTATGTCTTATTTAAATTTGGAGTAATCTCAAAATAGGTAAAACACCCTTTAAAAAAGCATATAAATGTATTCACAGACCAAGTCAATGAAAGAGAGAGAGACAATAAACAACTCGTCACGCTGAACACGAGTTTGCTTACAAAGTGCCCCTCACCACGCTGAAGTGACGTGATCGTTAATGAATGTGGAGGGAGAATCTACTCTTCAACAATTATATAAAAACTTAATAAAATTGCTTAAACCCAACGTCAACCAGCAGTTTATTTATTTAAATACACAAAGTTTGGTCTTCATAAACACATGATAACTCTTTTCTTTTCTATAAATTTTTTGTCTTTAATGATTATTAAGGATAAGCATTTCGATCCTAGATTATCGCAGCTGTAAATATGGGCTACATATAATCGATTTTCTTCGATTCATTCAGCTTTTTATTCAAATCCACTGTAATTTTTCTTTTCATTATCTGCAATTTTTTTTCTAGGATAACTACTGTAAATTTCCTTGGACCAAATCCTTGGTAAGTTCCGTATTTGACCAAATCCGCTCCTACAAAATCCCGTTTTTAATGCCAACCTTGAACTCTTGGTTGCACAGAGAAAAGTCTTCTGCAAATCCCCAAACCAGGGCTTTTTCCTGTCTTTTTTTGTGAGGCTGAAGAACACTAATCCCGACATTATCCATAGATACATCTGAGTCCGTGACGCTGAAAATGGACGAGAAAGAGAAGAATATTTATAAAGAACTCGATGAATTACAGTTGCGCTGGAAGGCGGCGTTCCGCGCAGGTTCGAATCAAGTGCTGAGCTGCATACCTAAGACGGCGTGCCTCATATCGGCATATCCCATCGCTCCGATGAGTCCAGGCCTAGACTTTGCTTGTAGAGCTAACAGATCAGGTGCAGTTAAAAGCCCGATGTCTATAATTCCCAAGGAAGCCATGAATTCGAAAAGAGACGACGCGATCGAACCCCCGGAGCCGACTTCTCCCAAAGTTTCGTGCATCGGCCAGGTGAAGAAGAAAAAACTGGCCTGCAAGGAGAAGCACAGGCGGCGGGATCGATCGCCGCTGCCATCGAGCCCCGGGGAAATGAAGATTTCGAAGCTGAAAAGCTGTTTTTCTGCCAAGAAGATGACGGGGCCGGTGTTTTGCGACTCTCCAGATGTTGAGCAAAAAGATAGTCCTACGCTTGGCCAGATGAAACGGTTTACGTCGGTTCGTCAGTGCGAAGCGCTGAGAAATGTATACAGGGATTCACAGAAATTGGCAGAGAGATGCAGCGAGGAGAAGGATGCGAAAATATCGTCAATGGTGTTTTACTCAGGCCTGGTGATTGAAACCGGGAATCGAACGGGAAAGGCTGAAGTTAATTTGTGGAAGCGGCGCTCAGTGGGGCCTCCGGCGGCTTTGAATCTGCAGAGCTCCCATGGCTTGGAGACCAGACTTGCCTTTAACTAGATGAGCATGATTTCACTCTTTTGTAAGCAATTATGTGGTTGCAGGTTATAAATTAAGTAATATTCATAAGATGAGACTTGGTGAACCAAATTTATTGTTAAATTGGGGCTGAATGGAAGAGGAGTGCTGATGCTTTCTGATAGGATTTAACCTTTAGTTTATATCTGGAGGCATATATGTACTGCACAAGAATGCCACATACCACATTAACTAAATGATTGGAAGCATATATGTACTGTACAACAATGCACCAGGCGTGAAATCGATACTTAATCATACTACTTGGATATGTTTTTGGTTCCCAAGATCGATAGAATAATGAATAATAAAGCCCAATTTCCATCACTTATACATATGTAGTAAGAAAGTTTACCGTATCCCACTGTGAATTGTAACCCATATTATTGATACAGAAGTTATGGATACTATAACCCATATTGATACAGAAGGTATGGAAAGTTATGGATATTGTAACCTATATTGATACAGGAGGTGTAGGGTCGTAGTCCTCCATTGAAAGTCGGTTTAAATTTCACCATTATAATGATGATCTGTTTGCCGTGGAATGGATACTGTAACGTATATTGATACAGGAGGTGTAGGATCGTAGGCCACCATTGTATGTCAGTTTAAATTTCACCATTATAATGGTGATCTGTTTGTCTTAGATGTGCATTTTGTAGAATGTGTGGGTAAGAATTTTTTTGTTTTGATTCATCTTTTATTTCATTTCAATTAATTTTGGAAATAACATCTCTTATATTCTTGTTTTCATAATATTTAAATTGAACATTGTATTGTATAAATTCTATAATTTTTAATATATTAAACGAAGAAAAATGAACCCAAATTACTTGATTTTTTTTTTGATAAATCACAATAATGGAATATATCTAACTAAAAATATGAAAAAAATTGGTTAATAAATTTAATTGATTTTATAATACTAATATATAATATTAACAAGTCAAATAACAACCACCACCATTAAAAAAAAATTAAAGCTGAAAATGTTAAATTGATTTGCAGAGTACCATCCTCCTTCACGCAACAAGTAACTACTTTCCCACCTAAACAACAAAAGACCAAAAAATCACTACAAGAAAAGAGAAACATAATAAACCAATGAGGTCAACTAAAATCACTACAAGAAGAGAGGATCATAATAAACCAGTGAGGTAAACTATCATCAAATGTAAAGATTCTCTATGTAAACCATGACGCATGCATAAATGATTGAGATTTATTTAGGAAGGATAATGAGTATAGACCGATTTGTTCGAAATGTGGGGTGCCATAATGTCAACAAGGAGTAAAATAAGCTATCATTCCAAATAAATTATTGTATTATAATAATCCCTGGGCTTGGGTGTCTTTTCCATTACAAGTTACTTGCATATTTAATGTTATGAAATTACAATAATAGAAGCACTGATAGAATTTGGTGTGTTTCTTTGGATACAAATGTAAAAAAGTAGAGTAGTTGTGGCTTGAATAATTTTAAAATAGGTCACGCAATGTATAATTTGGTTTAGTAATATGTAATGTCCCTTCCAGAAAGGGCTATAGAAAGACAATAAGCTCTGATATCATTGTAGTATCCCCTTCAAACAGAGAATATAGAAACACAAAAGCTCCAAACAAAGATACGATTTTGCAAGATAATTTCAGATAAACAAATAAACCACAGTAATCTCTTAACTAGAAAATCACTAATCTTATTATTCATCCAGATAATTACAATAGATGTCCTCTGGCATGCATATAAAATAATATTCAAATACGGTCTTAAAAAACTTGAGTATTTCGCAAACTGGGAATAAAACCTGAATCTGGTGCGTCTCGGCCTGCTGTGTGAAAAACACAGTCACCGACGTCGGTTATACTACCGTCGTCGGTCGACTGGGGTCGTTAACCTGCCGATGTTGATGATAGGTTGGCCGATGTCGGTCGCTGTGGATCTCTGCCTACCAATGTCGGTCTCTGTGCGAATCTGTACAGATCTGTACGAACTTCGTACGACTGCCAATAAAGTACACCCTATTTTTTGGACCCCTGATCTCAAGATATATGACTCTAATACAGAAGATCTCTATCTATATAACTTATTGAATCAAAAACCTAATAAAAATAAATACTTGGAAAGCTCTGTGACAACTTCTGTATGAAGTCACCTCTCAACTCTGTAAACCTCTGTGATAACTTTTGTATGAAGCTATCTCTCAAATAGGCAATAGATCAGCTGGTATTTCACAGCCTCTGAATCACACACACTAAAGAGTGGATGTTCTCCAATGCAGATGGAATCCTGGAACCCTTGGCTCAGTCTTCACAGAAGAATTCTTCAATATCAAAATCAATAATCAATTCATAATCAATAATGGCCTCCTCCCCATAAGAAACCCTTATATCCTCCAAAAAGATGCACTTGCCCTAATTAGGGTTTCATAATTAAGAATTAGGGTTTCTCAATTAAAATATGCTAAATAATTAATATTTGATTAAATCAATCAAATATTAATATCTCTCTCAATACATGTCAGATCCTCAAACCGTTCGAAGCTGGTGAATCAGGGTGTGATTCTGCACATGATCATGCCAAAATAAGGGAGCTCTGCTACATGTCATAAGTCCCTAAATAATAGGAGCTTAGGGAAACATGTCTGAAAGAGCCCGAATGAAAACCAACTGTAAAAATTTTGCAATTCGAAGCCAAGCCAAGCTCCATCATGACCCTCTATCCATCCTATCAGCCTACAAAGGTTGCATAATAGGCTAGTCATCAAGTCTGTCGATGTCCACTAAAAAAGGGGACATGACAATCCGCCCCTCCTAAAATTGCTTGTCCCCAAGCAATCTCGGAACAATGAACCACTCGATCCACCTAGATCCCAAATGTAGTTATGTTCTGCACTACTGTTAATCAATGCAAGTTCCTACAATATCCTCTCAAATATAACCAAGAGGAATCCACAATCAAACTGGTGAATGCAACTCAACCAAACTCTAAAAGCACAACTGCCATAGTCAAGAACCCATGAGAAATAAACTCTCGAAGTATCATAACCCAAGTAAAATGGACAACTCAAACTACCAATTCCATCTACAAAAGATGGTGCCAATCCATCCCATAACTGATCCCTCTGTAAAGGTGGCACGACCAATTGTACCACACTGTCATCGGCGTGAGAAGAATCAATCTAGAAACTCAACTCCACTAGCATGCCAAACTCATCAGGACTAGGTACTCCCAAATCCTAAACATGTGTGTTAGCCCCAACAGCATGTTCCTCAACTACAACTGTGGGAACATACTCACAATAAACACTCAATGTACTAACCTCTGAGTATACCTTCACACTCTGAATGTCTGCATCGGACTCATCCTCATCTAACTCTGAAAAAGTTGTTGCTAAAACTATCTCATCATCACAATCTCCAGCTCCCATGTCCTCTACAACTAATTGAGAGTCCAAATCCCCATGACTAAGCTCATCCACACGTCTCTTAGAATCCGAGTGAGCCACCTTCATTGCCTCTACCTTAGGCTTTGAAGCCTCTGCCTCTGACTCCTCAAAACTGCCCTGCTATTCGAAATCTTCTGATTTTGAAACCTCACAATATGCCCATATTACATGATATGCCTTGCCCTTAGGCCTCAAATGACAATCGTGATTGGCATCATATGGACATTTTTAGTATAAGCAAAGCTTTTTCCTGCGTAGATCGTTAAGAGCCTCTCGATCCAAAGGTGGTGTTGCAAGATTTGCCTTAGAATCATTCTTAACACCTGATTTATCTATGTTAAAATTTGGTCTCTCTCTATTACCGTTGAAGCACTTATGGTCCCTGGATGAAGAAGTACCTCCTGAGTTAGATTTACTGGATGGGGCTGCCATCTCCATACTATGGGCCTTCTTCATAGCTACCTGTAATGAAGGAGGATCAAAGGCTTTGATCCAACCTCTCAATGGTTCTATCAATCCCTCCATGAAGAGAACTACCAATCTACACTCTGAAATATTTGGCACCGTGACTGCCAATCTCTGAAAATCACCAATGAAGGACTCCAAGTTGCTTGTTTGTTTCAACTGTGCCAGATCTCAAAAGTAAACTTTAAGATCTTTCCTATCAAACCTCTCAACCAATCTATCCATGAAGTCCTACTACTCTGTCACCTAGTTATGCTGAAGTGTTACCATACCATGGTACCATCAATCATGTGCTACTCCATCCAAGTGCAAAGTGGCGTATTTGATGGTCTCTATCTCTGTCATTGGCCTTAATTCCAAGAATGTGTCAAGCTTATGAACCCAAGCTTGCGTTGTCATCTTGCCGCTGCCATCAAAAGTAGTCAAAGAAAGCTTGCCAGTAGCCTTCTTCAGCTCACTGAGTTGACCTCTAGGCCTCCTGTCATGTCTAACTAATCTGTAGTGCTCTCTCCTCATATTAAAAAAAAGATCAAAGGAAATCTTCTCCTAAACCTGAGGAGCTAATAAGTCCCTCTCATCAGTTGCAGCCATGAGGGTATCTATAAATAGGGAATCGCCTGCCTTCTCCTCTGTTGGTACTTCTTCTAGTTCATCTTGTACAAACGTAGGCCGTGTAGGTCTATCAGTAGTCCTGAAATGGGTCAGCTATGGTCTCTGATTAACAGTAGCACTCTTTTTATCTCCTTGTTCCCCATTCTGTCTAATAGGTTTGTTCATCCTCTCTACCATAGTAATGAGTCTCTGTATTGCCTGATTCATCTGTTGCTGGCCTGTCATCATAGCACGATGGAATTCTCTGGTGCCCTGATCATCATCATACCTATGGCCCCTGTGTGGATTACCCTCACACCTGTCACTCATGATGATCGGTGGTTGATCTAACACCTAGGTACCTTCAAGTAAGGCTCTACTGCGTGTGTTATACCTGTGTGGTCCCAACTCTTGTGGATGCATAAGATCTATAAACCCTCAGGATGGCAGGATTTAGCTCTGATACCACTGTAATGTCCCTTCCAGAAAGGGCTATAGAAATACAATAAGCTCTGATACCACTGTAGTATCCCCTTCAAATAGGGAATATAGAAACATAAAAGCTCTGAACAAAGATAGGATTTTGCAAGATAATTTCAGATAAATAAATAAACCATAGTAATCTCTTAACTGGCAAATCACTAATCTTATTATTGATCCAGATAATTTCAATAGATGTCCTCTAGCATGCATATAAAATAATATTCAAATACGGTCTTAAAAAACCTGAGTATTTCGCAAACTGGGAATAAAACTTGAATCTGGTGCATCTCGGCCTGCTGTGTCAAAAACACAGTCACCGACATCAGTTATACTGCCATCGTCGATCGACTGGGGTTGTTAACCTGCCAACGTCAGTGATAGGTCAGCCGATGTCGATCGCTGTGGATCTCTACCTGTCGATGTCAGTCTCTGTGCGAATCTGTACAGATCTATATGGACTTCGTACGGCCACCAATAAAGTACATCCTATTTTTTGGACCCCTGATCTCAAGATATATGACTCTAATACAGAATATCTCTATCTGTATAACTTATTGAATCAAAAACCTAATAAAAATAAATACCTGGAAAGCTCTGTGACAACTTCTGTATGAAGTCACCTCTCAACTCTGTAAACCTCTATGATAACTTCTGTATGAAGCTATCTCTCAAATCGGCCATAGATCAGTTGGTATTTCACAGCCTCTGAATCACACACACTGAAGAGTGGACGTTCTCCAATGCAGATGGAATCCTGGAACCCTTGTCTCAGTCTTCACAGAAGAATTCTTCAATATCAAAATCAATAATCAATTCATAATCAATAATGGCCTCCTCCCCATAAGAAACCCTTATATCCTCCAAAAATACGCACTTGCCCTAATTAGGGTTTGATAATTAAGAATTAGGGTTTGTCAATTAAAATATGCTAAATAATTAATATTTGATTAAATCAATCAAATATTAATATCTCCCTCAATACATGTCAGATCCTCAAACCGTTCAAAGCTGGTGAATCAGGGTGTGATTCCACACATGATCATGCCAAAATAAGGGAGCTCCGCTGCATGTCAAAAGTCCCTAAATAATAGGAGCTCATGCAAACATGTCTGAAAGATCTTGAATGAAAACCAACTGTAGAAATTTTGCAAATCGAAGCCAAGCCAAGCTCCATCATGACCCTCTATCCATCCTATCAGCCTATGAAGGTCACATAATAGGCCAATCATCAAGTCTATCGATGTCCACTAAAAAAGGGGACATGACATAATAGATGGTGTTAGTGCCTTTTTCAAAATTTCAACTAACTTGTTTAGTGAGTAATGTTAGATATATTATAATATTCATTTATGATTGATGATTCATAAGAAATATGTAATGTTTTTGTTATTGGTAACTGATAAATATTAAATAAAAAATATGGGTTTTTACTTTGAACTTTTAATTGATGAGTTGTAATAATTATAAGTTAGCATTACAATGTATCGTCTTTAAAAATTTATTGGTCAAAGATAGTTCACCTATTATAACATCTTATGTTGGACTATTTATAATTTCTTGAGATAGTTATTTGATCAAAGATTTATCAAATGTTAAAATTTATAAATATTAGTATCAAAAATGTGTTTATTTGCATTACATACAAAGTCTGTAAATTGTTTATATATGTAGGCATTTCAACAAAATTAAAGTATGTGCATGCTCAATATGTGGTGGTCAAATATGTGAAAGGTCTTCCAAATATATTAAGACGGTTTAATCCGAATGCCATCAAAGATTCTTGCGAATGGACTGTGAATATCACGTTAGAAAGAAAAGTAAGTTGGATAGAAAACATGATACTAGATAATCTCTAAGAATTATGTAACCTAGGGATTAGTTCCAAGTCTTCACACAAACATGCAACACATCAAATATTTGTATTCTTTGATTTTGGTTTATAGATTCATTATGGGTATAAAAAATAAGTGAAAATGTTGAAATGCTAGTAGAGATGAAAAAAATATCTATATTCTACAGTCTCCCACATTGAAATATTTTACTAATTGGACATATTTTTGATCGTGTGTGTGTGTGTGTGTGTTACATCTTTTAATTATTCATATTTATAAACACTCTATCTTGGTCAGTACAATAAAATATCCTTTATAAATTTGTTTCTCTATATTAAACTTTTTGCAAGTCATTGAAATCCAATATCTCTTTTAGGACTTCATCAAAAGTAAGAATAAATATATAAAATAAGACATTTTACTTTTGATATTATTAGAAACTCAATCAAAATTTTAAAATTCAAATTCATTCTATGGGCCATACAATAATTAGCAATCATACATGGTGAACATGGTGTTTGCAGCTCTTCACAAATACCATTCCTATTGCAGTGCATTACTTCCACTCTATTTTTACCAATTCATAAGTTTTATGACAATTATAGAATCATTCATGCTTCAAAAAAAATTTATGATGTCAAATTTTCTCTCATCTTATGAACTGTGAGAAGAAGAGAGTGGTGGACATGATTTTCAATAATATAAACATGCATAAATACACATAAATTGTTATTATAAATATAAGTTCATCAAAAAATAAATTTATATATATTGATTTTTTTTTTAAAAATTATTTTCATGATTATTCTCTTAGCCAACCCATTCTTAACCATTGTTTACAAACTAATGAGTGTTTCAAAAAATTGGAACTTTAATAGAAAGAAAAAAAATCATATATTATGGATAATTTTTTATAGGATGTTTTTTTTTTTTAAATGAAAAAAGACAAATAATTAAATATTTTTATTTTTAGTACTTAGTGATTTTCATCATCTTGCCATAAAGTGCTTAAATAGTAACTTATCTTGGAATCAATTCTACCTAAGTTTGCATATATTCTTCATATACGTTCCCATTTTTTTTCTATTTTACGATTGAATTCCTATCTCCATTGAAAATTTTATCTTTATAAAACTTTCCATAATGTTTCTCTATGGAGCCTACATTAAACTGCAATATTTTTTTTGCTCTCATATTTACAACTGTGTATCTTACACCTAAATTTTATTAAACTTTGATTGTTGTCTTCTTTCTTTACCAGTTCAATAAATGGATACTTTGAAACTCATTTAAATTTAAAATTTATTTACATGTCCAATTATAGTATCATGAACTAAGTGGATATTACATACTAAGATTCACTAACACAAATTCTATATTCCTAACTCAACATGCTAATTGAAAGATTACTATTCTAAACTATTTTTTTTTTTTAAATTAACAAAGATGAATTTTTATAATTGAATCTATATCCTAATATAATAAATGTAGAAAAACTAAGATAATAAAATCCACATAGAATATAAGATATTACCTTGATAAAATCTGATTGAAAGAAAAACTCCAATGGGTGAGTCAATTACACTCATCTTTCTACCATATAATTATAAAATTGCACTGGTTACTTCCACTTCTTTTCCTTTCATAAATATATAGTATATTATACATTATCCAAAGCTTACATATAAATTATTTACACTCTTATAACACCTCAAAAACAATCCAAACACTCGAATAACCACTCAAAGGTAGGAGAATAATGAGATAAAATGAACACATACCCAAACTAACAATTATACATTGTATATCTGATTCTAATACTTTTAATTGATATATTTACCTTACACAGATCTCATGATTCATATGTTTCTACCAAACAACCCACCAGGAAGCTTAACCAAACTTGCAAAAGGGAGAAGGAACATTTACAAATATTCATGTACTTTTTTTAACTGTAGAAAAACCTTTGCCTATAGATACTAATTGTTATGTAACTATTCCCTATATTTACCGATGGTTATGTTATCCTTGATAAAATCTTTAATTTTAAATTTTAAAAATTTGTTGACTTCACCATTCTAAATATTTATGGATCATATTCATACTGACTACCATTTTAAATTATAGGAACTAATATCTAAAATAGTAGAAACATATAACAAAACTAATACATAATGATCCAAATTTCGATTACACCATTCATTCATTGTGTTGATTTTCATATTCATTCTATGTGAATACATCATTAATAGTCCAAGCCATCTAAGATTTACCTAAAAGATTAAATTCATATTCATTATTAAATTCAAAGGAATCTCCATGCTGCACTTAATTAGAACCTTACTGAGGATGATTTTTATTATCAACTTCTTTTTCTCAGTAGTTAAGATTATTAGAATATGGCAAAATGTTTTACAATTTGATGGGATTGAGCCTAAGAATCCATTATCGGTACCAGGATTGTGGCTGGACATATTTCGCAACTAAAAAACATGTCATTGGAAAACATCACATGGAACAGTAAAACTAATCTTAGCTATTACTTTCTAGCATGATTGACAGTAGAACTAATACTTAGCATGTTGAATTTTAATTTTGATCATTGATATCTTAAGATTGATTTAGGTCATCAATTGAAAACATTGATGATGTTTGGTTGCACAGAAGAAAAGAGCTTAGATTCTTCGATCAAGTGTTGATCTCATAAAGGAAATCTGGACCATTAATCAGAGAATCAAGGTTTTTTTATATGATTTACGTAGAGGTATTCAACTCTTTGATTACCCGTTGATATTCATGTGTATGATCTTAGTTGTCAGTGTTTTGGATATAAGGTGTTGATTAAAAAATATAAGAATGTGTTTGTTTGAATGATTGAACATTGACTTGATTGACTTAATATGCGCATTCCAAGTAATAGTCAATGTTTTTTTAAAACTTGTTATACATAATTCATTAAATTTGTGATTGGGCATTAATATTTGTAAGTGTGATCTTAGCTTTCAATCTTTGGATGTAAGGTGTTAAGAAAAGAATATAAAAAGGTGTTTGATTTCTCTATTTTTCATTATTTTTATTGAATTTATTTACATCATTTAATTAATAATTGATTTTTTTTTAAAATAAAAATGTAGATTCATTAATATTTATGATTTTATTTTAGTTGTAAATATTTGGATATAGAGTGTTGACCAAAAAATATTAAAAGGTATTTGATTTATTAATTAGTAGTTGATTCTTTGACTTAATTTGCACCATCAAATTAATAATCATAATTAATTAATATATTTTATAAAAAAATCCTTGATTTTTTTATTGGTTGTTGATTTATAAAATTAAAGATTAACCTTAAAATTAAGAATCAAGATACATTCTAGATTTAATGAGAAATTTATTTAAATCTTGGATTGGTCTTTGAGATCAAATCTCAATAATCAAAATAATAATCAAGATATGTTGTAGATATAATGACAAACGTATTTGAATCCTTGATTTGCCATTTCTATGTGAATGTTAACTATTGACCGTACATTTAATAGTTGAGGCATACTAATAGTTTCATTAAAATTGCCTTCGATTTCTTAACTGATGGAAATCATTCAAGTTTTAAATCTCAGTCATCCATTTCATTTTAAAGGATTGTTATTTCATTTTTTAAAGGGTTGTTTAGATAAAAAATGTAAATGTTTTTAAGAAACATTATTTTAAATATATTTGGAACCATAAATCCATTTTGTATATAGTTTAGTGAAATTGAAACTTTTTATATATTGATATTAAATTAGGAGAAAATGGGTGCAAGATTTTGATCTATTTTCATGTGTTCAAAACTCATTATGTTTATGTATAAAATGAGATGTTCATAATTTAAAAATCAAGATGATTTTGTAAAACATAAAATAAAATAAAATAAAAATCATGTAAAATACTTTACATAAGCTTAAAATATGGTATTTAAATTTTGAAACTAAATTGTCTAGCTTGATATCCACTTCCTTAAACTGTAATCTAAAATAGATAAAAAATTATCATACACTCACATGGTTACACTTTGTGCAAGAACACGTCTATCTTAATATAATTGATAGATTCAAGATATAAGTGTGTAATAAATGATTATCAAATATTTATTTTTTATATTAATATAAATAATTAATTTGACTCAATTACTAATAATTTTATTACATTCAATGTGATGATAAACCATATAACAAATTGGTGTAGTTAATTAATAAAAAAAGATCTGATGAAGAAAAAATTACTTTAAAATACATAATGAAAAGGGCCCAATGATAAAGTTTTTGTCATAAAATAAATGAAAAATAATCTAAAATAAAAAATCATGTTTTTAAAATTATATGCGAATTAGAACTAATGACAGAATGTGCACTATGAATATTGGGAGAATGGGACACAAAAATCAATCAAAAATAATGGCCAAACTCATGTTTGTGACAAATAGAATTGATCATGGCATGGACATTGTTTAATAAATCATGCCTCTTTATATCTTTGGATTCCAAGCTCTCCCAACAAGAAATTCAGCTCTCTAAAATATTATAAGCTTAATAGATCTCAAAATCAACTAAAAGAAATTTTGAAAAGTAGTTTAGAATGTCACTTGCTTTAATATAATCAACTATATACCTATTGTTATACATAATGTATTCAGGTTTTATTCTATTTTTTCCCTCGGCCTATTTGAAGAATCAAATTTTAAATCCTACGTCTGTTTAGTCTATAGATAAATTAAAGCAACTCAACACTAATCTCATGCATTTCGATTTATTTTCATCCAATGATGTGAATTAAATAAAACGAAAAAGGTGACATGATTATCCAAAGGCCCCTCATTCCATTGATTTATCAAACCTCAACTGTCCTATCCATTCATAAGAAAGAATGTAATATTTAAGCTTAGAAGTTGCATAGAGTCGGACCCATAAAGCTTGAAAATTCAAGAGAGATGCAATAGACGGGACCTACATAGAAACGATTTATATGGATATGTGGCAAAAATATAACATACTATTGATATTTTTAGATCAAGCTCTTGGTGCTAATCTCTGGCTGTTTGATTTACAATCTATTAAAAGGCTCAAATCTTAGGCAATTCTTCAAAACAATAATATTTAAAAGCACTCTAGCGGGACCATCCAAGCCATTTAATCAAGCATTAATCTAAATTAAGAGTAGTGTTAAATTATAAGGATGATTTGATATTTATCAAATGTATTGGTTTGTTAGGTCAAAATTTAAGTGCTAATCTCACATCATTTATTTAACAAGTAAAAAATAAATGCGAGAAATACAAAGAACTGATCATAGAAAATTTTATTATGATAATTATCTCTTTTCTTTAATAAATAGTTTAATGTACAGGTATTTATTATATATTTTAAATTCAAATAAATTTTTAATTAATAAAAATATTTTAATACTTAAAATAAATTATTTAATAGATTTATATATACACTTTCTCTTATAGAAATTTAAAAGCTTCACCAACTTAAATCAAAATGACAAAGGTATAATAACCTATAGAATATCTAATAGAGTTAAAAAAAAAGAATAAAAAAACAATTGATATACTCTTTAGAAATCAATTAAAATAGATATAGAAGAGAAGAATTCATAAGAACAACATAGGTTATTCCAATCAATGCATTTTGGCATGCAAGAGAATTTCGTTCAAAATAAAGTAAATCCATGTTGAGAAGGTATGAAGGACTAGCATGAAGAGATTTAGTCTGAAAGATATTGATTCAAGTTATTAATATATTATTTAATCACTAAAAATGTGTATACAAGTACAAATCTTTTTTTATTATTGTATTTAGTTAAAAAGAGAGTGTAATTCTTTTCTTCTTTTTCTTCGATATAAATAGTATAAGCTTATTTTGGAAAAGGAGTTGATTTTTTGGACTTTAATCCATGTATATGCTTTATTATAATATTAAATATTTATTATTTTTTCAATGGTTTAATTCAAAGTCATTTTATTGAACTATAATGCAACTTCGCATATTTTTTGAAATTGACGAAAGATAATGTTTCTCTTATTTATCTATTCCATGGTCCCTTCTTTCAATTGCAACTTCGTGCTCACATATGAGTTGTATATTTACTCTTTCACTTATTCTATTTATGTCTCATTCTATTATTCTCTTGAATAAGTGATAAATTTGCATTTATGAATGTTAGAAATATATTTAAAATATTATCATATTCCTAAAAAAATCCATAATTTTAAATTGATACATCATATTTATGTAAAACCTTTCTTTTAATGAATATAAGACACCTTCCAAATATTTTTGGTTTAATTATATACTCTTAAAGAACTGCTTATTCAATTTATTCACCTTTTTTTATGAAATATTTAGCTTAGTATTGTTTTCAATAATAAGGATACACAATAAACATAAATTTCAACAATTAATATTAAGGAAAGTGATATTTTATGTCCTAGACAAGAATTGAAATCCATATCAAGTGAAATGTTATTTTATGTGTCATGAAAGAGATATTGCATTAGAATTCAGGGTAGACTTGATGGTATCAACAATGTCATTGAAAGTTACGTGGATCATATTGAATGCTTCTTTTGAAATTGATATATGTGTGTAGGGGAGTTAACCTTTTAAAAATAATGTAAGAGTATCTTAAATTTTTAAATTGAAACACATAAATCTTTACTTTCATTAAATTATAAACTGTTTTCAATAATTTCTATATCTGTCAATAATTTTTAGTTAAAAAAATCAAGACTCATAAATTACTTATTATATGAATATAAAGTATATAGGGTTAAATTTATCATTTACTTTAGATTTTAATATTATATAAGATATATAATTATTTATTGTAAATTTTATCTCATAATTTTCATTTCATTTAACATGGCAAGAATATCTATTGAAATTAATAGTTTCTATGTAATTCAATTGAGATAAAATGTCAAAATCATGATTCTATTATGTAATTATGTTCATAAATTACATCCATAAATAATTCATATTTTTAAAAAAAAATTATATTTGTCAATATAATGAGATCCAATTGATATCAATATCCTTTAGAAGCTCGTTTTCCTATGTTAAAACTTTTGTAAGCCATTAAAATTCAATAGATATTTTAGGACATAAAAGAGTAGAATAGATATGTAATACAATATATTGTATTTTTGATACTATTGGAAACTTAATCAATACTCTAAAAGATTTAAATTCATTCTATGAACCATGTAATGATAATCAACTCTCAATGGTGAACATGGTGTTTGTAGCTTTACACTAATACCATTTTTATGGATTTTCATTGCTTTTATTCAATTTACACTAACATACACAAGTTTTATAATAATTCATGTCTTTAATATAATTATTTTTAAAAATTAGTAACTTAAAAAAAATATGATATTTAATTTTCCCTCATCTTATAAACATCTTATAAAATTAAAAAAAAAGAGACTGGTGAACATGATTTTCATTAATATAAACATGCATGAATACTCATAAATTATTATCATATATGTGGCTTCATCAATAGATAAATCCACATACAATTTTCCCCCGTTCCCTGAAAAGTGTTATCCTCCTTTTCCACATGAGAAATATAACTAGCCCATTCATAACCATTGTTTACAAACCAATGATTCTTCAAAAAGATTGACACATTGATAAAAAAGACAAAAATTCATATATCATGGATAATTTTGCATATGATGACCTCTTTTTAAAATGTGAAAATAGAAAAATAGTCCTATCGTTTTTTTTTTTATTAATGGGTGATTTCCATCATCTTGCCATAAAGTGATTGAGTAATAACTTCACTTGAAATCAACTCTACCTAAGTTTGCATATATATTTTATATAATTTTCTATTATTGATATGTATACATTCCTTTTTTTTTCCATCTTGGTTTTGAATTCTCTTCTCCATTAATTTTTTTATTTGCATATACCTTGCCATAATGTTTTTATGGTGTCTATATTAAATTACAATGTTTTTTATCTTTCATATTTATAATTGTGTATATTGCATCTACATTTCATTAGACATTTATTGTTATTCTCTTTTTTTACTATTCTAATAAATAGATATCTTGGAACAAATTCTTTTACATGTTACACTATGATATTATAAAGTAAGTGGATATTCAACATTAAATTTCACCAACACAAATCCTATATTCTTACCTCAACATGTTAATTGAAATATTACTATTCTAAATTATTTTTTATTGTAAAAACAAAGATAAAATGTTTTAGAATTAAATGTATAGCTTAATGTAATAAATGGAAGTAAAATAAGATAACACAAAGCATATATAACATAAGGTATGACCTAGATAAAACTTGATGTACTGAAAAAAAATATAGTGGTTGAGTTAATTGCACTCTCCTTTCCACTATGTAATTCTTAACATGCACAAGTTACTTCCACTTCTTGTATTTTCATGCATATATATTATATTACTCGCTATCCAAAGCTTAAAAACAAGTTATTTTCACTTTTAAAACACTTAAAAAACAATCCAAACATTGGAACAACCACTCATAACTAAGACAATAGTGAGATAACATGAACACATACCAAACTTATAATTATAAAATTTGTATCCAATTTCAATAAATTTCACTGATGTCTCTACCTTATATAGATCATGTGATTTATATCTTTATACCAAGAAACCAACCAAAAAGATTAACTAAACTTCCAATAGGGAGAAGGATCATTTGCAAATGTCTATCTACTTATTTTTTTTATTGTGGAAAAACCTCTGCCTATAGACACTGGTTGTTATGCAATTATCACAAATGTTTACTAGTGGTTATGACATCCATGATAAAACCCTTAGTTTTATCATTTGAAAGTTACTAACTTTATCATTTTGAGGATGTCTATATCATGTTAATACTGATTATTCCATTATAACTTGTTTGAACTATTGTTTTAA
Organism: Torreya grandis; assembly: GCA_037957365.1. Classification (NCBI taxonomy): domain Eukaryota; kingdom Viridiplantae; phylum Streptophyta; class Pinopsida; order Cupressales; family Taxaceae; genus Torreya; species Torreya grandis. The sequence continues at coordinate 877,280 of JARHVA010004745.1, forward strand.
CATGAATAATTTTAAAATAGTGTCCTAAAAGCATGAAGTATATAAATTTAGAGTAGATGAAACATCTAGAAAATATAGATAGTACATAACATTCCAAATTTTGATTACATTATTCATTCATTGTGTTGATATTCATATTCATCCTATGTGAATACAATGTTAATAGTCCCAATAACACTACCCTAAGATATCCCTAAATTATTAAATTCATATTCATTGTTAAAATTTAAGGAATCTTCCTCATGCACTTAATTAGAATCTTACTGAAGATGAAATTTATTAAAAATTACTTTTATCAGTAGTGAATTATATTATAATATGAAAACATGTTTTACATTTTGATGGGATTAGGCCTATGCATCCATTATTGGTACCAGGATTGTGGATAGACATCTTTCAAAACTCAAAAGTATATCATTGGAAAACATCATGGAGGAAATAATATAATTAATATTAGTTGTTATTTTCTATCATAATTGATAGAAGAAATAATAGTTAGCATTTTAATGTTGGTTATTGATCTATTCAGATTTATCTAAGCCATTAACTGAAAAAAATTGAGGTTGTTTGGTTATAAAGAAGTAAATATCTTAGATTTTGTGATCAAGTGTTGATCTCATAAAGGAAAATTGGGCCATTAATCAAATAATGAAGATTTTTTATATGATTTATGTAGAGGTATTCAACTCTTTAACTACCCATTGATATTAATGAGTATAATCTTTGTTGTTAGTGTTTGGATCTAAGGTGCTGATTAAAAAATATAAAATAGTGTTTGATTGATCAATTGGCCAGTGATTTGATTGAATTAATATGCACCATCCAACTAATAGTCAACATTGTTTGAAAAAATATATACATATTTCCTCAACTTATTGCTTGGACATTAATATTTATAAGTGTGATGTTAGCCATCAATACTGTGATCTAAGGTGTTAATAAAAAATATAAAAAGGTGTTTGATTTCTCTATTTCCCATTATTTTTATTGATTTAATCTACATCATCCATCTAATAATTGAAGTTTTTTAAAAACAAAAATGTAGATGTGTTCTAGTATTCAATTGACCATTAATATTTATGATGTTATATTCAATGTCAATATTTGAATATAAATAATTGACCAAAAAAGATATAAATATGTTGGATTTCTCAAGTGATTTTTGATTCTCTTAAATTAATCTACACTATCCAACTAAAAATTGAAGTTGATTGAAATGTTTTATAAAAAGGTCCTTGATTCTTTGATTAGTTGTTGATATATTAGAGATCTTCATACTAAGAGTTGAGATAAATTTTGGATATAATGATAATTTTTATTTAATCTTGGATTGGTCATTGATTTTTGAAATCAAATATCAATCATCAAATTATGAACTTCAATATATTTTGGATATAATGAGAAATGTATTTTAATCCTTGACTAGTCATTGATATGTTCATGTTAAATATTGACCACACATCCAATAGTTAAGGAATAATTAGAGTTTGATAAAAATGGCCTTCTATTTATTAAATAATGGTGATCATTCAATTTTTTAGTCTTATTCGTCCATTTTATTTTCAAAGGATTGCTTAGATGAAAATTGAAATGTTTCCAAGAAACATTTTTAAAAATATATTTGGAACCATCAATCCATTTTTAATATAATTTCGTGCATTTAAAACCTCTATCTAAGAGATATATATTAATATTAAATGTAAATAAAATGGGTGCAATAATTTTATATATTTCTAGGTGTTTGAAACTTGTTATGTTTTTGTCTAAAATGGGTTGCTCAAAATTTGAGAACCAATATGATTTTATAAAGATTTAAAAAAAAACATGTAACATATTATTGTGCCCTAACACAATCACCCCATTGGATGAATTCAATATAAGGACCCATTATTGTTTGAATATCCTTATTAAAGTTCCTATGAGCCATATAAATCAATACTATTGACTTGAATATGCATAAGACTAAGGTTTTTCTCAAAGAATAAAGTTATAGAATTTCAAATTATGAAAATTAAAGCCAAGTAATAATTTTTTATTCATTTTAAACCTTTAACTCTCATAATTTTTTTCTAAAATTGACTTTATACTTTTTATGGACTAATAGAGCTAATGTGTCATGTCCTAGTGTTTCTTTGATTTTCATGTGGTCGTAGGACTATTGATAAAGACTTATAAATTATCTACATATGGGTTGTAATTTCATCATGTTATAATAGGTTCCTAGAGATCTAACATCAGGATAAGTGGTAGGATCACATTATTTAGAACCCTTTGGCTCTCAAAAAAATCCTAAGTACTTCAAATTTTTGGGATAGATGGCATTATCATGTTACTTGAAATGTGTTATAGCTTAACAAAATTGTAATAACTTATCTACATATAAGTTACTATGAGATGTCCACATGAAAAAACCATGTTTAACCAAGATAAATTTCACCTCATGAAAATTCTAAGTCATCTATATTCTTGGGACCTTGAGATCATGACACGTGGTGAAATATTGTGAACCCAAAATCGAGAAGGTCAAAGTAAAGACTAATGTCATATGGACCTACAACTTGATTTCCACAAGTCTCTAAGCTCTGAGACCTTGAAACTTGGTATAATTTCATTTAATTATAGAATTATGGTGGATGTATCAATTAAATGCCCCTATGGCCCCATGTCTAAAGCCTGTGAGCATCTATAGCTTTGAGATCAAGCCATGTGTCAACATCTCAGTACTAGGAACCCTCTTAGAGGATATACATAGTTAAAAGTTCAAGCATATATTTCCTTGAGTATCTGAGTATTTGTATCCCTGATACCACTCCATGTGTCTCAATCCCATTAACTCATAGCCCTCAAACATATAAATCAAGAACATAAGTCTGAAAACCTTGGGTAAATGAAAAACACACACATGTCATGATCAAAGAGATATGTGGTTAGAGTAAATATAAATTAGTTCTATAGCTAAGAAAAATTTGGTGAGTGAGATAGCAAAATTTATATTAAGGGGATGACTAAACACACATGAATTGATTATAATTTACCATTTGTAGATAAAAAAATCCATCAAAGTTGAATGGAAGATTTAAATATAAATGGAAACAAAATCAAAAGGTCATTATTCACATTGATTTCACACAAATTATGCATTCAAGGTGAAGGAAATTGAAATATATGCAAAATATAGGAAAAGATAAGTCACTTCACCATTAATATACGAGTTGAACATTGTAATTTTGAGCTCTCGAGTGACTAAAATCCCTAGTTTTTTTAATGGATCTGGAAGAGTGTTCAGATAGTTTGTAAAAGAGATACACAATATAAGATTATTGAAATGGATTATCCAAGTAAATCATGCATTTAATCCCATTATTCACATTCTATTGTTGGGAGTACCAAATATACAAACACTATATTCAACAAAAGTGCCATATAATTCAAATTTCCCTACTATAAGGTTATCCGAAATGCAGTGGAGATTATATCACCATATTCCTCACAAGATCATCTATACCAAAAGGATAAATAGTACATTAATTACTTTCTACTAATTAAGACCATGGGGCTTCACAATGTGGCTTTAAAACTAGAGGTAATTCCCTGTATCAATTTGATTCATGATTTATTATTTAATGGTACTTGTTCTAGGGATTGTTTACAACTTAGAAAAGGAAGGAACATGGTTGCATATTTTTTGGGTAGGAATTTGAGATGTACCTTAATGTTTTAGGGCCTAAGGTTTTTTATAAGCAATTATCAACTAATGTATGGCTCAAACACAACATTGTGGAGGGGAAATTAAAAGAGTGGCTATTCAAGGGTCAGAGGTTGAACCCCAATGGAGGCATTTCCTCCAACAACATAATTAAATTAAATCCTAGTTTTAGAATAGGCATAACCCTTATGAACAGATTGTATGTATTTTCCATCATTGTTGGACATTCTCCTTCTTACGACAAATGTTTTCCCTAGGGGATACTATCAGTGTCATATTGAAGGAACAAATATTAATGCATGAATAAAGGCTAGCTGAAAAATGTTTTTACATGATGTCATATCTATTAGATGCACTAATTAGGATGGTCCATAGATCTCATGGATAACTATGGTATTCATGTGTAGAATATGTGGATAACATAATCCATGAGGATGATTATTTCATGTTTGTCTATAGATTCAAAAATGAGATTACCAAAATCTATGAAAATTTTTATCCACAAGTCTATCAAGATATTCATGGCACTGAAATGCCCAAGATATCTAAGAATATGAGAATAATAATAGCTAAAATGGGGGACTAATGGTACTACCCAGATTATACCATAATTATAATTGAGGTAAAAAATATCACCCCTTTTATTTTTACCATGTCATGTCTTAGATAAGGTGGATAAATAAGATATTTCCCAACAATTATATAATAGTATGTATGACAAGCTTGGCCTCAAACATTATAATTATTACTAAAAACCCACTTAAGCATCGGGAAACTTCATTTTTTATTGAGGGCACACTTCAATTAGGTGGGGAAGTTAAGATCCCATTACAATTTAAAGGTGGCCCAATTTAGAGAATGAGAACCCAAGGGAAAAATTATAAACTATCTTAAAATCTTTAAGTAGAAAAGGGGGTGACCATTATTTATGGTCACCAAGAGTATGAACATGATGTTATATTTTTAAAATCATCAGATGATTCATAAGTCTAGACCCACATGAGGGAAAAATATATGTCAATGATTGTTTTCTATGCCATTCAATATGACCCAAAAATTACCAAAGAGTAGGAAAATGAAATGGTAAGGTAAGAAAAAGGGCCTGGAGACATCAATGTCCTCCAACATATCCATATGACCTAATATAATAGGACCAACCTCCCTCTCCTACAAAAGTGACCAATATATTAGAGGAAGAGCCCTATGCTCAAAGAGAGGAAAACCTCCATATTAGGAAGAAGATTCTCAGAAGTCTTCCTAGTCCTCATTTATCCTCCACCCATTTAGTTCATACTATAATGGGAAAAACCACTAAATTTTAGATGATTAAACCTCCTCAAGATAGACAAATGAGTATATATTCTTGGGTACCTTTCCCTTCACTTACAATAGTTACATATGTAAGTCTCCTAGAGGTTCTACAAATTTCCTTCCCATATCTTTTGTCTACTCATCCTTCCCCTCAAACTCCTCAAGTAATTCCATATCCATCCATAACTACCATTGGGGGGATATATTTTAAAATACTCCTTATAATACCATTCCCTTCTTGGACCATTCTTACTTCGACCACTATTGTTCCACTTCACATTCCTCCACCATCACCTATAGTGGTAGTACCCACTATCATGGCTCTTTTATTGGTTTCATCCTCCACCTCACCTCCTATTTCACCTAAATTCACCTACCATAGAAAATATAGAGTCCTCCTAGACTCTTTCAAATTCTAACAACTAAAGGAAATGCCATCATTGGGTCTTACTAATCTAGGAAGATTTCTTGATGAGGAAATAGATGAAGAAGAGCATGGACATATAATATCACTAATGCATTATCCTAAAAATGAAGATGAAGTAAATGTATAAATAATGAAGGGACATAAGTAGAGGTTAAGTGAAGAAAGATCCAAAGATAAAATAGAGGAGGAAGAAATGGAAAAGGCCAAAGCAATAAGATTAGGAAGCTTGCATGAAGAAGAAAATTCAACTAGAGCACTAGACTAATAGATCCTCACTAAGGAAGAGAGAGAATATATTAATAATATAGTTTATTCTATTTATTATTATCTTACAATTATAGATACTGGAGCTATAAATTTTACACCTACCATTACAAGGCCATCATTTTATAGTTTAATTTTATACTCTATTATTTCAACATCAACCCAAATAAGAGTTCCAAAGAAGAGAGTCTATTTTGAAATTTTGGTTTTATTTTCTATTTTTTATCCACAAGGGACACTAATCCATCCAAAATGTTTATCTCAATTAGATTTAAATTTTACACAATATATACATATACAATCAACTATATTGATAATCGTAAAAACTCCATACCTAACTAGATATGTTGTAAAGATCACCCCTAAAAGGGAAACATGTTTACACAATATGTACATGTACAATCAACCATATTGATAATTGTAAAAACTTCATACCTGACTAGATATGTTGTAAAGATCACCCCTAAAAGGGAAACATCAATATGACAAAGGATTATTTATCCACCCCTACAATTCCCTATTAAAATAAATTATTCATTAACACCTCCATTAATAATTCCACTACTAATGATTTCTCCACCCTCTACCAGTAACAACCCAATCCAAACTGAATAAAAAGGGGGCCTTATTATTCCCAAATGGGTTAAAGAGCAACAAGGTTGAAAAGACAATAGAAAAAGCATGGTCCTCATTAATTTGCCTATAGTCTTTACCCTATATTATAAAAAAAGTGGCACGATTCAAAATATGAAAAGGAGGAAATCTATGAACACAAGTACAAGGGAGGAGATAGGGTCTGAACAAAAAAAAATCCTATAGCTAAAAATCCTAAAAAGAATCCAAATAACCCTACAAGATATATAGAGTATTTGTTTCTATTTTATGGATAAGTTGGGATTCTATGAAGGAGATGTATAAGAGTAATGAGGAAGCAAAATAATAGATACTATAGACACAGATCATTCATGACCCTCAATAAATTATAGATAATGTGCAAAGTGTAGCCACAAGGTTGTATAACACTTTGAATAATATTCAATTCTTTAAGAGTGAAATTCAACCTGAGATGATGAAGGTGCTAAAAAACTTACACTAATGAAAATAATTCTAAAATATCCTTAATTCCTAGTTCAGTGTGCAAGAAATAGTACATTCAATTAGTTTAACCTAATGTCTATCCAGGATTCTACATGGGCCTTAAGTTATGTAATTAAAAAAAGGGATGGTGCCCTTAACTAGCACACACAAATGAAGATTTTGATAGGGAATTTTTTAATCCATGAAAATTAGGCCTTAGAAATCTTGAGAGATATGAGGGTCACAAATGTGGTAGCCTCTACTTGGAAACTAGTAAACATGCCTAATTTTGAAACACTCTTAAAAATAGTTACATATCAGTTTAAGAAGTAAGTTGAAGGAACCATTTACAAAAATAATGATGAGATTCTATAGTTAATATTTTTTTCAAAAGATAAAGTAACTATTGACAAGTTTGACCTCACAGGTCAAACTATCACCCCTATAATTAAAAACTTTTCTTATCATGCTTCTACAACCTTGTTCATGTTTTTGTCATGCTTATTTAATCTTCAAATGGTCTTTATAAGGTTTTGCTAGCATTGTTTAAGGTAATATATTAGATAAGCTTTCCAATGCCTTCAAAGTTATTCTAGTAGGTCCTAGGGTATGTCATGTTGTGTCAAGAGTTTACATAGTCTAGCAGGTCAAGTCATTTCACTTGGTCACTTGGTTTAAAGATCATTCGTCTTGTTTGATGAAATTATGGTATTTTGGCAAACTTTAAGGGAGAAACCTAGGTTTCAATTGTGACCAATATAAGCCTTCTCAAGGTGACATTATTACATGGAACATTTGACCAAGTGGTCAAGAAGTAATTTCACTCTTTATTCTATTTTAACATGTACTCCATCTCCATGAGCTCATTTTTACATATGTTGATCTTTTGTGCACTTCATAAGGCTCCAAATCTATTTTCAAAATAAAATATGAAGAGAGGTACATGAAAATGGATTTTTAAAGCTCATAAATATATTTTTAAAATTTAATATGTGTTAGATATGTCACTACAAGTCATAATATGGTTAGTACGATAGTTTCAACACCAATAAGGGTAATTCTAGGAGTTTATACGGACTTGAGGATCCTAATTTTAGGTGAAAATGCCTTCAAGGTGTCTCTTTATATTATAAAAATAATTTAAATGAGTTTCAAGCTCTCAAAGGTATTAAAATTTCAAAATGTGCTTCTTTTCATTCATCACCCTCTTCACAAGCTCATAAGGGCAGTTTTAAAATGATCGGTATAGATAGAGGAGAGAGATTTGGGTCTTGATATTTTTTACAGAGGAGGGGGTACTTATAATATTCATATTTTTGGCATTGGTTGTTATATTCATCCCATATTATTTATAAACAATTGCTAAGAAGGTAGGGTTGTTTGAATGAGCTAGTTAACCCCACATGCTCATTTTATTATTTGAAATGGAAGTTGGAAAAAAATCAATACATAAAACAATTTAATGGGATGTATAAGGTCTATTAAATCATATCAAAAAAAATTTAAAAACTCATTTGGCATGTGTGATCCCAATTTGTCAAGAAAGCTTCATTTTTACATATGTTGTAAGGCAAATGTTACTATTTATTGATGTTTTAGGGTTTTATCAAGTTTGAGTATGTTTATAAACATTTTATAACATGTTTCCATTCTTAACAATTCTCTATAACTCCATCATGATTCCCCATGCTCATTTTAATTCCACCTTCTCCAAATGACATATAATATGCTTAAGAGGGTCGTGTTTTGAAGCTTCTTCTAAAGGTGGTTGGTGAAGGTCTTATATTTAATTTTGTAAAGGTATATGATAATATTTTTCCCCATGATAATTGTGAGTAATCACTTTAATAAGGTTCTAAAAGGCTTAAGGGGTTAATATTTGCATCAACCTAAGGTCTAAAGCATAAGAATGCAGATATACATGTTTGCACACCTATAGGTATATGTTTCATAAGAAATGGGGTGAAAGTGACTATCAAGATGGAGTTTCAAGACCTAATATGAATAAAATGTACTATCTCTAACTTGAAGAAAGGGTCCATGGAGTAGATAAGGTGTGAATTAGAAACTAATGCTCAAGGCACTCTAAAGACACCTACAGGTCAGTCTTGGACCTTGTAAAGAAAATGCAAACTTAAAGGTATTTAGAGGTGCCTAAGGTTTTATAAAATATACATATCTCTCAAATATAATAAACTCATTAGAGTTTACTATATACTCTAAGGTTATGACCAAGTAGAAATCAAGGTCTTGTTATAGACTGTCATAAAATATAATAAACTCATTAGAGTTTACTATATACTCTAAGGTTATGACCAAGTAGAAAGCAAGGTCTTGTTATAGACTATCATACACAATCAGGTCTACTAAGAGGTCTTACCTACCTTCAAATTCTATATAAGAACATATAGTGTTTTGTAATGGTGTTTCCAAGACCTAATGTTAAGAATACATTAATTATCACTTTAAAAATTAAAAATCACTACCTAAAACTAGCCTATTTCTTGATAGTGTGAGGAAAAGAGCACATGGTGTAACAAATGAGTAATAGAAGTTGCAAAAGGCCCTAGATGTCACTAGGAGGATTTCCATGGTGAGTTTACTAACACTAAAAAGAGAGAGAAATAATCGTTAGTTAATATCATTATCAACTTTAATAGTGATCAATCCCAATGGATATCTAATCCTAATGAGGCATACAGAAACCTGTGCATGAAATAAATGGTGATTTATATAAGTACAGGATGAGTATGAAGAGATATATGTGTTTATGAATACTTTTAAGAGAATTTGGAGAAGTGGTAATTTATGTAACAATGTTGGTAGGTGTGAGAAGAAGAGTATGAAAATGTCCTAATTGGCAAGCTTGCATAGGACTAATGGAATATTTCAAGTCTACTTCTTAGGGATTGAGGATAGTATGTGCTTTAAGTTTTGAGATGAAAGAGTTAATAATCTTGTGAATAATGATAGTTAATAACCATGGTAAGGTATCATTACTCAAGATGATGGAAAATCATACTAAATAAACCATCATAGTCCATAAATTAGAAGCCTATGGGCCAATATGAGCATGAGGTTGAATGGGTGCATTAGGAGGTAAGTTTGAGTGAATAAACAGTTTATGAAGTGATGATACTAAAGGAGAGTTTTAAAACATCAGAAATTGAGATAAAAGGTAAGTCTATCTTCTTCACAATGAAGAACTCTCATCTCAACCCTCTAGAACTATCATAGGTAGAACTAGAGAAGGAGGGTATATGCTCAAAGGAGAGGAGTCTTAAAACATTGAAAGTTTTATAAGGAAATATTGAATCCCTAACATTATATAAATTATTTTCAAGATGCTCATAAAATTACATTGGAATCCTAAATTCCATATACAGTCAAAACTCCAAATGTGACCTACAGGTTTGCTTAAGTAGACATAGGTGGGTGCAAAATTGAACAAAAGGTCATTGTAATATGAAACATTGTTGTTGTAGGATAGGATAAAATATAATTAAATGGAGTCATGGAAATCAAAATTAAACCTAAGGAGGGTCAGTAATGAACAATAGATGAAATTCACCTTAAACATTGTATTCACCTATATGCCTATGGGTAAAGGTAAAAGAAGTTACATGATTAAGTAGTTCCTAGATCTCTTTTAGTTTATTTAACATATGAGGACTGAGGTAGAGGATTTGTTCTTTAGGATTAAGGACCATTTTAATGATTATTATTTATTCTAAATTCAATTCATATATTCATCTTCATGCCAGTTGATGAGGTATAGAAACAACACTTAGAGTTTTCTTAAAGTTTCGTATGTGAGTTAGTATTGATGGTTAAAATCTTTATATTGGTGTGATAATATATTGGCATAAGGATTCCATGAAATGGATATTCAAAATTCCTCAAATATCACTTCAACATTAGTAAATAATATATAAGGGGTTCAATATCCAAATTATCAAGATAATTATTATATGATCACCTACAAACTTGTATGGTCTTAAAAGGAAAAGTGTTATTTGGTTTGAAGATATGTGTTTTAATAAAGGTTTTAAACTTTTAAAATATAAACACCAAGTTATTAATTCTATATCAAGGACATTTGAAGCATTTAATGGCTTGTTTAAAGATCCCTAGGACTCCAAAATGCAGTCTTGACACCTAGTGGACGTATACAATCATCCAAGCTAGAAGATAGTCTCTAAAATGGTGTCATAGATTTATATAAGTTGATTTAGGTGTGAAAATTCATATATGAATTTAAAAATTATTATATTACATTTTCAAATATATTTATCAGTGGCTTGTTTCTCAAAACCACCTTGAGGACATACTAGTATATCATAGAGCTAATGAACAATGGTATAACACATCAAATGTATATTTTGGTACTTAAGGATAGTTTGAGATATTCCAAGAGATTATATAATTATTTATTGATATAATAGGCCTTACATATTTTTAAAATTTGATAGATCAAGAAGTTATACCATCATTGGCTCAAAAGATCAGATTACATCAAACAAGTCTAGGCTTTCATACATAGGCTTGTATATGAATTGTGATGAAAGTGCATTTGTGGAAATTTATATGGGTCATATAGGTACATAATATGGTTTTTAACACTTAAATTTTAATTTATATGAAGTTTATAACTCCTCCAATAATGATAAAATCTCAAACTTAGACATCTAGGGTCACTAACGGTGATTTGTTTAAAAACCCAAGCATGAATCATGAATGCTATTGCAAGCATAAAAGGATAGGATGAAAATGTAAATAATTTTATAAGTACATAAATGGTGTTAAAACCTTCATGAATAACTAGCACTCATAATCAAACCAAAAAACTACACTTTCAGGCATGTTTCTCCTTCAAGGTTCACATAATGCATGGTTTACCACTCAAAGATCAACTTCTTGTGCTTGGAAATTTGATGAGGTTTTTCATGGTAACTCAAGGACATAGGTGATTTTATATGGGTCCCCATAATATGAATTACTATAATTATTTTTAGTATTATCCCCCTATAATTTATGAATCATTGTTAAGATGATAAGGTACTCATAGGTTGCCTAAAAGACTAGTTTTGACCAGTCCAGATAGATTGATATATAAAGAGCATAAAATTACCTATAATTATTTTAAAACATCCTAATTTTTTTTATAATCTAATTATATTCTCATCATGGCATTTTATTTTACCTGCACTTATACAAATTTTAGGAAAACTATACTTTAGTGAAATTTTGAGACTAAAATAGGGTATAGAAGATGGTGAATAATTAAAAATTGTTTGGGAGGATAATTTGGGATGTATTTTACATATTAAATGTAAAAAAACATACAATCCACTTAATAAGTGCTCAAATGAATCTAATTTTTCAAGGTAGTCCAAAACAAGCTTAAGGAAGGACTAGTTTTTTGGCCATTTCTTTGTTTGCCTACTTTCACAAGGTTTTAAAATACAAAATTTGGCATGGAGGATGGTATTAGTCCAGGTAAAATTAATAAAACACTTTTGAGAGTTTCACATGTGTGGGATAAATCTGGATCAAAATCTCTATTTCTAGGTAAGGAGGCCTAATTAGGCCTAATTGGAGAAAGCAAATGGGGTAAAAAGGATACTTCCACTTTGTTTCAGTTTCATAAAAATGGAATGGAGATGTAAGAGGATAATTATTAATAAAATATGTTTTTATTTTCCCAATATCCCTATTACATTCTTATTCACAATGAGGCTAACCTGTTTTGAGGGTTACAAAGATTGGTAGAAAAAACCTAATGGAGCAAAATCACATATTTTGGAGGATTTAATGTCTTTAGGTGTCTTTTTTAGGTCTGAAATGAGATTTAGAAGCCATACATGGAGTAATATTTCCTTCTTCAAATCAAAACCAAGTTTCCTTTCTCCTATGCCTCATTACAAAAGAAAGAATCAAGTGGTCAAATCACCAAATTAATACTTAAAGATCTTTAAAAAGCTTTAACAAGGTTACCACTTCTCCTCTATGCCATTTGAAGGTTTAAAAGAAGTCATAATTTTATTGAAAATAATATTCAAAGGTTGAAAAGGTCTCTAATTATCCTAGGAAGACCTTCTTTCCTCCAACGCTAAGTCAAGAAGACAAAGTCAAAGTAATTTAAGAAGTATTCAAAAAAACCCATCAAGATGATGGACATCATATAAAAATAAAGGAGTTTTATAGAAGACTTGAATAATCCTTGATAGCTTATTTTCAAGGAGTTTACTTCTTCACCAAGAACATAGGTACATGTAATCAAAGATATATGAGATTGTATGGGTCAAAGACCAAAAAATAATATTAATGACTTATTCAAATATTCAAGACAATTACTTCTCTACCCCTATTAAATTTTGAAGGAGGAAAGGAAGAGAAAATTAAGGAACTACTACATAGGATTTGAGGAGGACTAGGTGGATGATTCACCCCTAGTTTTGGGATTCCTTGTCTCTATTTCTTCTTTCTCATTCTCTCAGTAAGTTAACCTATTATGGGAATTTGTAAGGATCTTTAACTTGAGTTGTGGTAGATCCCTACTCAAAAAAACACTTTTACTTGAATCTATGAAATTAATAAGACAAAATTTTGGCCTCCTCAAATCTTGTGACTAGTGTATTCTAATGGTTAGTTGATGAATGACAATAATAGTGCATGTTTCCTTAAATTTTTCCCTCTTTTATTAACCTATTTGTAGGGGATTGTTCATCCTTTCAGGATACATAGTTTTCTTGAATATCATTATATGTTTTTCAAGTGTAATCCTTCATCATTTTCCTTTAAATACCTCATGATCAACTACCTTAGACCATGTATCAATATAAACCTCTATGTGAAATATTTATGTTTGGAGAATCTCCATTTGAGAAGTGTAATCAGGTTCATGTTTGAATTCAGCCTTCTTAGTGCATGTTAGTTAAGTAAAGGAAAAAATTTGGTGCATCACCTCAATTAGATAAGTTTTTTTTCATTTTATCTTCCTTCTTTTCTCTAGCAAGTTGGTAGTGTAGAGTAGAGAGCCTAACTAATACATCAAGGGGATCTAGCCCTTTGAATCTAGAGAATCAATTCACCTATTAGGCCTCTCATAGCCTAGGATTATCTCCATGTTAATCCAAACTATGAAGGCTTTAAACAACCTTCACAAATTTTTAGTTACTAAAGAACTAATTGAATAATGGCATCACCATTTTAAACTTTCTCAAGACATTGAGTCTTTAAACATGTTTAGTAAGAAATATGAGGTATATAAAGACAAGTTGATTGATATTTTTGAAAGGCTAGAGCAGATTTCAAGTGATGTTAGGTAGTATTATGGAGTAAGTGTTGAAATGCAAGATGAATATGTCTTTATTGGTGACTGTTTTGATGTTGATGATTCACTTGGAAGTCTATCAAGAGTATTGGTAACCATAAATCAACTGAGCTCAACAAAGAAAAGTTCCAAGAATAAACTTCTTACACACCCTTACTTATTATGTGAAGAATATTATCTCAAAATCTTCCCTTTTTATCTAGGAGGATCAATATTGACATGTTAGTTTGTACATAATAGTTTTCTTAAGTTTATTTGTGTTTCAAATAAGTTCTTAACTAACACCTATGTCTTGTTGGTTAGTTTCCCTTGTTTTGTGTGTCTTCTTTCCTTATTTTTAGAGGATAAATCTATCATATTATCTTGTTCAAGAGTCTTGTGGCCAAGGTCAAGGTCTGATCATGTGTGTTTCATAATGTAAGAGATACTCTATGATTCCAAAAAGACTTACAAAGTTACTAATTCAAAATCATAACAAGCATGCTTCTCAGTCGAGTCACCAAAATGTCAACATGTTTGACCTCATAGTTCAAACTATCAACCCTATAATTCAAAACTTTTCTTGCCATGCTTGTACAACCTTGTTCATGGCTTTTTTATGCTAATGTGATCTTCAAATTGTCTTTGTAGGGTCTTGTTAGCATTGTTTAAGGTAATATATTAGCTAAGCTTTATAATGACTTGAGAGTATATATAATGAGTCCTAGGGGTATGTCATGTTGTTTCAAGAGGGTACATAGTTTGTCAGGTCAAGTCCTTTCACTTGGTCACTTGGTTTAAATCTCATTAGTCTTGTTTAATGAAATTAAGGTATTTTAGCAAAGTTTAATGTTTTTGGAGAAACATGGGTTTCTATTGTGATAAATCTAATCCTTATCAAGGTGTCATTATTACATGGAACATTTTATCAAGTGGTCGAGAGTTAATTTCAAACTTTATTAAGTCTTATCAAGGTGTACTCCATTTCCATGAGCTCATTTTTACATATGTTGATATTTTATGCACTTCATAAGGGTCCAAAGATATTTTCAAAAGAAAATATGAAGAGAGGTACATAAAAATGGATTTTTAAAGATCATAAATATAGTATACAATGTGTATATGGGTCATATATGTTAGTGCAAGTTAGAATATGGTTAGTATGATAGTTTCAATACTAAAAAGGGTAGTTTAAGGAGTACGTATAGACTTGAGGATCCCATGTATAGGTGAGAATTAATTCAATGTTTATCTTGTTCTTATATAGGTTATAATAATGAGTTTCAAGCTCTCACAAGTCTTAAAAGTTCAAAACATTGTTTTTTCCCTTCATCACCCTCTTCACAAGCTCACAAGGGCAGTTTCTAAATGTTCGGTAAAAAAGAGGAGAGACAATTGGGTCCTAAATTTTTTTCCATAGGAGGGGGTTTTATTAATATTCATATTTTTATAATTTTTTTTCAAATTCATGCCCTCTTATTTATGAACAATTGCTAAGAAGGCAGGGTAGTGTAATGAGCTATTCAACCCCACATGCTCACTTTATTATTTAAAATGGAAGTTTGAAACAAATTTAATACATAATGACAATTTTATGGGATTTATAAGTTATATTAAATCATCTCACAAGTATTTCCAAACCCATTTGGCATGTGTGAGCCCAATTTTTCAAGAAATCTTCATTTTTACATATGTTACAAGGTAATTGTCATTATTTATTAATGTTTTAGGATTATAAAAAATATTTAATATGTTTATAAATATTATATAAAAATTTTACATCCATATAAATTCTCTATAATTCCATCATTATTCCCCATTCTCATTTTAATGCCACCTTCTCCAAATAACATATAGTATGCTTAAGAAGACTATGTTGTGAAGTTGATGCTAGAGGTGGTTGGTTAAGGTATTATATTTCATTATTTATAGTTATATTATGATACCCCCCATGAGAGAGGTGAAAAATCACTTTAATAAGTTTCTCAAAGGCTTAAGGGGTCAAGATTTGCATCAACCTAATGCCTAAAGCATAAGAATACATACATATAGGTCTACAGAACTATAAGTATGCATTTCATAAGAAATGGGGTGTAATTGACTATAAAAATGAAGTTTGAAGACATATTATTAAGATAATGTAGTGTATGTATGATTTGAAAAAAGGGTCCATGGAGTAGATAAGGTGTGAATTAGAAACCAATGCTCAAGGTACTCTAAAGACACCTACAAGTCAATCTTGGCCCTTATAAATAAAATATAAACTCAATGGTATTTAGAGGTTCCTAAGGTTTGATAAAATATATATATCTCTAAAACATATTAAAATCTTGATAGTTTAATATATATGCTAAGGTTATGACCAAGTATAAAGCAAAGTCTTTTTACAGACTGTCATTCAGGTTTAGTAAGAGATCTTACTTACCTTAAAATGTCCTATAATACATATAGTGTTTTGGAATGGTTTTTACAAGACATAATTATAAAAATACATTCAATAATCACTTTAAAAACTACAAATAACGACTTAAAACAACTTGTTTCTTGACAGTGTGAGGAAAAGGAGTACATGGTGTAATAAATGAGTAATAGAAGTTGTAAAACACCCTAGATTTCACTGGGAGGATTTACATGGTGAGTTGAATAATATTCAAAAATAGAAATAAATAATCCTCAGTTAAGATCATTCTCAATTTTAATAGTGATCAGCCCCAATGGAGATCTATAGTCCTAATGAGGCATATAGAGACTTGTGCATGAAAGAAATGGTGGTTTATATAAGTATGGGCCAAGTACAAAGAGATCTATGGGTTTATGAATAACTTTAAGAGAATTTGGATAAGTGGGAATTTATGTAACAATTTTTTCATGTGTGAGAATAAGAGTATGAAAATGACCTAATTGGAAAGCTTGTATAGGCCTAATGGAAGTTTTAAAGTCTGCTTCTCAGGTCATGAGGATAGTATGTGATTTAAGTTTTGAGATGAAAGAGTTAATAATATTGTGAAGAATGATATTGAATAATCATTTTAAGGTATCAATGCTTAGGATGAGAGAAAATCATTGTTAATATACCATCTCAATCCATAAATTGGAAGCTTACAGGCCAATATGAGCATGAGGTTGAATGGGTGCATTAAGAGGTACTAAGCTTGAGTGAATAAATGGTGTATGAAGTGATTCTACTAGAGGAGAGTTTGAAAACATAAAAAAATGAGATAAAATGGAATATTATCTTCTTCATAACAAATAACTCTTAGCTTAGCCCTACAAACCTGTCATAGGCAAAACTAGAGAAGGAAGGTATATTCTTGAAGGAGAGGAGTCTTAAAAAATTAAAAGGTTCATAAGAGAATATTGAATCCCTAAAATTGTATAAATAATTTTTAATATTCTAATATATTTAAATTGAAATAATTAACTCCATTTATATTCAAAACTCTAAATGTGACTTACAGGTTTGCTTAAGTAGCCATGGTTGGTTGAAAAATTGAGCAAAAGGCAATTACAATATAGAACATTAGTGTTGCAGGCTAGGATAAAAGTAAATTAAATGGAGTCATGGAAATTTAAAATAAGCCTAAGGAGGATCAGTAAATAATAATTTATCAAATTCACGTTGAACACTATATTCACCTATAGGTCTATGGGTAAAGGTAAAGGAAGTTACATGATCATGTAGTTCATATATATCTTTCAATTGGTTTAGCATATGAGGACTATGGTATAGGATTTTTTATTTATGATTAAGGACCTATGTAATGCTTAGTATTTATTCTAAACAAAATTCAAATATTCATCTTCATGCCAACTGATGAGGTATAGAAGCAATACTTAGAATTCTCTTAAAGTTTTATACCTGATTTAGTATTGATGGTTTAAAGCTTAACATTGGTCTGAGAAGAGATTGGTCTAATGAGGACATGAAATATCTCTCCAACATTACTAAAATATAAATTCAACATTTTAAAAGCATACTGAAGGGGTTCAATATCAAAATTATAGGCAAAATACTATATGATCACAAAGGCATGTATGGTCTTAAAAGGAAAAGTGTTATTTAGTTTGAAGAGATGTGGTCTAGGAAAGGTAGTAAAGGTTTAAAATCTAAACACCAGGTTATTAATTCTATATCAAGGACCTTTAAAGCATTCAATGGATTTTTTAAGGATACCTAGGATTCTAAAATGTAGTCTTGACACTTAGTGGGCATATACAGTCATTCAAGCTAGAAGATAGTCTTTGGAACAGTGTCACAGAGTTATCTAAGGTAATTTAGGTGTGAAAATTATTATATTAATTTCAAAATAAGGATATTATATCTTCAAATATATTTATTAGTGGCATGTTTCTCAAAACCACCTTGAGGATGTACTAGTAGATGATAAAGCTAATTATGTGTGGTATAACACTTCAAAGGCAAATTTTGGTACTTAAGGATAGTTTGAGATATTAAAAGAGATATTGGAATTAATAAATAATATAATAGGCCTTGAAAATGATTTAAATTTGATAGATCAATAAGGTATGCCATCATTGGTCAAAAGGTTAGATTACATCAAACAGGTTCAAGCTCTCACACACAGCCTTACATATGAATTATGATGAAAGTGTGTTTGTTTAAAGTTAGATGGGTCCTATATGGAAATAATAAGGTTTTTACCACTTTAATATGTCATTATATTAGGTTTATAACTCCACCAACAATGATAAAATTTCAAACTTAGATATCTAGTGTCACTAACAGTGATTTGTTTAAAAACCCTAGCATGAGTCATAAATGATATAGCAGGCATAAAAGGATATTATGAAAATATAAATAATTTGATAAGGACATCAAGTGTGTTCAAACCTTCCTGATCACTAAGACTTAGAATTGAATAAAAAATTACACTTTCAAGGATGATTCTCCTTCAAGGTTCACAAAATGCATGGTTTACCACTTGAAGACAAACTTCTTGTGCTAAGAAATTTCATGAGGTTTTTCATGGTAACTACCTCCCATATTTTATGGTATATGTTTCCCCATAATATAAATTTATAGCATTAGTTTTGTTATTATGCCCCTATAATTTATGAATAATCATTAAGATGATAAGGCACTCATAGGGTGCCTAAAAGACCAATTTTGACCAGTCAAGAGAGATTGATCTCTAAAGTGCATAAAATTACCTATAATTATTTTAAAACCTCATTAAAATTTTTCTAAACTTAAATTATATTATCATCATCACATTTTATTGTACCTTCACTTGTAAGGATTTAAGGAAAACAATACTTTTAATAGATTTTGAGCCTAAAATATGGTATATAAGATGGTGAATATTTAAAAATTGTTGGAGAGGATACTTTGGGATGTATTTAATATTTTTAATCCAAAAATATTGTAAAACCCACCATATAAGTGCTAAAATGAACCTAATTTTTCAAGGTATTCCAAAGCAGGCTTAAAGAAGGGCTAGTTTTTTAGCTATTTCTTGGTTTGCCTACTTGCACAAGGTTTCAGAAGCACAAATTTGGAATGGATTAAGGTATTATTAAATTTATATTTAATTAAAAAATTATATGATGTTTAATACATATGGGATAAATATGGATCAAAATCTTAGTTTCTAGGTAAGGAGGCCTCATTAAGCCTCATTAGAGAGAGAAAATGGGTTAAAAAGGACACTTCCACTTTATTTCAAGTCCTAAAAATTAGAATGAATATGTAAGGGGATATTTAGTCCTCAAATATGTTATCAATTTACCATTATACTCTATACATTATTATACACAAGGAGGTTTAGCTATTTTCAGGGCTACAAGGAATTGGTAAAAAAATAAGCTAATGAAGCGAAATCACATATTTTGAAGGGTTTGATGGATCTAGGTGTATTTTCATAGGTATTAAATGAGGTTTATAATCCATTCATGGAATAATATTTCATTATTCAAATCAAAACCAAGTTTCCTCTCTCTTATGCCTCATTGTAAAAGAAAGAGTCAAGTGGTCAAATCACCAAATTAGTACATAAAGCTCTTCAATAAGATTTAACAAGGTTACCACTTATCCTCAACACCCTTTGCATATTTATAATAAGTCATATGTTTGTTGTGAATAATTTTCAAAGGTTTAAAAATTATCTAACTATCCTAGGAGGACCTTTTTCCCTCTAATGCCAAGTCAAGAAGACAAAGTCAAAGTAATTTAAGAAGTCTTCAAACAACACCATCAAGATGAAGGAAATAATACAATAATAAATGAGGTTTATGGAAGAATTTACTAAGCCTTGATATCTAATTTTCAAGGTGATTACTGTTGGGATAAATAACTAGAAGCACACAATTGATTACCAAGCAACTTAATATGCGGAAATTAACCAGAATACACAAGTAACTAGAATTCAGAAATAACACATGATATGAGAGACAATACACAACTTGTATTAAAACTCTTTCAGAAGGAAATACAACAAAGAAGGCTGCCACAGTTCTTCTTCCTTACACATCTCTAGGGCTCCCACACCTCTAGGGCATAAATAGTAAATCTTCCCTCAAAGCTCTCTCTCTTAGGTCCCAACACCCAACTCAAACACAGAGTTGGTGTTCACCTTACACCTGTGCTCCACGCACTCCACAAGTGCTCCACGCACTCCATAAGTACTCAACGTACTCCAAGTAGATCCCACCTAATTTTGCTCCCTGTTGTGTTGATGTCCTCTCTGATCTTGCACACCTTCAAATCAATCTAGTTCTGTACACCTGTGAACCTTGACCTTGCACACACATACACCTACAAATCAATGATCTTACTTACCATGTAGATCTCCTAAAGTAGCCATGCTCACCTAATGACCAAGATCATACATACATGAAGAACCCTGCTGATTCTCCAATCCAGCACCCACACTTGGTACTGTGGCACTAGGAGGAACACACCATTGCTCTCCTCACACACAGATGGAGCTTATATAATTGCTCTCTTACTCTCTAGCACAAGTTTACAATACAACCAATGAGTCTCTTAAATAGATCTCATGCAAACAATAATTAGACACCTAATTACAATAATTAGATCCGCAGCTCCTAGTCTAAAATTAGCTCTTGACATGCAAACACTCGGCCATAACATACACAGTCTAAAACACATAGGTGACCGACGTCAGTCCCTGTCTACCTGGGGGTGTCGACGCCGATCGACTTCTGACCGACATCTGTTGCCTTCTTGTCTGATCCTATCGACGTCGGTTGGCTTGACCAACGCTGGCATCTATGACACTCTGCAACCCTACTGTAACCTCCTCCATTTCTGCATTAGTGAAGCTTTTAGATCCATAACCTAACAATCTCCCACTTGAAGATAAACAGCTGCACTGTACTTATACCTATACCCCATCTAATTTGTTTCTTGGCCTGTATCCCTCTTCAAGCTCAATCTTGAAGAGAACCCACCACACAACCTATGGTGCACCTCCTGTCATCTGAGTAACCTACCACATCTGAACCTACAAACCCATGTAGTGAAGTCCTGACCCTGAATAGCATGAATCCCTACTGCTGGTCCCTCTCACATCCTTGAGAACCCACTTCTCTGAATTGGCTCCTAACTCTCTGACAACACCCACTTCTTGGGCAAACTCAAGTCTATACTAGACCTCATGTGATTTTAGACACTAAACTGTCCAGCCCTTAGTGTGCTCTGGTTCTACATCCTAAACCTCGCCAACACCTGATTCACATCAGCTCCCACTGGAGACAAAATCAACCTGTGATCTCCCATGTCTCCCATGCCAAAGAATTTTGCTGCTCCAAATTCTTCATAGCAAACCACTGAACTAATCTTACCCTTAGCTCAGCAAAACCCTGTATATACAAACTTGATAGCTAGCATACCATCCACATACAACAACAAAATGATGTTGCAATCACCATCCCCCTGGTAAGACAAACCACAATAGTTACCCTGACATTGACTAAAGTCATGCTTTGTCATCCACCTGTCAAAACCTGTACCACTATCCTACAACTTCCTCAAGACCATATGACCTGGTCTTCCATCTCACATGTCCGTTCTCTCTATTCTTAAACTAAGGTATCCATTCATCTCTATGTTTTCTTACTAGCTGGAAACCCTACCAAATCTCTGCTTGGTTATGCATTCTCTCCATGCCATGCTCCCACTATTTCCTGGATCCTTCCTGCTCTATAGTCAGCAACTAGTATAAAGAAGAGGAACAATGAATTTGAGGCTTACTTACCACCTTCAATCCTCCATATGGGCATTTGAGACTCCTTAACAGCTTGCTGTCCACCCAAAATCGTTACAGTGATTGACCTCAGTCACCACACAGTCTGCATCTGATCGACGTTGGTTCCTACGCCTATCTTGACTACCAACCCTATCGACGTCGGTGTCCTCTTACTTCTGACGTCAGTCCTCATGACCGACGTCGATCTTACCTGCTATCGACATTGGTTTTCTTGCCGACATCGGTACCTATGTTTTCTTGTGAGTGATGACTTTTTACCCGTGAGCTCCTTTGAATCAAAACCCATGTCCAAACTGCCCTGCTCATAAGTATCCAACCCCATCCACTGGTCTCTATTTTCCATCTCCTCCATAAACACCAAGGCTTTCAAGTTCTTAAGCCTATCAAATATATCAGTCTTCCACTTAAGAGCATGCATCTCCTTCCTACTCATGTGACCAAGCCTACAAAGCCACGTCTCTGTAACAGAAGAAGAATCATTAATATAAACAAGTAGATAAAGAGTACCTATTTTCTTACCATGAGCTAATTCAAGTGCATCCACTGTGAGAGTTCTTGTGCATCTCTCATCACCCAACTTTTCTGAAGAAATTAGCCACATCTCCAAACCTGGGACCTGCATGACCTGCTTCAACACCCATGTGTTGACCACCTGCAATTTTAGCTTCACTTCCCCTTTGCCAATTCTTTGGCAAGGCTCACCAGCTCCTCTCCCTGGGGCTGCATGGAAAGAGGCAACATAATCTACTAACTGAGATTCAACTTTATCCAAGAAACCTCCCAAAGCATCCTGTGCCACAACACCTGTAACATCTGCATCTTCAGTTCTTTCATGCTGATTTGCTACCAACCAACAATATTCTTTTTCCTGCTCTTTCTTTCCATAGGACCGTAAGTGACCATCTGTGCTTTTCAACTCCTCCATTCTTAGCTTACTTTCATCTACCATTGCTCTACTCCCACTCAATTAGAAACCCCTGAGAGTGACCTGTAACCAAACACAAAACCTACTCCCTGTAACCTTAGCTCTGATACCACGTGTTGGGATAAATAACTGAAAGCACACAATTGATTACCAAGCAACTTAATATGTAGAAATTAACTAGAATACACAAGTAACTATAATTTAGAAATAACACATGATATGAGAGACAATACACAACTTGTATTAAAACTCTTTCAAAAGGAAATACAACAAAGAAGGCTACCACAATTCTTCTTTCTTACACACCTCTAGGGCTCCCACACCTCTAGGGCATAAACAATAAATCTTCCCTTAAAGCTCTCTCTCTTAGGTCCCAACACCCAACTCAAACACAGAGTTGGTGTTCACCTTACACCTGTGCTCCACACACTCCACAAGTGCTCCATGCACTCCATAAGTACTCAACGTACTCCAAGTAGATCCCACCTGATTCTGCTCCCTATTGTGTTGTTGTCCTCTCTGATCTTGCACACCTGCAAATCAATCTAGTTTTACACACCTGTGAACCTTGACCTTGCACACACATACACCTTCAAATCAATGATCTTACTTACCATGTAGATATCCTAAAGTAGCCATGCTCACCTGATGACCAAGATCATACATACATGAAGAACCCTATTGATTCTCCAATCCAGCACCCACACTTGGTACTGTGGCACTAGGAGGAACACACCATTGCTCTCCTCACACACAAAAGGAGCTTATATAATTGCTCTCTTACTCTCTAGCATAAGTTTACAATACAACCAATGAGTCTCTTAAATATATCTCATGCAAACAATAATTAGACACCTAATTACAATAATTAGATCCATAGCTCCTAGTCTAAAATTAGCTCTTGACATGCAACACTTGGTTCGTTAGCTAACTACCCATAACATACGCAGTCTGAACAACACAGGTGACCAACGTTAGTCCCTATCTACCTGGGGGTGCCAACACCGACCGACTTCTGACCGACGTCAGTTGCCTTCTTGTCTGATCCTGCCGACGTTGGTTGGCCTGACCGATGCCAGCGTCTGTGACACTCCGCAACCCTACTTCAACCTCTTCCATGTCTGCATCAGTGAACCTTTTATCTCCACAACCTAACAATTACTTCTTCACCAAGAATATAGGGACATGTAAGCAAATATATAGGAGATTATATGGGTTAAGGACTAGAAAGGAATGTTAATGGCTTCTTTAAACCTCCAAGACAAGTCCTTATCTACCCCTAAACCATTTTGAAGGAGGAAATACAAATAAAATTAAATAAATACTATTTATGATTTGAGGAGGACTAGGTGGATGATTCTCTACCCCTAGTTTTGGGCTCCTCTCTCTCTCTCTCTCTCTCTCTCTCTCTCTCTCTCTCTCTCTCTCTCTCTCTCTCTCTCTCTCTCTCTCTCTCTCTCTCTCTCTCTCTCTCTCTCTCTCTCTAACTAATCGCTTAACTTGATTTGTGGTAGATCCCTACTCATAAAAACACTTTTACTTGGCTCTATAAAATTAATAAGATAGAATTTTGGTCTCCTCAAGGTTATGACTAGTGTATTCTAATGGTTAGTTGATGATTGAAAGTGATAGTACATGTTTCCTTTCATTTTTTCATCTACTATTCACCTAATTTTAGTGGTATTTCTCATACTTTCATGCCACATAGTGTGTTTTAATAGCCTTGTATGTCTAGAAAGTATAATCCTTCATCAGTGTCCTTTAAAGACCTTAGGATCAACTACCTTAAATCATGCATCAATCTTAACCTCTATGTGAAATATTTATGTTTGAATGCTCTCCATTTGATAAGTGTAATCATGTTCATGTTTTAATTTATCCTTATTAGTTAATTTTAGGCAATTAAAGGAGACATTTTGGTGTATCACCTCAGTTAGATAGGTTTTTTTAATATTTATCTTCATCCCTTTTCTCTAGCAATTTGATAGTGTAGATTAGAGATCCTAGGAAATACATCAAGGGGAGATAGTCCTTAGAATATATATATATATATATATATATATATATATATATATATATATATATATATATATAATCCACTTATTATTCCTCTTTTATCCTAGGATTGTCTCTATATTACTCCAAACTATGAAGTCCTAAATCAACTTTTACAAGGGTGCAAGTTTGGTAGATAATAGTAACTAAAGATAAAGCACTTGGAGTAAAATTTAAGAGATTTGAAGTAGAACTTAAAATTTTTATGACCAAATCCATTAATTTATTTAAGATTTCCCTTCTCAATTTTGATATTATCAATAGATATTTTGAAATAACACACACATTATTTGAGAAATTGAAGGCCACATAGGGGACAATAGGGTCAGTTTCAAGGACACAATCAACTATAAGTGATACCAATTCATCACAAGACTCCCAATTTTTAATATATTTATTAATTCATACTCCAATACAACCAATTTTTATCTTTTAAGGGGATACAATGATTAATTATATTTCTTAAACTATCACACAACTATTTTCTTCTTCTAGTAGTGCCACATCAACATAATATTAACTATGTATATATTTTCATGTTTAAATTAAGTTGGGACTTATGGTTCCAAATTTATTTGGCATATATATATATATATATATATATATATATATATATATATATATATATATATATATATATATATATATATATATATATATATATATATATATATATATATATATATATATATATATATATACATACATAGTATTATGGTTGAATAATCCTATTTATGTATATAGTTTTGTATATGAATGTTCTACACAATTTTGACACACAATTCTATTATTAGAGATGTAAGTTTAAATTTTACTTAGAGGATGAGGCATCCCCTCCCCAAGCCTATATATAGTTGTATCCTCCAAATTTCAAATGGAGGAGAATTTTGGATATTAATATTAATATGTAATTGTACAAATTTTTCTACAATTGGTCTTGATGTCCATATCTTTTTCTTGTTCAAACTTGTGAAACTTGTAAGATGTTATGTCAAACTAGTATCTTAGTATTTTGGTTTTTCATGAGTATTATTTTGATATAATTATTCATTTTGTGTTGTTAATTTGAATTATTTTGAATAATAATCATAAGCTCTCTTTTTAGATGTACAATTAAAATCTCACAAATGTAACAACCTTTGATTATATATGTTAAAGTTCATTCTATTAATATTACCTTATACTCTTAAATATGTTTGATTTTTGTTATGATTAAAGTATCTGATAACAAGCATTGGTTCCTTATTTCTTGTCCAATATTTAGTACAACAGCTAGCTTAGAAAGGTTTCATAGTTTTTGATTCAAAGACTTTATTTCCTATCCTACCTTTCTTTCTTTTTGAGTTTCTTTTCATCAAGCCCACATTAGGTTAGATCCATCATCAATTAACCCATCTAAATTGGATATACATTTGTATCATAACCAAACCATCTAAGGTAAACAACCACTCTGGTCATCACTATTCTACCAATATGTTGTTTATATAACCCAATACCCCATAACATAGGCCTTGGAGTGAATTTTTATTCATTAAACCTAAAATTTTATAGGATACATCATAATATTCCTTAGTTTTCATAAAATCCACATCAATAGGAATTTAAATGGCACTAGAAGGAGGGCACCCTTTTGTTTTCTTGAAAGAGATCACTTGAGTTGCACTAGATATACCCATTAGATTAAAAAAGTATACCTCATATATTAACTGGTTATAACCACCTTTGGAAATACATTTAAAATTAGGTTAGATAAGGTGTCTTGAGAAGACCCTAGGCCCGATAATATTTTTCAAAAATATGACCATGTTTTCATCTACACCCAATGGCCCAAGCTTGGCTAATTGGCATTGCTATTGTCATCCCTAGAGATGTGCATTATATTGTTATAAATCCTCAAAAGTATCTTCCTTCCTTATCTCCTTTAGGAGGTAGGAATATTGAATAACACATAAAGGCTTTAAAAACAAATCTAGGGATACTAAATGTAATCCATGAACATATGGTTTGTAGACTATTTCCCTTCACATTGTAATATTTTACTTATTACTAGTTCCTTAATGTCCCATAAGATTAGATCACATATTGGAATCAATATCAAAAGACTTTTCTAACATGGTTTGGAGAATTCACTAGCTTGAGTGTCATATACCAACACTTTTCAATCATGAAGAGAAAACCAAATGAACTAATTCAAGCCTCTAATGTAATATTTCAAAAAATGTATATTTGATTTAATGTTACCTATAAACCCATTGAGTCATTACCCCTTGAAATTTATAATAACACCCTAGACCCTATGACTATTGATTTTATCTTTAGAGCACCTAACATTACCTCATGTTCACTAGCCTATATTAAATCTATTAACATTGATATATAATTGAATCCTCAGTCACAAGATCTAGCCCCACTTCATATTGGTCCTAATTTTCTATCCCTCAACCAAATTCTAAATTCTAATAAGAATGTTTTGGATTATAATCAAAACTAAGTATACACATAATTTTATTTGGCCCATGCTCCACGTAACCAACACCTTAGATTCCTAAATAATTCTATGTATGCACAAAACTAGAAAAATTTAAACTAATCTTTGATGTCAGCTAATACTACTACTACACCAAGAATTTTTATTGATTATATAAAATTAGAACTAGATTTTATCCAATAAATGGTGCAAAAATTAAGAAATGAGTTTCTGAGCATGTATAAATGAATGGAAAACACATTAGGGTAGAATTCCAATCAAAACTTCACATATCAAAGGTATAATAGGCTTTTCAATAAACCTAGAAATAATATAGAATAATAACCACCCAACAAGATACCAGAGATAAATATCTTAGAAGAAGCACTTCCTAATTGGTGTTGAGTCCATAACACAACACAACTTGGTGAACTAAAATGCATAGATTTATACACTATATTTGAGATATTTAAAAATAAAATGGATTGATAGGAAGGCTTTGCAAATCAATTATATCAATCATCTTCTATGACTTTGGGTCCTCCCAGTACAACCATGGTATTTAAGACATATTAATTCCCATTTATAGTCGAAGATGAGAATGAACATGAGGATAACATTGATAAGAACCAAGCTTCCATAAATTTTATATAAGCAATTAAAATTTGAGGAACAAGCATCTTGATATTACTTCCATGCCCCTAGAAAATAGTGTTACCACTCCTTAAGATCCTAAAGCCAATAATAATATGCCTCCACCAAAAGGGAATGATCAATTATAAAGTGCAAAGCCACAGAGTAGAGGAGGGTATAATATTGTTGAAGATATAAATAAGATCAAGGTTATTATTAGTATTCACAAGCTATCTTAGACCACCAAAAAAAGAGAGTTGTTACTCAAAGTTTTGATTGGGAGATCATCTACTGAAAAATCAAAAGCTACATATACAAACATGGTTGTTTATAAATACAAGTTTGAGGTACCACCATTTATGTTAATTGTCATAATGTATGGAGTGAACATGCATAACTATTTGGTTCAATTAGGTGCCTCAACCAATGTGATTCTTAAATATGTATGCAATAAACTAGGTTTAACCCCAAACAAATCAAAAAGAGTGTTTTTATAATGAGACAAGTCTTTTATACTATGTGTTGGAGAGTTTACAAAAGTACACATCCAACCTGAATTAGAACCATGTGTACAATAATACATAGATATCTTGGTCATTAACATTATGTAAGCTTATCACTTGTTACTGAGTCATGAATGGTCAAAGATATTGAATGGGTTTATGGCCACTAATTTTTCACACATGTGGCTACCTTGGAAAGGGGTAGCCAACTATATCTAAGTATACCAAGAACCAAATATGAATTACCTAATCATAAAGTACAATGCCAAGAAGAAAAAGGTTGACTTTGTATCCTCACATACAAGTGTTAAACATTTAATACCAGGCAAGAAACTCATGAACAAGAAATTTCAAGGCCATTCTCAATTATGGGCTCTCCACTTTTAAGAAGAAATATCAAAGCAAGGTTCAGGTGTTGGTATAACCCTGATCAACCCATATGGAAAATAATATATAGATACCTATAAGATACAATTAGCTTTCTCTAATAATAGAGATAAGTATGAAACTCTAATCCTCAACCTGTAGGTTGTACTTAAGCATAACTTCAAGGAAATTATAAATCTTTGATCATGTAGAGCTAGTTGTTAACTAAATTAGAAACAAATATCAATGTAAAATCACTTAATTAAATAATTACAAATATTAATAATGGGATCTAATCAAATCCTTTAAAACATTCAACATTAGGGCCATCCCAAGGGAAGGAAAACATATGGTAGATTCACTATCATCTTTAACTACCAACCTAGCACTTCTATAAGAGTCCAAAATGCATAAAACATTTATGGAGATGGTTCCTTATCCTTTTATCCTAGATGATGTAGATAAATTCTAGGTATATAAGGATGATTAGAAGATTGTGAAATTTATAATAGCTATAGAACCTTTACATCCCAAATAATAGATGAAAATGATGATTATCCATGAATATATAATCCTTTTTGAAAGATGGTGTATTAAAATTTAAATAAATTTTCATTTTTATGGGGTTGGTCTCCATAGAGTAAGTTTTTGATTTGGACCCATAAGTTCAAAAGTAAGAACAACTTAAAGAAACTAAGTCTAATTTTGTCAAAGATAATCTTGGCATTGACCAACATCCCGTGTATGTAAACATTGGCCTAAGCTGTACTGAAAGTAAAAAATAAAAGTTAAGGGGTTGGTTGATGTAATAAAAAAATGTGATCACCTATACATATGAATATTTAAAGGTATTTAACCCTAGGGCCATTATACATATCATCCCTCAAAATCTAGAACATAAGTCCTCTAGGTAAAGATAGAGGTTAGTAAGTCCAATTATGGCACCTCTCATCTAGATAGAATTACAAAAGCTATTGGATGTCAAAATTATATTTCTAATCAGAAATTATACATGGGTAGCCAACTTGGTGCTATTCAAGAAGAAGAATGGAGGAATTAGGCTCTATGTAGAATTTAGAAATATAAACTTATCATCAAAAAATGATAACTGTACTTTTCTTTTTGTAGATGAAGAAATTCAAATGACTAGTGGACATGAGATGATGTCCTTCTTGGATGGATTATCAAGCTATAATCAAGTGCTATTAAAATCATAAGATATAATGAAGACTTCCTTCACCACCAAGTGGGGAAATTTTATATACAAAGGTATACATTTTGACCTAATTAATGTAGAATCAACCTCATAGCAAGATATGGAATTTTGCTTTTAGGGACTTATTATAAAATGTATCATACTTTATAGTGATGACCTAATAGTATTTACAAAATACAGAGATAATCATACATGTCATTTATAAAAAGTGTTTGACAAGTGTAGAAGATATGGAGTATCACTCAATCCAAAAAAAAGGATCTTTCAATTCACTTAAACAAAAAAATTAGGCTATGCCATCACTAAGGATGGGGTCTCCATTGACCTAGAATGAATCCATGCAATTTGTAAACTAACACCTCCTAAGAGAAAGATTTGATATCTTTCTTTGGTAAGATAAACTTTGTAAGTAATTTTATTAATGGATTTGTAAAGATTGTCAGTCCATTGACTTCCATGTTGAAACAAGAATCTAAAATATAATAGATAATAGAAACCAAGAAATATTTTTAGGACATCAAAACCACCATTGCTCAAGCTCCAATTTTGATTGACCTATATTTCACTAAGAATTTATACCTTTATTCATTTTCCTCATAGAATACTATATCAATTGTACTCACACAAAAGGTAGATGATAATTAACACCCGATTTATTTCATGATTACCACCTTAAAAGATATAGAATGTAAATATTTAATGATAGATAAATATATTTGTGTGTGTGTGTGTGTGTGTGTGTGTGTGTGTGTGTGTGTGTGTGTGTGTGTGTGTGTGTGTGTGTGTGTGTGTGTCTATATATATATATATATATATATATATATATATATATATATATATATATATATATATACATTGATTAAATCTATGAAAAACATTAGGCATTATATTCTGATGAACAAGATGTATTCCATCACTATATACCTAGTTATCAAGCTCACACTTGGCCAAAATGAATTCATCAAAATAAGAGGTAAGTATATGGTAAAATTATAGAAGTTTAATCTTGAAATTATACTAGACAAGATGGTGAGAGGCTAGAGAATCATCCAACTCATGTTTGAGATTGATCCATGCATTTATATTAAACAAATCAGGGAGACTCAAGTAGCTGGTGGTGAATGGTATGACTATATTATCCACTATTTACTGATGTGGAGGAAAACACTATTCATGAGTTACTATTCATTATTGAGGTTGAAAACACTATTCAACTTGATGAGATGTCATAACCACTATTCCTATCAACTCATCAATAATATTCAACTACTTACGTGGTGTGGGGTACCACATTTTCCCAAAGGCCCTTGTGAGGACTTAATTTTAATTTTCATTATGATAATGGGTCAAAATTCTAGGTGGAGACAAGTATAATTTGTTTTGGTATTAATCAAAAGAAGATCCACTAACTTTATGGAAGCATGTGCAAATGGGGGAGAACTTTTACTATGTAAGTTGCACACCCATGTGAATTGGATGCTAAAGGGTTCATATCTAAAGAAGACCAAGTGGAGAGTGTCTTCACATGAGTTATTATTCCCTCACATGACAAGTGGGTCAAATGCGCCCTTAGGGATCAATTTTCAATCTTGTCTTTTGTATTTTATATGTAGTGGATAATTTTATATTTTTGTCTTCTTTTCTACCTCATGAAGAATGATGTATTCCTTAACCTTTTTTTCCTCTAAGTGGAGGAGGTATAATTATTTAGGTTTATGGTTTTTGACTTCATAATTGGATTTATTTAGGTTGTAAATTCTATAAATGGATACTCCTTTACTTAATTTGGTAGAGAGAAGCTTGGGGATAAATTTGTAAATCCTCTTTGGCTTGGAATGCCAAGTACATGTTTGTGCTGAAGGGAAGATTTTGGAAGATTTTAATGAGAGATAAGCTTTGTTGATATATATTTTGTAATTATGAGGATATTAATGAAGATTTAATGCATTTGTGATTGAATTCATGAGTTGAATTTTTGAGAAAGTGTGAGCTATGGTTTATGGCCACATCAAGTGGTATTAGAGCCACATCAAGTTCTGATTCCTTAGGTAGAGAGAGCATGAGAGAGTTTAATGTAGGAATGAGAGAAGCCTTGCATTAGTTGAGAATGTGAGATTCTTGTGTTATTTGTGTATTTTGTAGGTATGAAGATGAAGACTACAAAGAAGAGTGGAAGGATTCTACCAAAAGAAGAATGTATGGAAAAGATAAAGACCTAAGATAGGTTGTTGGAGCTACTAATAGAGATATTTTAAGAATGTGATAATGAATAAGAAGAAGACTTGGTGTGGGAGATGATTAACACCCTAAGAGAAAAGATGGATATGATGAACAGAGAGATAGCTACGTGGAATAAAATTGAAGAAAATAAAGAAGAGAAAGATGAAGGAGAAAATTTCCATGAAGGGTAATATGAGTAAAGAGCATAATATGGTTGTCTTTGAAGATAACAAGGATTTATTATGTGAGCATCCTGTAT
This sequence comes from Torreya grandis, assembly GCA_037957365.1. Taxonomy (NCBI): domain Eukaryota; kingdom Viridiplantae; phylum Streptophyta; class Pinopsida; order Cupressales; family Taxaceae; genus Torreya; species Torreya grandis. The sequence goes on from JARHVA010004745.1 coordinate 910,276, forward strand.
AAGATGGATTCCTCATGAAGGAGCATGTAGATGTTATTATTATTGAACTTGATGTTGAAGACCCATTGTGTAAAAATGGGAAGGAATCTATGGATGTGAATGTAGATAGAAACTACAACCATATAGAGTTGTAAGCTTATTTGGAGGAAGTTGTGGATGAAGAGAATGTGATGAAATCAAGTGCACACATGGAGATATTATTAGATGTGTAATTAAATTCACATGAAGAGAGTGTGCAGATAGAGTGAGATTACATGCATGAGGTGTTGAAAGTAGATGGAGATTGTAACTAGGTGGAGTTGCATGCTTATTTTGTAGAATCTTTGAATGAGAATTTTTTGCAAGAGAGTGAACATGTGGAGAGTGAGATGGAAGATGTTGTAGCCATGAGAGAGGAGATACAAGTAATGGTGATATGTGATGGCGTGGAAGATCAAAAAGGTGTTTGGATAATGGATGAATAAATCCAATTAGTATTTTTGTGGATGTGGATGATCAGTGGTGGGCTAGATCTGACATGGAAAGATGAGATGCATCTTAGAGCATCTTGGTGGAGGAGGTTAGTTTCAAATGGGAGCTGTAATCCCATGATTTTTTATGGTGGATTTAAGTCTATGTATACATACATTGGTATATAGATGAAATATTGGAGGAGGAGGATAGTTTTAGGACCACTACATAGATGCTAGAAGAGGATAAGAAAAAAAGGAATTTTTTTTGGGTCCACTAGTGTGTTGGAAGGGGATGCCTTAGTCATTATGTATATTTAAAAAAAGAGTGGTTATACCACTTAACCTATCTATATGATCAAGATATTACATTATCTACCTCGGGTATCTAATGTAGGAGCATCCAGGGGTTCATGCAATACTACATCACTAAAAAATAGAGCGATGTGTTTGTGTTTTCCTAAAGAACTTAGAGGAAAATCAAGACAACTCACAAGAGCTAAGTTATTTTCAAATAGAAGAGAATGATGTGGCATAAGACACTATTCATGATTTACTATTCATTGTTGAAGTGGCGAACACTATCTATCATAATGAGGTGTCACAACTACTATTAATGCTGACTCATCAACACTATTAAACTACTTAGATGGCATGGGGAACCAAATTTTTAATAAAATCCATGTGAGGAATTAATTTTAATTATCATTATTATAATGGTTCAAAATTCCAAGTGGATATAAGTATAATAGGTTTTGGCATTAGTCAAAATAAAATCCACTAGCTTTTTGGAAGCATATGCAAATGAAAAAACAACTTTTACTATGTAGTTTACACACCCATGTAAAGTGGATGCTAAAGGGGTAATATCTAAAGGGGACTAAGTGTAGAAATTATTCACATGAGTTACTATTCCATAAAATGACAAAGGGGTCAAATTTTCCCTTAGGGATTTCTTTTCAACCTTTTCTTTTGTCTTTTCTAAGTATTGGATGCTTGTAGATTTTTGTCTTCTTTTCCACCTCATGGAAAATGATGTATTCCATGAATTTTCATGATTAAAGGGGAATGAATTTTAATTCCTTTTTGTATGGTTTATTTATTCATACTTTGATTTATTTGGGTCATAAATTATATAAATGGATACTCCTTTACTTAGTTTGGTAGGATATTGGTAGAGAGAAGCTTGGGGATAAACTTGAAAAGCCTCCTTGGCTTGGAATACCAAGTATGTATGTATTTAAGGGAAAATTTTATAATATTGTAATGAGAGATAAGATTTTTTGATAAAGATTTTGTAATTTTGAGGATATTAATGATGATTTATTGCATTTATGACTGAATTCATGAGTTTGAATTTATGAGAAAGAGTGAGTTGTGGTTTGAGGCCACATCAAGTGGTATCAGAGCCACATCAAGAAAGGTTTTAGATACACATTAACTGGTATCAAATCCACATAAGTTACTCATTATTACACATCTCATTAATATAAATATAAATTATATATGATCTGTTAGGCTCAAATATGTTCATTGTATGATAAATGAGTCCTATACTGGAAGAACTATGAGGGCATATATTTTAGGTGTGTCTCAAAAGAATAATCCAAAAATTTATTAGATGATCTACATCATAATATAGGTCGTGGACATCCCTTAGGCAATGTAAAAACTCATAAAATTTTGATAATGGGATACTAATGGCCTATAATTTTCAAATATGCCCACAACCATGTCAGGACCTACCATCAATGCCAAGTGTTTGGGAAAAGAGAAGTGAATGATATCATACATTTGAAATCAATCATTGAAGGATACCCTTTTTCCTAGTGGGGTCTTGATTTCATTGGGGTGATAAACCAAAATTATTCAACAAGGCACAAATTTATCATAACAGCTACTAACTATTATAATAGATGGACAAAAGTTATGACCACTAAGAACTCTAGATCACTAGACATTACCAAAATTTTAGAAGAGAATGTACTAACTAGGTTTTGTACTCTATTTTATTTAATCTATGATAATGCTCTAGCTTTCCAATCTACTAAATTTATTGAGTGTGTTTATAACAACCAAATCACCATTAGCTTATCCTCAAATTACTATCCACAAGGGAATGGAGTAGTTGAATATATAAAGAAGAATCTTATGGATATCATCATGAAATTTGCACAAGATAAATAAAGACAATGGTACTTACTAGTAAAATATACATTATAGGTAGATAAAATAAGACATAATCAATCCCTCAAGGCTTCACCTTTTATACTAGGGTATGGACAACAACTGATTTTCACCATCACTCTTAAAATCTCAACATATCAATTTAAACAGGAGTACATGGAGGAAGATGAAAGAATCCAATCTAGACTATTTGATATAGTCCAGATGGAACATGCACAAACTAAATCACTACATAACTTCAACAAACACCAAGATACTATCAAAATATGGCTTGAAAAAAGGTCTAAAATTAAGGTTTTTAGGATTTCAAACCTTCTAATTTTATGGGATAAAGCACATGATAAGAAGGGACAAAATGATAAGTTCATTCCTTTATGGATTGTTATATATCAAATATCTCAAATTCTAGGTGATGACCTCACTTTTCTAGTCAATAAATATTTTTTTAAATATTATTTCATGGCTACTCCAATTGGAGACACTTCTAAATGAATGTACATGAATATGTAGACATAGGAGTAGGTTAGATTTCTTGCTTTCTAGATTAAGTTTCCTACTTTATAGGTTACTCTTTCTTGTCTTCTTAGATTAGTGTTTCATACTTTTTTTATTTACTTTGGGTAATTAGTTGTTATGAATTTTAGATTAGTTTTTTTTAAATTGTAGAACAAACCAACTAATTTCTTATGTTGGAATTGTATAAGACTTTCCAAAAAAGGGGATGATATAAAAGGAAGCACAATTGGTATTCACCATTATTTGTTCTAACAGTGATTGAGCTTTTAGAACTGAGGTATGCACTATGATTGAATTAATTTTTACTTGGAATGTGTGGATTTCTTATACCTTTGGGATTTACTTTGATATACTCATACAAATTTTAGAAATTCTTTCCATTTCAAAATATCAATTGCATGAGAGATAATAAACACTGAGATGGATGCATATTGGGAGGGATGTATTGATTAAAATAATTTTTATTATACATACACCTAGCTAGTGGTGATTCTAAATATTTTTTATATATGTATTAAAAAAATATGAAAATTATATAATATGGTTGATTCAATTAATTTCTATTGAGGCTATGGATGGTTGGCTGGAAGTAGAGTAAGGCTTGGAGTGGGATTAGAGGTATCTCTATTAGGGCTATGGATGTCTAGCTACTAGAAGAGTGATGCCCATGCTTCCCTTACTATTTGATTACAAAATTTGAATTCAAAATAAAACCTACAATGTTTATCCAATGCTTTTTTAAAACTCTCATAACAAGGGAAAAATAAATTTCATAGAATCACACACATAGATCCCAAAAATGAAAAGGGTTAGTATGTTGCATGGGGAAGGATGAGTCTTTTTTCTAGGGACTAGTTTACTCATTCTTTTCTTATTATAACTAAAAAATTTTTATGATGCATTACTAAAATTTTAGTTTCTAAAATACTCAAGAGTATTTCCCCATTGACTCACCATTATTGTGCCCTAACACATACACCCCATTTTTTGAATTCAAAATATGGACCCACTATTATTTGAATATATTTAATCAAGGTCCTATTAACCTCATAAATCCATAATAATGATTTTAATATTCATAAGACTAAGTTTCACTTAAAAGTTTAAAGTTTTATAATTTTAAATTATGAAAATAATAGATAGGGCATCAATTATGATTAATTTTAAACCTTGGACTTTCATAAATTTTATCAAAATTTGACTTTATGCTTTTTATAGACTAATGGAGCTAATGTTCCATATCTTATTATTTCTATGATTTTCATGTGGTTAAATAAATATTGTCACATACTCACAAATTATCTACATCTAGGTTGCACCTTCATTATCTTCCATGAGGTTCTTAGAGCTTCAAGATCTAGATAAGTGGTGGGATCATGTTACTCAGATCACTTCATCCCTCAAAACAATCCTAAGTATTTTAAATTTATAAAATAGATGGCACTATGACATTACTTGGAATGTGATATAGTTTTAAAAATGTTATGTATCTTATCGATAGTTGAGTTACTATAGGTTTTCCATATGGTAAAACCACATTTAACTAAGACAATTTTTTCTTTACAAAAATTTTAAGTCATTTATGTTCTTGAGACCCTAAGATCATGCCACATGGTGAAATCCCATGAACCTAAAACCCAAAAAGTCAAATCAAATCCTAATGTCCCCATGGCCCTATAGCTTATTTGGCCTAAATCTCTAAACTTTGATACCTTGACAATCAGTGTAATTCCATTAATTCAGAGTATTTTAGGGGAAGTATCAAGTTAATGGCTCCATGGTCCCAAGCCTCCAAGTATCCAAAACTCTAATATCACACCACATGTTAATATCCTAATACACATATCCATTTTAGAATATGTACACAAGTCAAAGCTAAAATAACCATGGCCTCAGGTCTTTGAGTATCCATATCCTTGATAACCATCCATGTGGCTCAATCCCATAAACTCATAGCCATAGAACATATAAAACAAGATCATAAATCCAAATATCCAAAGTAAACAATAAATAAAAAAGTGTCATGATTAAAGATAAACATGTATATAGTACACATAAATGAGTCTTATAGTTATACATAATCTAATAAGGGATATATCAACACATATCTTAAAGGGATGAATAGACACACATGAATTGACAATAAGTTTTCATTTGGAAAATACAAAAAACCTACTAAAATTTACTAGAAAATATAAATCTAAATGAGAACAAAATAAAAAATACATTATTTGCATTTATTCACATGAATTATGAATTCAATATGCAATATTTGGCAATATATAATAAATCTAAGAAAATTCATGTCACTTCACCATAAATCTATGATTTAAACATTATAATCTGAGGCTCTCAAGCAATTAAAATCCCTAGTTTTTTCAATGGATCTACAAGATTATTCAAAAAATTCAAAAAATAAATTCATAGTACCACATTAATGAAATGGATTATCTAAGGCAATCACACATTCAAACCCCTTCTGTATATTCCATTGTTGGGAGCATTGAATACACAAACACTATATTAGACAAAAGTACCCTGGAATTCAAGTTTCTCTACTATTCAATCATTTGGAATGTAGTGGAGCCTATAACACCATACTCCTCACAATATCATCTATCCCAAGAAGATAAAATTACTAATTTCTACCAATTAATACCATGGGGTTACATAACATGTATATGAAACCAGAGGTAATGCCCTATATCGATTTGCTTCATGATTTTTTCCTTAATGGTACTTATAGATATTTTTTTCACCTTATAAAATGAAATAATTTATTTGCATATATTTATAGATGGGCATTTGAGAGGTACATTAGGATTCCAGGGCATTACGTTTCCTACAATCAAGTCTCATCTAATGTATGTCTCAAGCACAACATTATTGAGGGGAAAATGAAATAGTGGCTAGTGAAGGCTCATAGGTTGAACCCCAAGGGAAATATTTCTCCAACATCATAATAAAATTCAAGTTTGTTATCAGAATAGCCATGTCCCTTCTAAATAGATTGTATGGATTTTCCAGTATTACTTACATATAGGTGGAATGGGCCCCATTTTTGAACATTCTCCTAACTTATGACAAAATTATTACCTTAGGGGATATTATCAATGTTAGATTTAAGGCATATATGTTAAGACATGAAAAAAGAATAGATAATGTAATTTTTTATATGATTTCATATTTTTTGGATTTGGTCATTAGGATGGTCCACGGAGTTCATGGATAACTATGCAAACTATCTCCAAAATATATGGATAACAGAATCTCTGAGGATTATTATTTATTATTTGTCTATAGATTTATAAATGATATTACTATAACATAAAATGAAATATATCCTCAATTCAACCAATCTATTCATATCACTTAGATGCACATGATATTTAATCTAAGAAGAAGCATAACTAAAATGGGGGACCATTGGTACTACCTAGATTTTACCATAATTAGAAGTGAGGGAACAAGATCATCCCATTTGTCTTTACCATGCCATGTCCTAGAAAAACTGGCTAAGCAAGAGATTGACCACCAATTATACAATAATATATATGAGGATCTTAGCCTTAAACATTAGGATTATTACTAAAAAACCCTGAGAAACAAGCAATTTCAATTTGTAGTGAGGGCACACTTCAATTAGGTGGGGAAGGTCAAATCTTATTACAATTTAAATGTGGCCCAAATAAAATAATGGGACCCCAAGGGGGAAATTATAAACTATAATCAACTCCTTAATATAAAAATAGGGTGACCATTATATATGTTTATCGAGAGTATGAACATGATTCTATCCTTTTGAATGCATTAGATTATTCAAAAGTATGGACCTACATGAGGGGGAAATATATCTCAATGATCATTACCTATCCCATTTAATATGACTTAAAAATTATGAAAGAGTATGAAAATGAAATGTTAAGGCAAGTATAAAGGGCATGGAGTTGTCAATGGCCTCCAACCTAGCCATAAGACCCATCAAAATAGTATTAACCTCTATCTCCTATAGAAGATAACAATCTATTAGAGGGAAAGCTCAATATTCAAAGGGAGGAAAACCCCTAGATTTAGAAGGAGATTCTCAAAGGTCTTCCTAATCCACATCTGGCCTCCACCCATTTAATTAATACTACCATGGTCATAAACAATTTAGTTGAGAGGATTATACCTCCTCAGGATACACAAAAAAGTACATTATTTTGGGCACCTTTCCCTCCACTTACAATAGTTATGTAGTTAAGTCTCCTAGAGTTCATAGAAAGTTCATTCTCATCTATTCCATCCATTCTTTCATCCCATCAAGAACATCAAGTAAGTTCATCTTCATACATTACCACCATTGGGGGGTATCTCCTTAAATACCCCTTATAATACCATTCCCCTCTCTTACCATTCTTATTTCCACCACTATTGTTCAACTTCCCATTCCTCTACCATCATATGTAGTTGTATTACCTACTACTATGGATCCTTTATTGGTTTCATCCTCCCCCTCACCTCCTATTTTTCCCATAGTAACCTACCAGAGGAAATCCAAAGTCCTCCTTAAACTCCTTTAAAGTCTAAAACCTAGAGGAAATGCCATCATTAGGTCTTACTAGTCTAAGGGGATCCCTTGATGATGAAACAAAGGTAGAAGAGCATGGATATGTAATATCACTACTATATTATCTTATGGATAAAGAAAAGTGCAATTAAGAAATAATGAAGGGACCTTAGTTGAGGTTAAGTGAGTAAATATCCCAAGATAAAATAGAGAAATAGGCATAACTATAAAATGGTAAAGCAATAATCTTGGAAAGATTCTTGAAGAAGAAACTCTAGCTGGAGGACCAAGAAAGATGATCCTCATAGAGGAAAAGAGACAATATATTAATAAGGTAGTTCTTCTCTTGCTTCTTTTATTACTATTGTAGATAATTGATCCATAAATGTTTCACTTACCATTCTAAGGCCACCATTTTGTAGTTCAATTGATTCTTCTATTCTTTCAACATCAACCCAAATAATGACTCCAAAGAAGATAGTCCATTTTGAAAATTTGGTTTCAATTTTTATTTTTGATCTATAATTTCCATGAGTCCTTCCAAAATATTCATCTCAATTAGATATACTAGTGACACAATCTACACCTATATAACCAACCATAATGATAGTTATGAAAACTCTAGGACTGACCAATATGAGGTAAATATCACCCCTTAAAAGAAAAAATTAGGATGACAAATGATTATTCATCTACCCTTATAATTACCTTTTCAAATAACTTCTTCATTAACACCTCCAATAATAACTCCACCACCAATGATTGTTCCACATTATAACTCTATAGAGCCAATCCAAACTAAAGAACGGGAACTTATTATTCCCCAATGGGTTAAAGAGTTATAAGGCCGAAAATATGATAGACAAAATTAGTTCTAACTAAGTTGCTCATAGTTTCTAATTGATTTTATAAACAAAGTGGCATAATTTAAAGGGTGAGAAAGATAAAAGTGGTGAGCATAAGTACAATGGAGGAGATAAATTTTGAACAAAAAAAAAATTGATTCCTTTCGACAAAAAGCCTAAAAAGAATATGAATGACCCTATAGAATATACAAATTATTTTTTATCTTTTGTGTATATAGATGCGGAGGCTATGAAGGAGATATATAGGAGTAAGGATTAATAAAAATCATATCTACTATAGAGACAAATCATCCATTCCCCTTGATAAATTGTGGATAGTGTTTAGAATACATCCACAAGGTTGTATAACACTTTGAATAATATTCAAGTTTCTAGGGAGAAATTCAACCTCAAAGGGTGAAGTTAATAAAACTAAAAGTAGTTAAGAAGAATTTGAAAAGAGACTTGCCTTCCTAGTTTAATGTTAAAAAAATAGTGCATTTAATAATCTAAACCTAATGTCTATCGAATATATTGCATGGGTCTTAATTTATGTAATTAAAAAAGGGATGGTTCCTTTAATTGACACATGTAGATGAAGGTTTTGATAAGATGTTTTGCAATCCACAAAAATGAGGCCTTAGAAATCCTAAGAGATACGAGAGTCACATATATGATAACCACTACTAGGAAACTAGTAAATAAGCATAATTTTGAAACACTCCTTAAATAAACTATAAATGGCTTTAAGGAGGAAGTTGAAGGAACTATCTACAAAATTAATGATGAGATTTTGTAGTTAATAAATTTTGTCAAAGATGGAGTAACTAAGGTTGAATACCTTAGAGCAAAATTTAAGATATCTAAAGTAGCATATACAAGGTTGATTCCTGAATCCATCAAATTATTTAAGCTTTCCTTGCTCAATTTTGATATTATCAATAAGGAATTTGAAACAACATATACATTATTTGAGAAACTCAAAGCCACATAGGGAACATCAGGGTTGGTACCAAGCACATAGTCAAATACAAGTGTTGTCACATCATGATGGGTTCCATATTTTTTTACATATGCAATAATATATACTTCAATAGGGTCAATTTTGATCCCTCAAGGGGATACAATGGTTACTTATATTTCTAAAGCTATCACACAACTATTTTCCTCTTCTAACAGTGCCACACTAATACCAACTTAAGTATGTATATATATTTTCATGTTTAAATTAAGTTAAACATGATAGTTCTAAATTTATTTAACACACACACACACACACACACACACACACATAGAGGTCACCTATTTATTTATATACTTTTGTCCATGCATGCTCTCATGATTTTGAAACATAGTTATATTGATGGAGATATAAATTTAGAATTCACTTGAATGAGGATGCATCCTCTCCTAAATCTATATATAGCTGTGTCATCCCAATCTCAAAGGGAGGAGAATTTTAGTTATTAAGATTAATAAGAAATTATACAAATTGTTTTGTAATTGGTCTTGATGTGCAAATCTTGTTCTTCTCCAAACTTATGAAACTTATAAGAAGTTCCATAAAATTGGTATCTTATTATTTTATTTATGCATTAGTATTATTTTAATAAAATATTCATCTTGTATTATTTCTAATTTGAATGATTTTGAGTAATAATCATAATTTCCATTTCTGGATGTGCAATTGCAATATCACAAACAGAACAACATTTGATTATATATGCTAAAGTTCATTATCTTCTTATTCCCTTAGACTCTTAATAATGTTTCATTTTTGGTATAGTTTCATTAGCTTGCAACAAAAATTATTTATTGATTGTTTGTCCATACTTTAGTTTAAAATTCATCTTAGAAAGGTTTCATCTTGTTTGATCCACATACTTTATTTATAGCCCTACCTTTATCTCTTTTTGAGTTTATTTTGATCATAACCAACTTAACTTAGATTCATCATTAATCCACCCATATCAAGTAGATATATATTCATATCATGTCTGAATCATCCAAGGTAAACAACCACTCCACTCACTATTACTTCACTAACATGTTGTTTACAAAACCCTATACCCTACAACTTAAACCTTGAAGTGAATATTTATTTATTTATCTTAAAATAGTAAAGGATACCTCATAAAATTCCACAGTGTTCATAAAATCCACATAAAAATTTACCTTACATAAACATGAAATATGGCATTTGAATTTTAAAACTAGATCATACAAAAAAATTAATCCAAAATACATAATCAAATTCTCATAGGCTCACATACTTGCACTTTACAGAAGAACACATGTATCTTAATCTAATTAAGGGATTCAAGATATTGAGTGTGTAAGAAATTATTATCAAATATCTCTTTTCTATACCTAATATAAACAATGAATCCCATTACATTTTTAATAATTTTATTAAATTTAGAGTGATCATGACCCAAATAATAAATTGGTTCAGTTAGTGAATGAAAAAAATACCCAATGAGGAAACATTTACATTAAAATACATGGTGAAAAGGGCCCAATGATGAAATATGTGTAGTAAAATGCATGTAAAATTATCCAAAATAAAAAATCATGTGGTTTAAATCAATGATGAAATAGGCCTAATGATAGAATGTGAGATATGAATACTGGGAGATTGGGACACAAGTTAATTAAAAATAATGGCCAAATTTATGTTTGTGTAAAAAATAATTGATTGTTGCATGACCATTATTTAATAAATCATGCCTCTTTAGGTAAACAGATTCCAAGCTCTACCATGAATAAATTCAACCATTTAAAAGATTATCTTCAAAGTAATTTAAAAAAGTTGAAATTTTTTTGGTTAGTATTTTTTAAGGATGATCTTCTACCTTCTCTTTCTAGGGTGGTAAAATTTGTGTAAAAGTTATGTGTTATGATTATTTATAATTATTTGGGTCATACCTTGATTAGTTAATTTTATTATTTTAGAGCTGACTTTATCATCTAGCAAAAATTTTGAATTATGATTTGTCTAACTACTTTACTTTATAACCTTCTATAATTTTATTTTTTTGTTAATATAATGTTAAACATTCCAACATAATACAATAATATGTTCACTTTTTCTTCTATTTTTTTTCCTTTACATATTTGAAGAATCAAATTTTAAATTTTATTGTTGTTTACTCTAAATAAAGTAAAGCATCTCAACACTAATTACATGCTATTGGATTTATTTTCACCAAATGATGTGACTTAAATAAAATGATAAGTGTGACATGATTATCCAAATTTACCTCTTTACATTGATTTATCGAAACTCCAACCATCCTGTTCCTCCATAAGAAAGAATGTTAGTTTTAAGGTTAGAAGAAGATTGAAAATTTAAAATACACATGCAATAGATGAGATCTACATAAAAACGTTTTATATGGATATGTGACAAATATCTCAGACTACTGATATTTTTGGATCTAAAATGATTTTTCTTGGTGCTAATATCTAGTTGTTTGATTTATTAAAAGGCTCAAATCTTAAGAAATTATTCAATATAATAATATTTAAAATCACTCTAGCAGATCCTCCAAGCCATTGAATCAAGTATTAATATATAATGTACGTATTGTTAAATTAAAAGGATGATGCTAAATTTCTCGTAGTTATTATTTTGTTAGATCAATATTTAAGCATTAATTTCACATCATTTTTTAGATAAGAAATAAATTCAGGAAATATAGAGATTTGATCATAGAAAATTGTAACTCTTATATTAATTATCTATTTTTTTAGTAAATAATCTAATAAAAATGTTTTTATTGTATATTTTTGAATTTAAATCAAATTTTTATCAATAAAAATATTATTTCACCTAAAATAAATTATTAAAGTCACTTAGATATATAATCCCTCTAGTAGAAACTTAAAAGCTTCAACAAATTCAAATTAGAATGTTTAATGGTTAAGGTATAAGAACCTCCATAATATTTGATATAGCTCAAAAAAATAGAAAAAACACCATTGAGATACACTCTTCATAAAGATATTAAAATAGATATAAAAGAGTACATGAGTTATTCCAATTAGTGGATTTTGGCATGCAAGGGTATTGAATACAAAATAAAGTAAGATTGTGTTGAGAAGGTATGAAGGACTAGTATGAGGAGATACAATATAAAATAAATTGATTCAAGTTATTAATATATTATTTTATCATTACAAAATAGTTTTTAAATTAAAAATATTTTTCTATTAATGTACTCAAATATAGAGAGTGTGTAATTCCTATATTTTTTTTCTTTAGTAAAAATAATATAATCTCATTTCGTAAAAAGAATTATTTTTTTGGGCTTTAATCCAAGTTCTTGATTTGATATAATATCTAATATCTAATATTTTATAAATAATATTAATCCAGGCCAACTTATTGAAATGGAATGCAACTGTGCATACTTTTTATAATTGATTAAAGATAATATTTCTCTTATTTTTATACCCCATGATTGTCTTGTGATTGTAACTCCATGCTCACATATGCATTATATATATTTACCCTTGTACTAATTTTATTTATGTTACTTTCAATTATTTTATTGCATAAGTGATATCTTTGTGAATATGAATGTTAGGAATATATAGTACATGACATATATTATTAGTTATAATATTTTTTGATAATTGTTGTATTACTCCAAGATCTTTGAATGTCACAGATTACACAAAAACCCTAGAATTGGGTGATATCAAATATAGAGTAAAAAAGATATTTATAAACCATTTTTCTTATTCATTAGCCAAAAAGTACAAAGGATGTATACTATATAATGAGAAATTAGGTCACCAAAAAGATAATAACTCAACTCAAAATTAGAAAACATATAAAATTTATTCTCCTAATGACCTTAACAACCCTAATCAAATTGACTAACAACCATGTAGGTAAATATAAAAGTGGGATTAAACCTATATTAACATCCTAAAAATGTAGTTTAGGTGGTTATAAAAATTAGGTCTCAACAATAAGACCTGATGAGGTACCCAAGTACAATGCAACTCTCATAAAATAAAGAAAAGGAAAAAACCCATAGGATAGAACTCCTCTATTAAAAGAGAGAAAAGAATAAAAAGGATCCAAAAAAATCCACTATAATCTACAAATACCTTAAGCCATTTAGTACTCTACAACAAAGTTTTAGAGAGTGATTATAGATCAAAAGTAGATGCAGTGAAAAGTGGATCACCTTTGAGTAGTGAATGAGTATGTCAAGATCTTGATGGATATTAAACCAAGTGTGATTCTTTTCCAAGGAGTTTTTATCCTTATTCAAGGTAATAAGGCCAAATTCTCTATGTAATTATGTTACAATTAGAGCATAGGTAATGAAGGACTGTTGAATGCCCTAAAATTGATATATAGACTACTTGATATTTGATGTGTCCTTAATTATTATACTTATTCCCTATAATGTTTGAAGTATACTAGGGGTAGGCTAATTAGGTAATAAATATTTAACATCTAGAAGTTTATACAGAGATGGTGAAGGTGTGTCCTTATCACTACTATAGTCATTTTAATTAGAATAATAGTAATCAATATCATAAGATTGCTTATGCTCAAAAATATCATCAAGTTTAGATGAGTCCAAAGAATAATAATCTAAAAGATAGTTAGGAGAAAAGTATGAGAAGTTATATAGCTAAATCTAATGATAGACCATTGCTTCTACCAATATAGTATCATAGTGAAACTTTATAATATACATTAAATATGGAATGAATCAACTCACATGCACAAATCAACATGAGTGATCTAATAAACCAATAGAATATTAGTTGAAAATGAGGGAAAAATTTAGAAAATTATTGAATTTTCCAACACTCAATTCAATAAACCCTCTCTTGAGAAATTTTCTATAAGTATCATCAACCAATTATATAGAGGATAGGTCACATGGTTAAAATAAACTAAACTCTATTTGTGAAGAGGCCATGTGATGTGAAGCATTAAAGTCAATGACCCATGTAGGTGTCCTTTGATTTCCCCTTAATATTTTGTTTTGCCTTTTATTTATCATGGTCTTTTTCCTTAGAGGATTCATGGGTTGATGATTTATGAATGGTAGAATTACGGACACTAATGTTGTGATTCTCAAGCATCTTAGTCAATTGCTCAATCTAATTTTTCAAACATTTACTTTCATCATGTTTTCTTTAGAAAAGCACACATTTGATCTAATATTTCTTAGTCTTATAACTATAATAATAGGTCTTCTGGTTGGATTTAGAGGTGGGAGGATTTGCATCATTCTCTCAATTCTTTTTATTCTATTTCTTCTCTATATTGTTTGAAGCCTTCTTTTTCTTAACAAAAAGTGAATAAGAATTTGAGGACTTCATTGTGCCCATTTGTATCATCTTATCTTTCTCCTGAGTCAAGTTAAAAATAAAGGTATCTAAAAAAGGTACCTTCCATGCAACTACATGAGTAATTTTTTTGGCATGGAAAGTGGATATAAACACAAAATAGTTTGGACCTAGTTTGGAGAGTATAGGAAAAACAAGTTGATCATCTTACTTATCTATTCCACATTACTTAACTACAACCTCAAATATTTAATATTAGTGAAGAATTATTGTAGTGTGTCAGTCACCCAAGCTCAAACTGATGAGCTCATTCTCTAGTTTATGACTTCTCATCACATCTTGATTCCCAAAGAGTAGTGTGGTCCATACTTAATTTAGTTTTTTAGAAGTTTTATTGTGAAAATGTAAATAAGAAGAAATTGACAAACTAATGCAACCATATGTTTGATCACATCTATTAAACCATTTATTTTTATCTACATATATTACATGTTTAGTTTCTTAATTTATAGTAATCTTATAGAATCCTTGTTTTCTTAGAGAAAGTAGCATGTTGCTTTTTTATTCATGATAATTAAATGTTTTAAGAGGATGAAATGACTAGTAATTTTATAAGATGAAATAAAATAGTTTTTTTTTTAAAATTAAAGATGAAATGTAGAAAATAAAAGTACACAACACCACACATTACCCCTTTAGAACTATTAGAATTAACACCCTTAAATTTTAAATACAAGCATGCTCGTATAAACATCAGACACAATCGAGAATGCATCTTGATTGATTTATGTGTAAGTATGAAATAACTAGAGAGAATTTAGACTCAACTGATAATGGATCCAAGAGTGTATGATAGTTAGTTTCAAGGGAGCCCAAAAAGTCACCAATGCGTAGAGTATTGAAAAACAACCACATTCAAAGATTACAACACTCAAATCTGAATTACTGACCAAAAGTTATAGTCATTTTAAAATATTAGCTTACATAAAAATTAAATGGAAAGCTGGTGGAAAATATTTTTGATTAACTTCCTCAAAAAAAAATTTGAGGCCTTTTGGAGCAAAAGCTTTAGAAAATTTGAGAAGTAATTTCTTCAAAAACTCTTATGCCTCTATGGAGTTAAATTTAACTATTTTTGGGTTGGAACTGACCATGGACTTAATTTTTATATGACCAAGGGCTAAATGCTAAGCTAGGTGCTTACCGCATGTGACCACACCATATGATGTCAAGGTTACATTGATTGCATGTAGTGATGAAAGTTATGATGTCATAGGTTGCTTGAGTTCCCATAGTGAAATTTTTATGCATTGGGATTTTCTATTAAGCTTGAAGCCATTGGGAGTTTTATCCCTCATTATATTTGTCATATGTATATACTGTAACAATAATAGTAAACTATAATTCTAGGTTTTTGAGGTGTCATGATAGTTAGGAAGTTATATCCATTGGAGTTATGGATTACATCGACAACTATAAACTTTGATGTCAGGGTACTTGGGATTTCTAGTAATGGAAATTTTGGTGTCAAAAGTAGTGGGCCTAGATGCATTTATCAAGGGTTTGAATAATTATCCTAGGAGTTAAGGTTTACGTGAGGTCTGATAGTGTTAAGGTTTTTGACTATTCCCATAGTCTAGAATCTTGATGTGTAACATCCCCACTGGAATCTACTTAAAAATATGTAAAATTTATTTTTAATTTGAACACACATTCTATAAATATATTACACCATGAGAATCTTACCAATGATCATATAAAATAATCAAAGTGAGATAATTGTAAATAAATTATACAACATAATACATATTTTATTACTATCCATCATAAGAAACATATCATAATAGAAATATAGAAATAAATTACAATTAACTAGCCACAACTGATACATAAGTACAATATAATACAATGTACATGGCTTCTTAGAGCATAATTCTTGAACTCTAGTATATGTGAAATCTCAAGCATCATCTCAAAAGTAGTACAATTATGGGGAGGGAGAGAATCATCTAAGTGCTTTTCCACACCAACCACAAACCAACAATCCCCTGCACTAATCCCATGAAAGAATGGCCCTCCCTTCATGGATGAGTAGATAGTGATGATGTAGGAATCAAGAGAGACAAGCCAATACCTATGTGTTGTATGATTTATAAAATTAAATATGCAATGTATCATTTAAAACTTGTTTTATTACAAGATACCACACAAACATGTAAATCATACTCATGAAATGATAATGTCTTGCTAAACATTACTTTGCTTAAAATTTTCAAGAGTAATAAATAATAGTGATCTATAGATCAATAAAAATTCATACAAGCCACTTGATCAAATTGCCTTCATCTTACATCTTGATACTAATAAGTAAGCAAAATTTATCCCTCTCTTTACTCAGTATCAACAATGCGAGATTGGTTAAAATAATATAACCAAAATATTCATATATTTTAGATCCTACTAGCAATTATATCACATAACATGATAACTATATGAGTAATAAAAAAACATACGTTTATTCCATCAAATATATGAATGAATCTCACATTATTATCTATCTCATACTAGAAATAATGACTACAATTTATACCACCTAGGTAAAATACACATTTTATTGTAGATTCTAATTACCATAATTAGTTTCCAAACCTGCTACACCTTTTGATAACCTATATTACTATATTATAGTGTTTTTAAGCAAAAATACTAATTACCATTACCAATCAAATAAATTAATCATAAATACATGGAACATAAGCTTCTATTCAATAAAATAGATATAAAAAAGCAAGTCTTAGTTCACTCAAAATATAGAATAATCTATTTTAACTTTTGTTATATTCTTAGGGGTTGTATGCATTCAATACATAAAGCTCTATTATACATAATTCTATAATATAGTTTATAACTACTTGTAGAACTTTAGTTTGAGGAACACACTCCTACTTTCAAGTATAAGTTAATAGGC
This sequence comes from Torreya grandis, assembly GCA_037957365.1. Classification (NCBI taxonomy): domain Eukaryota; kingdom Viridiplantae; phylum Streptophyta; class Pinopsida; order Cupressales; family Taxaceae; genus Torreya; species Torreya grandis. The sequence continues at coordinate 928,117 of JARHVA010004745.1, forward strand.
ACAAGTACACCTATTTTATTTTTAATCATAACATAAATAATTCATAAATATGTAGCTTATAATAATTTTATATCCATACAATATTTTTTTACCACAAGCTATATATAATAAGTGATCTCAAGTATATCATAAGCTATCACAAGATGATGAAATACTATGATGAGTTATTTATATTCCATATGTCTTATAAAATGTTATTTTTAGGATTTTTACAAATTATAACTACAGTCTTTTACATCCCAAACAAGGTTTTCAACAATCCTTTGTTAAAATAACTCAACTATCAATTTTAATATTGGAATATTTATAAACAACCATCTAGCTTGAGTTTAGGGTTAAATAAATTCTTTTCAAATCTTTATTTGGTTATATCTCCTCCACATCTATATTTCCTTATAACTTGCTAAGTTTTATTACCCTACATCTTATTATAAGATCTATTTCCATTGATCCCTTGGATGGAATTTTATATACTTTTGTATAAGTCTATTTATATTGATACACATCCTAATTTACTTTTATAAACTTAATATAATTTAATTGGTTTAATATTATCTAAATTATCACTTATACCAATTAGTTGTTTAAGATGCTTAAACATACAAATATTATTATTTAGATATGACTTATTTTAAACTAGTTTCCCCAAACTTTATAAAGTGCTTCAGATTATAGTTTGATTCTTAGACTTTATAAGTCAAATTGCTAACATATACTTCTAAAAATGGAAAATCCTCATATATATATATATATATATATATATATATATATATATATATATATATATATATATATATATATATATATATATATATATAAGTCAACTTGTTAAAATATGTTAAAGTTACTACTTGCATAAGGTGCTAGATATATTCATATGGCTTTGTGTTTGAACAATTAGACAAATATAAATATATGCATGATTATTTTTTAGCAGAGATTTGTTTTGTAGTTCTAACAACGCTATAATAAATAAATACATTATTTTTTTTGTTCTTTGTTCTGATACAATTTTATATCTTTAATTATCTATTTTAAAGAAAGTTATAGAATTCCATTTATAAATAATTCTATTCATGCAGGCTCACATGACTCATGCACCAAAATTACAATAATATTCAACAAAGTTTAGCCCACTCTCTATAGTCTCTATATGCATATCTTTAATTTTCTAACATACTTTAGATTTCCCTATTATGATGGTTTTAGATCACCATATTTAATATGAAACATCTAGACATCTTATTAAACTATTAGTGTGTTTTTTGATGTGTCCTTAGTATAAATTTTGTCTGTATGATTTTATTGGAACATTATTATATTTTGTTACTCCCTTTGTATACATAGGAGTTTTTTAATGTCCATACTTGAAACAAATTTGACATATATATATATATATATATATATATATATATATATATATATATATATATATATATATACTCATTCATATGGCATAAGAGTATTAATAAAATGCCTTAAATAAATACGATGATATATAATCAATATCATCTTCCTATATATATATATATATATATATATATATATATATATATATATATATATATATATATATATATATATATACACACACATTAATTTGATAATATAATATTTTAGCATCAGTAATACAAGCTAGATATTATATAATTTAGGTATTAGATAATCATATAAAAAAATGATACATAGTCAATATTATTGTTACTATATAAATTACCCTAATCCTATTATTACAATCATATACAGTAAGATAAATACTCTACTATGTGAATTACCACACTCTCAGGCATATTTTTTATTTATAACGGTTCTAGTTTAATATTGCAATCCCTAAGTTCCATGTGCAACCATTATGGGTTAATAATTCTCAATTTAATGTGAAAACTAAACCTATAAAAGCATATAGTCCAAAACATACATATGCTTAATAAAATCTATGTTCAATAATAACATAATTTTAAGATTATGCCTACCTGGAATTTCTTGCTTCTTTCTCCTTCTCCTCTATGTGTTACATCTTTCTCTCCTTATGCTATGCCTTTATCCTTTGAAAAAATACTTATGATCTTATTTTCATAATCTACCTTAAGATGAAAAGGGTGTAGTGTTTTTATTTAAAATATTTTTCTCTTTTTTATTGATTTTGTTTTTTCTTTATTTTTGGTAATATTTAATATATTTCTTTCTTTTAGTTTTTCTTAAATTTAGACCTTTATATTTTTATTTATATATTTATTATTTTCATTTTATTATTTCATTTTTTTTTCATTTTTCACCTCAATAGAAAATTTAAATTTTTTTAATTTATTTTTACATTAATTATAAAAATTAGTAAATTCACTAATTTAATTACAATCCCCTAATGCCATGATAGATTAAAGATAAATAAATCAACAAATCTGAATTAAATTTAATTATGATAATCTCAAAAACATTAATACATAAATGCCATGTAAGATGATTAATAACTATTTAAACTATGCTATAAAATCATGAGTAAAGAACTATGTAATGTAAACGTAAATAAACACACTATGCTAACCATTTTATTATGAATTCTAACATGTGATAACTAATGTGGTGTGTGAAAGGTTATAGCCTATTTTTGTATCATCTTCTGACATCTTGATTTACATCAACTTATCTGATGATGCTCTACCTCCGTCATACTCTATGGGATGAGTTCTCCTTCATCAACCTCACAACAAGCAGGGAGTTGGATCATAATATCATGTTATACATACATCACAAAATATAGATAAAATAACAAACTAACATGATCATAATGTAAACATATACACTATAGCTAACTCATAGCAATGAAATCATATAACCTAAGTAATATTATACTATCTCAAAATAACATGTATCTCAACCTTAGTCAAAATTAACCAAATTAAATGTGTCAACTAAAAATATCCATAAATAATCAATTAGTTTGCTTAGCGAAGAATCGGTATGTAACATCCTTCCCTCTAAATCTACTCATCATCCTGAATGACTCTTATTACAACATAAGTTTTGAATTAAAATATTGTTCACTAGAAAGAAAATACTATGATAGTATCTAATCAAGAAAATAAATGTGAAAATCTCCTGTAGAACTCATCGTAGTCCTCCCAAGTAGCACTATCCTTAGAGTATTGGTCCCATTTAACCTTTCACTATAATATTTATTTATTATGAAAATTAATTTTACAAGTGTGAATTATCCTAATTGGTTATACCATGACCACCCTGTGATCTAGAACCTGAAAAGAATTCTAATCCAACACATACGTAGGATCATCTATACACTTTTTAAGATAAGAAACATCAAAGACATTATGTAATAGAATTAGTAATGGTAGAAATGAAATCTTATACATTATAGGATGAACCACTTCTAACACCCCAAAGGGTCCCACATATCTCAGTGATAGTTTTACATACTTTTTAAACTTAATCAAGATCTTCTACAGTTTAACCCATAAAAGCACTTTATCACCTACTACAAAGTACCTTTCTATCCTCTTAAAAAATACATAACTCTTCTACCTATTATTGGCCTCAGCCAATCTCTTCTTGGTTATTCTAAATTTATCTTCCATTTTTGAAATCATCTTAGGTCTAAATACTACCTTGTCCTCTAATCTATCCCAACTGATTGGAGTCTTGCACCTTCTCTTGTACAATGCCTCAAATAGTGTCATCTTCAAAGCTGATTGTTATGAGTTATTTTATATAAACTCAATCAATGGAAGATAATATTCTGACTTTTATTGTTGATCCATGTAATACATACAAATAATATCATCTAACACATGATTAACTCTTTCAGTCTGTTCATCAATCTCTAGGTGATATGTTGTGATGAAATTAAGTTGTGTACCCAAAGCTAAATTCAAAGTTACCTAAAATCTAGAAGTCATCTTTAGATTAGTTTTTTAAATGATCTTATCTATAAATACATGAAACCTATACACTTCCTTTACAAACTTATTTGTAAGGGTAGGTGCATCATATGTCAAATTACCTAGTATAAAATGACTCACCTTGTTTAGAATATTAACAAATATCAAGATAATATTGTGCATGTTTTATGACATCGATAAATATTGAAAAAATTCCATAATAATCACTTGTCACTTCCATTTTAGTATATCATGCAGATATAACCATCCATCAAAATGCACATGCTTAGATTTCACTTATTGACATTCTAGATAATGTGACACATAGTTTGCTACATCTTTCTTGATTTCCTTCTAGAAATACAATGGTTTAAGTTCTGTCATGAGCTTGGTTACTCCTTGATGTCCTAAATATGGGGAATTTTGTAGTTCCTTTAGCACTTTGATCCATAGATTCTTTTGATCTAGCATATATATCCTTCTATTGTAATGAAAAATACCATCACTCTCTAATCAAAGTCCTTTATATTGAGGATTCTGAACATTCTTAGACAAGGATTTTCTGACTTGATCATAGATTTCATATCCTAGAGATAATTCAATCACTTAATCCTTGAAAGTACTCTTGATAGTAGATATAACTGTTATGTACCTTATGCAATTGAGGATATCAGTTACTTTATTTTTTTGCCTTTGATATAGATGATGTCAAAATTGTAATCAGATAAGAAGTCAAGCCAGTGTCTCTAATGAGCATTCAAATATGATTGGGTGAATATGTACTTGAGTCCTAGGTTATCTTTTTTGAACCAATATGTTTTACCAACAAGTAATGTTAGAAAATTTACAAATCATACATAATCATTACAAGTTATAGATCATAAATGGCATAGTTCACCTCATAAGGCTTTAGCCTATATGGCTCATAAGCCACCACTACACCATCCTTCATATGGACTCCTCCTATTCCATCCCTTGATGCATTTGTGATCACTAAAATTTGACCATTAGGGTCAGGAACTCTAAACATTGGTGCTAATGTAAGCCTTCTTTTCAACTCCTAGAAAGATACTTCACACTTCTCTATCCAAATAAAAATTTGTTTCTTATGTTGAAAAAAGTAATTATATTAGATATCTTTGAGAAATTCATAATGAACTTCTTGTAATAGCCTACTAACCCCATGAAACTTTTTACCTTGTACACATTCTTTGATGCCAACCATTCTATAATAGATCTAATATTTCTTGGATCTACTAAGACACCATTCATATATATAATATGTCTCAAATAGTAGACTCTTTCTTTAAAAAATACACACTTAGATAATTTTACATAAATCTTATGCTTATGCAACCATTGCAGAACTATTTTTAGATGTTAAAGGTGTTCCTCTTCAATCTTTGAGGATATAAGAATGTCATCCAGAAAAACTAAAAAAAAGTGATCAAGGTAATCTCTAAATACATTGTTTATGAGATTAATTAATGATGCCAAAGAATTTTTCAATTCAAATAGTAACATTGTAAACTCACAGTGGATGTACAAAGTTCTGAATGATGTCTTTAGAATATCCTCATCCTGTATCCTCAACTAATGGTATCCCACTCTAAGATCAATCTTAAAAAGGACTATTTCTTCCCCAATTTGATTTAAAATATCATTTATATGAGGTAGTGGATACCTATTTTTTACATTTGCCTTTTTCAACATTTTATAATCAATGCAAAGTTGAAGGGTGCCATCCTTTTTCTTGACAAATACAACTAGTGCATCCCAAGGTGACACACTTGGCTTGATTAACCCTTTTGCTAATAATTCTTAAAGTTGAGCCTTCAATTCAACCAAATCAGTGGTTATTATCATGTATGGTACCTTAGATTGTGGTTCCAAACCAAGTATGATGTTGATATAAAAATCAAATTGACATCTAGGAGGTAATCCTATAAACTCTCCCAGAAACACATCATGAAAATATATAATAAAAGGGTTATCTTTGAGAGATGGTTCCTTAGTTTTATCCATTTAATTTATATTAATGATAAATTATTATCACCCTTTTATTTGATCCCTCTTAATTTGCATTATAAAAATATACAAAAGCCTCAACTCTCTTTTCTCACTTTGAATTTGTGTCTAATTTCCAAAATCATCAAGACATTCAACTTCTTTAGATAGTAATCAACCTTAGATTTATGTTTCATAAGATAGTTAACTCCTAATATCACATCATATGAGTCTAGAGGTGTTACATACAGATCCAAAATTGTTATTAAATTGGGCAACCTAATCTTTGCTTCAAGTAAATACTTGTCAACCATGACTTTTAAGTCATTCCCATACTATAATGACCACACATTTACCATTACTCCAACTCTTATAGATAACTTAATGATCATCTTAAGAGATATAAAACATTTAATTCCCTTATATCTATCAAAATGAAAAATGGATGGTCAAACAAAGTACCTAATAACTCTATGGGTAATGCCTCAAATTTGGCTTGCTAATTGTCAACTACTACATAATTCCATTGGTAAAAACTACCCTCCTAAGGATTATGACCCTTGCCCTTTGACTTATCTTAAGGACAATCATGATCATAATGATCATCTCTATAAATGAAATAACCTCTAAGTTGTCCTATTTTGTTAGTATATTAGTTTCCCTTAAAACCACCTATAGATCCATTACCATGTTTCTTATTACCTAAACCATTATTAAACCTGACATTATAACTTTTGAACTGCTTCCTAGAGTTTCCACTCCTCTATTTCTAATTATTATTCTTGAAGGTTGACTTAGAATTTCTAAAAAAATTGTTGAATTTATCCTTAGCCTATAAAAGAAACTTCAAATTATATTCTTATTTAATTGCCTTCTTGAAGACCTGGTCCATAGCAGAAGGTCCATGAACATCTACCTCTCCACCAATCTAGGGTTTGAATCCCATGATAAACATATTTATTCTGAACTTCTCATCTCCTTAGTACTGAGGTACATACTTTAGAAGTTTGGTTAACTATTCTTAGTACTCATTCATCAATAAATCCCCTACTTTATATTCTAGAAATCCATGATCTTCTAATCAAAATAAAGTGGTGGAAGCCATCCTAACATGAATAATGCCACAAACTAATCTCAAGTAGTGGTTATTGAGTTAAGTTTCATTTCCAACCTCTTATTGGCCCACCACATAGCTACCTTACCATCCAATTGGCATGTTCCCCAAACTACTTTGGTGACCTCATAATAGTTTTAAAACTTGAAATACTTCTCCATCTCAGTCATCCATGCTTCAACTCTATCACCCAAAATAATCCCATCAAACTTAGGTGGGTTCACCTTCTGCATGTCTCTAGCCAACTCTACTACTACCTGAGCTCTATCATCCTAAGGATTTTACTATTCAATGAGATGCTCTTCAAATACATCCTTTTATTCTTACTATTCATGGCCATGAACCACTTTCTCCAAATTTATAATTTTATCTTGGGTCTCATTCATGGCTATGAAAATTTGATCCATATTTGTTGATTTCATAATGGCAAATTGACTAGGATCAAATGGAGGGTTAATGCCATTAGAATTCAATGAATCCTCTCTAAAAATTGTATCTTTCACCATCCTCCTTTTTATTAATAGAAGGATATGAAAATTTTATTAGACTCGTTAGGTCCTAGAGTTTGATCTATATCTTTGATACCACATGTAACATCCCCACTAAGATTTACTTATAAATATGTGATTTTTTTAATTTAAACACATATACTATAAATAGACTACACCACAAGAATCTAACAAGTGATCATATAAAATACTTAAAGTGGAATAATTGTAAATGAAGTATACAACATCATACATCTCTAATCACTATCCATCATAATAAACATATCATAATACAAATATAAAAAATAATTACAATTAACTATCCATGATTGATACATGCATAGAGTTACTATTGTTTATGTACAATAAATAAGTAATTATAGATCTTCATGATAATGTTTCAATAATAATTAAAATATAATACAATGTACATATATAAGATACATGATTCCCCATAGCATAGTTCTCAAACTCTAGTATCTATGGAATTTCAAGTGTCAACTCAAGAATATTATTATTGTGAAAAGGGAGAGCATCATCTGAGTGATTTTATACACCAAACATAGACCAATGATTCCTTTCACTAATCCCATCAGGGAATGGCCCTCCCTTCATGAATGATTAGATAGTGATGATGTAATAATCTAGAGAGACAAGTTAGTACATATGTGTTGTATGATTTTTAAAATAAAACATGTGGTGTATCATAGAAAACTCATTCTATTACAAGATATCACACAAACATGTAAATCATACTCATTAAATGATAATGTCTCACTAAATATTATTTTGGCCAAAGTTTTCAAGAATAATAAATAATAGTGATCAATAGAGGAGTCAAAATTCATATACACCACTTAATTAGATTGTATTCATATGGAATTATGATGTTTGTAAAATAGTGAAATTCATTTCTCTCCTTACTTAGTATCAATAATGTGAGATTGGTTAACATTATATAACCAAAAGATTCATATAATTTTCATCCTACTAACAATCATATCACATAACATGTTAAACATGGGAGTAATCAAAAAGTATATATTTATTCCATCAAATGTATGAATGAATCTCAAATTATTATCTATCCCATACTAAAAATAATCACTATAATTTATATCACCTAGGTAAAATACACATTTAACTGTAGATTCTAATTACCATAATGAATTTCCAAACATATTATACCCTATGATAACTCATATTACCATAGTCTAGTGTTTCTAATCAAAACTACTAAGTACCTCTACCAATAAAGGAAAGTAGTCATAAATATATAGAACATAAGCTTTTATTCAGCAAATAGATATAATAAAACAAGTCTCAGTTCACAAGAAACATAGAATACTCCATTTTAGCATTTTTTATATTCTTAGGGGTTGTATGCATGCAATATATAAATATATACTATACATAATTCTATAATATAGTTTATAATCACCCATGGAATTATAGTTAGAGGAACACACCCCTACGTTCAAGTATAAGCTAATAGTCATAAGTATACCTATGTTCTTTTTAAGCATAACATTAATAATTCACAAATACATATCTTATCATAATTTTATATCCATATAAAATTTTTGTACCATAAGCTACATATAATAAGTGATCTCAATCATATCATAAGCTATCACAAGATAATGAAAGACTACATTTAGTTAATTTATACGCCATATGTCTTATTAAATGCTATTTTTAGGATTTTGATAAATTATAACTACAATCTTTTACATCCCAAATAAGGTTTTCAAAAATCCTTTGTTAAAATAGCTCAACTATAAATTTCAATATTGGAATATTAATAAATAACCATCTAGCTCGAGTTTGGGGTCAAATAAATTCCTTGTCAAATTGTTATTTGGTTATGTGTCTTCCACATCCGTAGTTCCTTATAACTAGATAAGTTTTATTACCCTACATCTTATCATAAGATCTATTTTTTATGATCCCTTATGTGAAATCTTATATACTCTTGTATAAGTCTATTTATATTGATACATATCCCAATGCACTTTTATAAACTAGATACAATTTCCTTGGTCTAATATTATCCAAATTATCACTTATACTGATTAGCTATTTAAGATGCTTAAACATACAAATCTTATTATTTAAATATGACTTGTTTTAAACTCATTTTCCCAAAATTTATAAGTCACCATACAATTTAAATATGACTTGTGTTAAATTAGTTTCCCCAAACTTTATAAAGACTTCAATTTATAGTCTAATTCTTAGACTTTATAAGTCAACTTGCTAACAAATACTTATCCAATGGTAAGTCATATATATATATATATATATATATATATATATATATATATATATATATAAAGTTGAATTTCTAAATATGTTAAATTTACTACTTGCATAAGGTGCTAGATATATTCATATAGTTCTATGTTTGAAAAATCAAACAAATATAAATATATACATGCTTATTATTCTATATTAAGCATTTATTTTGTATGTAGTTATAAATATGCTATAAAAAATAAATACATTTAATTTTCTTTTTGTTGTTATGATGCAATTTTCTATATTTTATTATTATTTTTTAAACAAGTTATGTAACACCATTTATAAATCATTCTATTCATGTAGGTTGACATGGATCATATGTCAAAATTACAAAAACAATCAACAAAGTTCAACCCACTCTCTATAGTCATTGTATACATGTCTTTAATTTGCCAACATGCTTCAGATTTCCATATTTAATATGCAACATCTAGGCATCTTACTAAACTATTAACATGTTTTCTGATGTGTCCTTGGTATAAATTTAATCTATATGATTTTCCTAGAACATTATTATATTTTTTTATTCCCTACGCATACCTAGGAGTTTCCTAATGTCCATACATGAAACAAATTTGACATCAATACACACACACAACACACACACACACACACACACACACACACACACACACACACACACACACACACACACACACACACACACACACACACACACACACACACACACACACACACACACACACACACACACACACACACACACACACACACACACACACACACACATACACACACATGCCATCGTGTGTGTGTGTATATCTATCCTATATTGTTGATGCTTAAATATTATATTATCAAATATATATATATATATATATATATATATATATATATATATATATATATATATGTTAGTATAATATTTAAGCATCAACAATATAGGATAGATATACACACAATTTGACATCAATACACACACACACATGCCATCATGTGTGTGTGTGTATATCTATCCTATATTGTTGATGCTTAAATATTATATTATCAAATATATATATATATATATATATATATATATATATATATATATATATATATATATATATATATATATATATATATATATGATAATATAATATTTAAGCATCAACAATATAGGATAGATATTATATAATTCAAGTATTAAATAATCATATATAATAGTGATCTATGGTCAATATTTTTATTACTGTATAAATTGTCCTAATCCTATTATTAAAATCATATACATTAAACTAAATATTCTATTATGTGAATCACCACATTCTTAGGCATATTTTTGGTTTATAAGGGTTCTAGTTTAATATTGTAGTCCCTAAGTTCCATGTGCAACCATTATGGGTTTACAATTATCAATTGAATGTGCAATTCAAACCCCTAAAACCATACAGTCCAAAACATATAGATGGCTAAAAAAATCTATGTTTAACAATAACATAATTTTTAGGCTATGTCTACCTAGAATTTCTTTTGTTAGATTGCATCCTTTCTTTCTCCTTATCCTCTATGTGTTATACCTTTCTCTCCTTGTGTTATTCCTTCTCTCCTTGTGTTATGCCTTTATCCTTTGAAAAATTACTTATGGTCCTCTTTTCATAATAGTCTTTTTCTTTAAAAGTTTTTTCTTTTTTTCTTTGTTTTTGTTAATATTTTATGTATTTATTTCTTTTAATTTATCATAAATTTAGACGTTTCCCTTTTTATTTATTTATTTATTATTTTTTATTTTCTTTTTATTTTATTTTTTCCATTTTTCCCTTCAATAGGAAATTTTTAAATTTTTATTCATTTTTACATTAATTATAAAAACCAATAAATTCACTAATTTAATTACCATCCCCTAATGCCATGATAGATTAAAGATACATAAATCAACAAATCCAATTTAAATATAATTATGTGAATCTCAAAAACATTAATACACAAATTCCATGCAAGATGATTTCCAAATAACTATTTAAACTATGCTAGGAAATCACGAGTAAATAATTATTTAATGCAAGCAAAAATAAACACATTATGCTAACCATTTTATTATGCATTCTAACATGTGTAAATAATGTGGTGTGTGGAAGTTTATAGCTAGTTTATCTATCATCATCTGACATCTCACTTTACATCACCCTCTCTGATGATTGTCTCCCTCTATCATGCACTAAGGGATGAGTTCTACTGCATCAACCTCACAATAATCAGGTAGCTAGATCATAACATCATGATATACATACATTATAAAATATAGTTGAAACAAAAAACTAACATGATCATAATTTAAACATATACAATATAACTAACTCATAGAATGAAATCATATAACCTAAGAAATATTCCATTATCCCATAACAACATATATCTCAAGCTTAGTCAAAATTAACCAAATCAAAGGTGTCATTTATAAATATCCACTAATAATCAATTAGTTTTCATAATGAGGATTCAAGATGTAACATAATGTGATGAGTTTTTGTTATGCATGCACCAAAAAATCCCAATGATGGGGCTATTGACATTTCTCATAGTATCAGAGAATTTAGAAACCTTGACAGTGTATAAATAGGTACAAAAAAATTGTTAAGTTCAAAAATTCTAGATCTAGAATGCCTTTATAAATACCACCAAATACCTATAAGGATCTCAAAAAACCTAGAAAATATTTTTCCTTTGAAAAAATTAGTAGTATGAATTTGCTCAAAATCACTAAAAAGGCCAAAAACCCTCCAAAATGATCAAAACTCAACTGTCACAAAACTAGGTTGTGTTCATAGCCAATCCTAAGGTTTTGGCACCTTTTGAATCTAATGGCACTATATATTTTATTATTTAAGACTCAAGATAAATAGTTTGTATAAATTTTCATGAAATCCCACTAAAATTATGAAGAATAAAAAAATCAAGAAACCCTGTAGGATGCATGCAAGAAACATCTCACTAAGGATCTTTAGAAATGGAAAAAATGGCCATCAGATCATAACTCTGATACCATGTCAGCTTACTCTAAGATCTCTAAAATTCAAAGATTGTAAAAAAACTCTAAAATTAGGTGAGAGCAAGAATAGAACAAAAGAGAGATTCATAAACTATGTATCTAATTCATTAGCTAAAAATTACAAAATAGGTATATTATATAGTGAGAAATTAGGTCACCAAAAGTGTAACAACTCAACTCACAATTATAAAACACATAAAGTGTATTTCCCCTAATGACCTTAACAACCCTAAGCAAGTTTACTAATAACTATGTAGGTAAAATTGAAAGCAATAAAAATCCTACACTAATAATAATAATAATAAGAATATGAATTAGGTGTAGTTATATTAGTTATAACAACTCACTTAACATAGATTTAGTTGATTAAGGAGATAAACTAAAAATCTCTCTCTCTCTCTCTCTCTCTCTCTCTCTCTCTCTCTCTCTCTCTCTCTCTCTCTCTCTCTCTCTCTCTCTCTCTCTCTCTCTCTCTCTCTCTCTCTCTCTCTCTCTCTCTCTCTCTCTCTCTCTCTCTCTGTGTGTGTGTGTGTGTGTGTGTGTGTGTGTGTGTGTGTGTGTGTGTGTGTGTGTGTGTGTGTGTGTGTGTGTGCGTGCGTGTGTGTGTGATGTGTTAAATAAAAATGCAATGAATATTTTACTGAACTAATGTCACTTTAAATATATAATTGGTAAAATAATGGGTGAGATTATGAGATAGAAGATTAAATTAATCTTGGATAAGAATTAAAATTCATTGTTTTCTTTACTCAATTATGAATTTTGTTCATAAACTTTTTTTTAAATTATTGGTAAAGTGTACATTTTTTTTGAACTAGGGACCCATACCCTAGACATGGAGCAAACATATATGGCTAGACATACTCAGATTTACTATGGAGTTTACAAAAATAAGATAATCAAGCGATAACATGGTAACAATACAGCTAGAAAGCAATTAAGATACAACAATAACTGAACTAGGCTTGTTAAATGGTATAACTTTCAATAAACATGAACTATAATAGAAATACAGCTCAAGGGTTTTCATAGGATCCCTAAAAAATGTACATGGATGGATTTCCTACTAAACTCATCTTTAAAGGGTTTTAATAAGATCCCTCAAAATTGATTGAAACAACATGAAATATATCTTTACACCTGAGGATTGAAGAAGAATACATATAGGGGTTTTGAATCACACCCCTAAAATTAGAAGTTCCATAATGAGGGTTTTGAATCAATCTAAACTAGATCCCCCAAATAGTAAACCAACAAACAATAAGGGTTTTGTGAAGAACAAATTTGTATTCCCAAACTAGTAATAACCAAAATAAGGTACCTACTAGGGCCTCATTCCAAAACAAAGCATACCAAAACAACTTGCAAGTTTGGTCCTCCCACCCAGAACATAAATGACTCAGCCCAACTAAGTCTCAGGTCCAAATACTAAAGAACCATAAATACGTAATCTAAAGAAGGAATAAATTAATCATTTGGCCCATTTAAAAATAAATCAAAGTAAATATTTTATATAAATCCATCATGCAAACTTGGACTTTCATTCTATGAATTTTGGGCATAGATCTGGGTTTTGAGATTAAGCCCAAAGCTAAAACACATCCAACATTCTTGAATAAAATAGTTACTATCTTACTTGAAGCTATAAAGGTAGAAATAAATCCATAAAGAGCTCAAGATATAAAGGGACTACATTATTTCTACTCTCTTGCAATCCTAATCATGAAAAACTTAGTATAGCCCCATCCAAGTTCCCATGACCCTTAATAATTGGGGAGATCTTACCAGAGAAAGCACATCCTAGTTGAGAAAAGGGAAAAACTCACTTTCCATAAATGAATTTGGGATTGGCCCCCTATTTAAGGAGATGAAATAGGATGAACCCCACCTTAGACCATTGATTTGAAATAGGATGAACCCCCATATGAAGCCATTGATTTGAAAACGGGCCAAAAAACCCTTCCAAGAAACATAGATTCTGCTACATCTCAAGGAATAACTCATAATAGTGTCATCTTCATAAACCTCATCTAAGTCTAGGTCATCTGGCTTGACCTCCTGTCCTTCCTTTCCAAGACCAATTTGAATATTTCCACTACTCATCTCCACCGTCATTCATAGCACAACTACTAATTTTCATAGATTTTTTTTTAAATAAATTTATTATAATCATTTTAGAATAGGATGGATTGTTGATTGCATTTTTAGATTGAAAAGAGAGAATTAAATCTTAGTATCTATAAAATTTATTTTTTACTCTAAAATTAGATGATAAAATTATGATGTGGCATTTTTTAATTAAAAATTGGCACATTGCCATTAAAAGAGTTATATGTATCTTATTTTTCTTCAAATATATATTTTTAAAATGTGGTAGAAAGCTTAGACATAGGGAAACAAAACTCAAAAATAATTTTCAGATATTTTTCCTAACAATGTGATTAGTTTTATATATATAAAGAGGCATGAAAATTCACACAAGTGAGGTTTTATGGAATATATTTATAGAGGGGCATCACTATTTTTGAGGCTCCATTTAGCAAAAGAAACATTAAACACCATACAACTAGAGCTTGATATTACAAACAACAAATGTCATAAATAAAATTAAACATCCATTTGTAGTCTTTTTGTCTTTCATTTTTTCCATGTTTTTCAAATTACACTTGTAGTATGTCAACATAATACCAAACATCTCCATGCAAGTATTTGGTATTTTATGTAATCTTCATACATATTTCTTGTAGCTTAAAAATTATAAATTTGTTACTTATTTTTGGTTATTCAATTAGTTTTAATATTATTATATGTTTTTTCATAAACTAAGATTATATGTTCACTTATTTACTATTTTTATTATTGTTTTAGATGTTCAATAGTGTACTATGATTTGTTTAATATTTATGTTTTGGATTAAAATATTGCTAATAATTTTTTATGTCTATAGTTATAAAGGTGATAAAATATTAATAAATATATGTTTTTTGACTTTATATTCTAAAAATTTTAGTGTTTCAAGTTGTTTTGTGTTATAGTTCAAATAAAATTTATGTATATCAAAATTTTCAATGTCAAACTCTTTCCTTGTAAAGGACATATTATTGATCGAACCCGATGTCCAATTTATAATGGGTGTGTCAATAGTGAGGGGGGATAATTTGTTCATTAAAAATAAAAATAAATTGTGACTTTACCTACTAAGATAATTTTATAGGATGTCAGAGGAAATAAATAAAAGATACCTTTTTATCAACCTTGAGTTCCCTCCTAACTCAAAGGTTGTATACTACAATAGTGGCAAAATACATTTTGCTAAAAATACTAAATATGAGATTGGTTTCCAAGTGGAAGTGATGACCATATCATGCTACTAATAATTATGCGGTGGTGATTATGAATGGTGGCTAAAATTGATGACTTCAATGAGAATCTAAACACTAACTGAAAACAATGAAGACCGAGTCCTATATTTTCATATTTTGTTTGTTTGTATGGTGTGTTGAAAATAAAATAAAGATGTAAGTGTGTATAATCTATTATATAAGTACTTAATAAATGATATGCCTATGATAACCTTGATACTCAGTGGAAGTGAAAGTTTAAACAATTTTTTTTACCTATGTATGCTATCATTATAAGTAGAGATCTAAGTGATATACCAATGATAATCCCAACACTCTAGTATTGAAAGCATGAACAATTGTGTTTACATATGTAGGTTTTTATTAATGGTAAATATGGGTTTTGAAAATTGACCTTATCCATTACAAACAACTTACATAGATGGTCTTAACAACCCTAAAAAATAATCATGCCTTAGAACAATAGAAATACATAATAGAAAGATCTATAACACTAAAATAACAAAAATGCAATAGAAAAATCACACAAACAAAGCACTAACAGCCTGGTCAATTCCTCCTATTCAACATGTCAATCTAGTTCGTCTTCATACTATTAATTATTTTATCCATATTTTTAAGGGTCTAATAGTCCTCTTTCTGCAAAGCCATACCCTCTATCTTATTATCCAATCTGCCTTGCTCAATCTCTTCATTTTTCCTCTTAGCCAATAATTTTAACCCTTCTATTTTTTGAACATAGTTTTTCATAGATGCTAGACTAAAATTAATAACCATTCTAAGATTTTCCTTAAGGTTCTTATTATCTCTCTAAATATTTTCAACTTTATCATTCAACATTTCCATCTGTAATCTCATTTCCATCAAATTAGCCTTTCAATAGTAGATGCCATCATTTTTTTTAATTCACCACCTCCTTGAGTCTAGCATGGCATCTCATGAACTAATGCATAAAATACTTATGAATATCAATCTCATCTCCTATTTTCTCTATTTTATCTTTATTCTTAAGGGAAGCCATAAAAGTGTCAAAATCTATAGTCATCTTTTCCTTTCTAGTAGAAACTTTTGGCTATTTAGTCTTCATCACAATCTCTAAACCCATTTCCTTAAGCATTTTCAATCCTTAAATATATTCATGGATTATTTTCTCATATTTGGACATGGTATTACTCTCATCAGTCTCCTTAAAGGGATTTTCTTTGTCCTTCTTAAGATCAACCAACCTCTCCAACCGACCTTCTAATTTATCCTCCCCCAAATTCTCAATTTCCTCCTTTTCCTAATACAAATATATGGGGTTCTTAATCTTCTCACCTTTTAAATACTTCCTATACTTATCTCTAGTGGAGCTCATCAATGTTATTTTGAAGCTTTGTACAACCTTGAGATGTATATTATTTGGATAAGGAAGTTAGGAGAAGGGTTAAGACCATTAAATAACTTGTAAAGAAATCTTTTTTTTTACCATTCTACACATCCATAAAAGAGTTTTTAAATAATGAAAAATGTAAAAGGGAAGAATTATAGGAATATGATTTCTAAAGTAATTCAAAATAATAAAATTATAATAATGAACATCCATAAACCTACCTTTGAGAGTCATATACCTCATAATATACTCTACTACTTCATCATAGAGATGTGAAAAGTCCACCCTAAAAAAAAACCCTTATTATTCTATTAGTTTTTCATCCTCGATCAAAAATTTATCCTTCTCTTATTTATAGTCCTTTTTGGATTTGACATATTTAGTGTCTTCAACCTTAATACCAGTTACTTGGGAAATCAACCTCTAAAATACCTTGACACTCACATTATTGATTTCCACCATATATTCATTCCATCTTGTAGAAAATTTATTGGATAGATGTTAATCATATAGATCAATTTTATCAACAAAAGTGTTGAGGACACCCATTTTAATAATCTCCCACACTTTGACATTTTCTCTAAGCTTCTCAGATGGTATTAGATCAACATGGTTTAAATTTCTCCCCCCCCATTTTATTGAACACAGAGTTTATGCTTCCCAAGATGATTAGAGGAAAATAGATGAACAATAGACTTATAAAACACCTCATCCACTCCTTATCATTGATATCCTTAAATGAAATCCAACTCATACTTCTAGGTAGTTGGTTATAATAATTATAACACAAAATAGTACCACTAGGTCACAAATAATGAGTAACACCCATCATTCCAACACACTTTATATACACATAATATTTTCAAACTTTATCAATTAATGATGTTTTCTCCCTTGAAATAATATATCGAGTCTGAATCTCTTTGAGTGCATGCCTTAAGGGTGCATCAGGAAAGGGGTGGGCAAACCATTGCTACTTTACATGATTGCTATCCCCTATATTACTAGTTGTTATTAGTCCAACCTTATCCTATGTACTTCTAGAAGCCTTGCCTCCTTTCTTCCACACTCTTCCAATCATTTCACATCTTTCCTTGGCACATAACTAAGCCTAAAAATATTTTTCATAGTTTACACCACACTATTAACTTGGGCTAACCATGTATCCTAATTGCTAATAGCACACTATGGGTCTAGGTTCACTCGTTTTTAGAAAATAACATACAAATTTTATTGGGTTGACCCTATCAGATAAAGTTTTGAAAAGGTTTAGGGTTAAATTTAGCTATATATAAACATTCATTTTTCCATTTATTAGAGAGACAAGGAATTAATTACTTATTTGTGCTTATTTACAATCTACTCTTCCACCATTATACTTAAAGATTTTTTACTTAGGGTTTATACTTGGAGAATAATATTATCTTGTGTGAAAGTCTTGGATGTTTTGACCTTTCTTAGTGATTCTTACAAACCAAAACAACCTTGTGTAAATCACCTTTGGCCAAGTGAGATATTGAGTCTTTACAGGTTCATGTTCAAGGTAAGTATTCTCTAACTTTACTTCTCTATTTTAGTAGATATAAGTAGCAAAATAATGGAATTTGAATTTATTGATCTCTCCATGCATTAGGGATTTAACTAATAGATTAATTTGGATTCTCCTATGCATGTTTACTTTTTATACTTATTACCTCCATTTTATGCCACAAGCTTTGGTGAGCACTAGATAAGACTTTACTTTCCTTGACATTTACTTGGTGAATATGAAAACTTAGGACCTAGTTAGGGTTATTGCATGGTATTTATTGACTAAAGGCTTTGAAACCCTCTCTAGTGATGTTATTGTGGTAATATATCCCTTGGTTAGGTCTAACTAATCCATCTTGGTCATGACCCTAAATATATAATGTATCAACAATCAGAAGTGTAAGTAGGATTATCTTATCTAAGTTAGGATTACTTTATATATCATTTTAAACTTCTATTTTTATACATTTTGGTGAACCCAACGTGAATCAAGCCCTTGTAGGTTTTCTTTCATGCTTTCATTTTATCATTATATTATACATTTTTTATTTTTAAAGTATAGTATCAAACCTATTGGTATAGTTATAATAGTCTATGCATAACTTTAACACATAATCATTCCAAAATGACTATTTTCTATTTATGTAGGTTTCTCCAAATACAAGTGACTAGATTGATTAGCTTGACATAGTCTTCTTCTTAAATTCTAGATTTGTATACATTGTCAAACTAGTAGACTCTATTCATAATTCTCCTCTTTTAGCATACAGGTCTGCCAACATATTAGAGTCATTCAAATCTATTCTAAATTTTCCTCTTTCAACATATAGGTCTAAAAACATAGTCAATTTAGTTGACTTTATTCACAACTTATTTTTTAGCACATACGTTTTGAAAATTCCATTAATCTAGTCAACTATATTAATAAAAAATTTGAATCATCACTTAAGCATCACACCATAAAAATTTTCAAAATAAACATCTTAAAACCCATCAAGGTTCATCCTTAATTTCTCTATCATTTTATTTTTTTCTTGTTTAGTACTATTTTTTACAAGTTTATAGTCTATAAAACTATAGTCCTAAAATCAATTGGGTTGAATAGCTCAACATAGTTCTATATCTTGTTTTCTATTTAAAAGATAGAGTTAACCTATTCAACTATGCTTTTATAGATCTTGATTCTACATAATAGTACTGACCTATTTGAATTTTTTATACATTATTTGCATATAGCATCAAATGAACTAATTATGTACTCTTCACAATTAAATAATTAACCACTTTTTTCTAGTACTTAATTCATCTTTTCCTTTCAGTTGCTTTCATGCTTAGAGTAACAAACATATATTAATTTGGTGGTTTTTTAAATTACCAATTTAGTCACCATTTTTCAATCTTGCACACACTTCCAAAACACTTTACACACAAAAAACATTAAACATGTATCTTCCTAGGGTCTATCTACTTAGATTTTATCACCAAGGGGGAAGTCAACTTGGTTTTCTAGCCAAGTATAAACACATTATTGATGGTATATATTGGCAAAGTACCCTACACCCTTATCATTGCAGGATTGTGAATTGAATGGGTAGACCCCAATACCAACCTAATACCATTGCCAATATATATCCCTTTTAGATTAAAATTTATGAAACCATCCTTAGATTATTTTTTAGTTCCTCATTATAGCCAACTTCCCATCACATTAGATTTAATCTTCATTATAACTTAATTTAGGAATGACTAATGAGTTAGCATTTACTTTCAAGTTATTGCTTGTTATTTGATCATTGTATTTTGTATTATAAAAATTGCATCAACCAAAATTGGTGCAAGGTTTGGTTTGTGTGTTCTAATAGGATCAATCAAATTGACCCAATTACTTGTGTTTTTAATTTCATTTTCTTACAAATTATCTTGCAAAACCTTTTTCTATTTTTAGAAAATTATCATCTTTATCGATATAGTCTCTTCCAAACTATTAATCTTATTTACCTTTAATACGCATTCACTCCCAATTACTATATTTTTATCATCTTAACCAATTCCCTTTTTTTAAGTACATAGTCAACTAATCTATCTTTCTATCTTTCCCATATATTTGATTTCCTCATATGTAGTACACTATCATCCCATATGACTATGTATATATTTAGCCTATTTCAAACTTATCCTTTATAACACATAATCAACCACCTCAACTATGTGCCTTTTATTTTCCTATATTATGAATTTTCTTCACATATTCTATCAACCTAGTTGATTCCATACCTTTTGGTTGACATTGTTCTCTATCTAGCCTACTTTATCGCTATTTTTCATTATTGTTTCTTGATCTCAGATTCTTTCTTTAATCATAATAAAATACCCTATCAAAATAGTTTTGGATAACCTAAATCCATTTAGATGCTATATGGGATTCTATTTTCTTCCTACCTTTAATTCCCAAGAGGATCCTTACTCTTGGATCACCTCTTTTTCTCCGTCATATTTTTATTATATAATGGTTAAAATAACTCAAACCCATGATATTGATGGATCATATCCTTTTCATACTAATCAAAATAATTATCATCTTCAATCATCTCACCATAATGTGGGGGTGATTAACACAAGCCTATCCAGTAACCCCAGAAGGAATCCACCACCTACAAACCCTCTGCCTAATACTAATTTGATGAATCTTACTAGAAACACTAACCCACCAATTGATACAACTCAAATTCTTACACATAGTGAAACAAATGAACATAATTCAAACATATAACACCTCCCAAATGATGCAACTATAACATCATTTGATCAACATAGCTAATTAACCTCATGTTCTTCTCCCTCAAAATATTCAAAAATTTATTCATCCACCTCTTAAAGATGTCATGAATAATGTCATTTTCCAACCTATCACAAAAAATAAGATGTTTCAACACATCCAAAAAGACCCTTTATCCCATTTCATTATTTCTATTGATATTGGTAATATATCTCCAACTATTAAATGTGATGGGTCTAAAGAACCTAACTCTTTTAAGGAATTTGGAAATCTTTACAAAGTGTGGATCCAAACTAATACTTTCACCAAAACAAAAAATTTAGTTAAAACCCTCATTAATGATGTATTAGAATTATATAACCAACTTCCCCAAAATTCTATATGGAAACTAGAGGATTTAGTCAACCCTCTAGTGAAAGAATTCCAACACAATGATCTTCCTAAAAATTGCCTTTTCATCAATGCTAAGAAATCCCCTACCAAATTAGCTCATGATTTTATAAAACATTGGAAGTATTTGGCTCATAAGGCTGGTCACAACATGACTAATGACAACTTGCTTAAACTCTTTATAGAAACATTAAATACTTCACTCTAATACAAGGTTCAAATTTTCACTCCCCAAACATTAAATGAGGCTCCTGACCAAGCTAAGCACCAAGACTTCTTAATGAAAAAATTGAACTTTATACTTAAATAATTAGGAGATATTTTCAACATTCAACCAATGTAATAACTAACAATCCTCCTCAACCCAAATTAGGAGTATCCAAAGCCGATAATCCCCAACCTTATCATATGCCATTAACCATGAAACAAATTTTAGCACCCTCTAAACCATTCATGTACCCCAATAATCCCCACAAGTGGTATGATCCTAATCAATTTTGTTGGTTCCACATTGATATAGGTCATTCCCATGAAACATGTTGAGGGATTACAAAAATTTTCATTTATTTTATGCTTGGAATTCATTCAATCATGATGCCATGATCAAAATCCATCATCAAGATTACACTAATGCTTCTCAAAAGAAAAAAGCTTCTAAAGCCTCTTCTTCTGACAACCCAAAATCCTTCTCTCCATCTAACCCTCAATAAGAAAACAAGGATATTTATGTGATTGATTTCGATAATGATAAGTATTACACCAATTCCTAATACATAAATGTGGCTAAGGCAAATTATCAATTCAAACCAACCTAAAAATATCCCATCACCAAACCAAAGAAACCATCTTAAGAAGAGAAACTTCTCAAAGATATTACTACCACTAACTTATCTTCATAAACAAATTAGGAACCACCTCCTCCCTCCAAACCTCTAACCACTTCTATTCCTCCTATACCTATTTTAACTTGTAAGCCCCATGTTGGTTCCTCCTCTTAAAAAACTCATTGGAACATATTAGAATAACTCAAATCTATGTCTTGTAAAATTACTCTCATGGAGTTAGTTCATACATCTCCTTATCATTGTAATTTATTAATGCAACAAATACAATAAATTGAGGAACCATCTACCTTAGAAGAGGAACTATCTTCTCATGAACCCCAACCAACATAATTTCATACCATTGAATCCACTTTTCCTTCTTTTAAACCTTCTATAGAGTTCCTCAAAGAAGACATGATCAATGATGAAATCCTGTTTCAAGTTGATGATCCACCCTCTTTATATAAAATAGCCATAAATACCACCCTCATTTGTAAAGTATTAATAAAAAATGGGTCAAGTATTAATGTGACATATCATTGGCTCATTCATCAATTTGGATATAAAAAGATCATCTCATAAAAACTCATTTGACATGTCATGGATTTGACAAGACCAATCAAAAGTCACTCTTTTTTTTTTGGCTCCCTCTTACTATTAGACCCAAAACTACATACTAAGATTATTTTCCTCAATTTACCATTATCTTAAAATATACTCCTAGGTCACCCATGGATTCATTTCATAAGGACTATCACCTCTTTTAGAATCCAATGTATTAAGCTCATTCATAATTACAAATGGTATAAACATGTGGTAATCCTAACCCATGAGTATTCATCTTCCTAATCCTAAATCTCAATATCACATTCTAGCTATTTCAAAGATTAATAGTTCCTATTTACCAAAATTGTTCAATATAAATTTATATTTACATGTCACTTTTACCTATTTTGACAATGATGAACCTAATGATTTGCAAAATACATGTAATACTACCAAGTTACCTCCTTACATCTTGAAGTGGCTACCTCCATTTTTGTTACCTCATGATCGTACCATCCCTCTTATCATTGAGATCACTAATTTCCCTCTTTCATGTCATGCCCATAAAGCATCTTATATATAATATGATTTCACATTTTATGATTACGGAGTGGCTCAATTATTTCAAGATCCTATAATTATTTCACTACGTAAATTTATCTATTTAGACATCTCAGCTTTCGAAGTTCCTTTTGAGTCACAAATATGTACTATTTATCCAACTTATGATGACAAACACATCACTGCCCAAGATAAATCATGAGAATTGGATGTTCAACATTATAAAAAAACTTTAGCCCAAATACATGATTGTAATCATGATATTCATACCATTTCCACTAATTTTGAGTTTGAACCTAAAGGTCATGTACATCTAGTTAATTCTCCACTTCTCAATACTCCTTAGGTGGTTGAATAAACATTACCCATTACATATTTGAAACATATATAACTTTATATACCTCATATTACATTGATTATTTTACCTAATCATCTTCCCATCAATAATGTTAAATATACACCAATTAAATCCATTCAATATTCTTCTATAGTCACCCTTGATGCCAAGGCCATAGATGTGCACCAAATACATTATGAATATGACTGCCATGATATTAAAATTATTTATCTTAAAGTAGATATGGAATATTATGGACCTCTTAGTGATTAATCCATCCTTGAATCTGTCTATGCCCAAGAACCTCAAGTTCCTCATCAACATCACAAACTTAGGAATTTTAAGTGAAAGACCCCATGTATTAACAACTTCATTAGTACAAATGATCCGAAAACTACTCACATTTCCTCTCTTCCTAATGTTCCATATCATTTTAAATAGGGAAATGATATGATTATCATGGAACAAGAATATAATATGGCACCCCTCATGCCCTTGACCTATAATAATTTTTGGAGAACTCAAACCCACAAAACATGATAAATTTAGCTTAATTTTTGACAAATATAGTGAAACATTTTACTAGTTATATGAAGACATGTCCAGCATTGATCCTAATATCATGATGCATAACATCATCACATACCCCAATGCTAAACCCATTTGGAAAAAACAAAATAAATCTCCCCTATGAAGTTTCCAAATTATGCCATAAATAAATTATTAAAATTTTATATGGAAGATTTATCAAACCTATGGAATATTATGAATGGGTCTCCAACATTATACTCATTCACTAAAAGTCACCATGGTCATTCACATTTGTATTGATTTTTATAATTTCAATCTCACTTGTCCCAAGGACAACTTCCCATTACCTTCAATAGATGCCATCATTGATTCCATAGATGGATATGAAATATTATCCCTCTTAGATGGTTTTTTGGGATATAATCAAATTCATATCATCCTAAAAAACCACCACAAGACAAATTTCATCATAGAATTGGGCACCTATTACTACATTAAAATACCCTTCAACCTTAAAAATGTTAAATCTAGCTATCAGTGGGTTATGACCCACATTTTTCACCATCTTATTCATATCATTATGAAAAACTATGTGGATTATCTCATCACCAAATCTAAAATATTTAAAACTCATATTTTTGATCTTGCCATCATCTTTGATTGACTATCAAATATAAAGTTAGACTAAACCCCTATAAAGATGGTTTTGGCATCACACCTGGTAAATTACTAAGGTTCTTAGTCTCTCTTTGTGGCATTTATGTTAATCTTGATAAGATCAAAACTATTATCAACATGCCTATTCCTCATTCCATTCCAATCATTCATACTTACCTTGGAAAGCTTGGGGCAATACAATAATTTGTCCCCAAAATGGTTTATCACATTTATTATGTCAATTCCCTTATTAAAAAAGGTAATACTCTTGAATGAACTAGTCCTTGTTAAAAATAATTTGACAATATTAAATAATCATTGATCCATCTTCCCACCCTTGTCCACCTTCTAATGATCATCCTTTAATTTTGTATACTTATTACACACCTGTATTAGTTGGGGTAATGCTTTCCCAATAGGATGATATAGAGAGTATGTTATCTACTATATCAATTGAGGTCTCATCAATTATAAAAAAATATACCAAAGTCGATTATGATTTATTTATTATCTATTTGATAGCTAAAAGGCTCCATCATTACATGCTTTATCAAACAAATTATTTCATAGTTCATTCTAACCCACTTCATCACTTTTTATTTAAATGCTTTCTCCCTGAAGACATAATAGACAAGTGGATGGTTATTTTAATGGAATATGATCTCTACATCATCACATGAAAATATGTCAAAGGACAAGTCATTTTTGACCAACTTAAAACAACACCCATACCCACTACCAATCACCTTCGAGATAGTCTTCTCGATGGTAAAATATTCTATATTAGAGGTCTTAAGCAGGCTATCTCTATTAAATATTTCTTTCATAACTTCAAAACTAATTTATAAGAAAGTAATCAAGAAAATTCTTATGTCATTCTTGATAGTACTAAATTCAAATTAGTCATCTAAGAACTTCCAAAAATCAACATTGATTTACATGAAGACACTTGGACTCTTCATTTTTATGGCAGCAAATGTCTCCAAGGAGCTAGGGTAGGTTGTATACTCACTAGTCCTCATGGTAAAAATATGTTTTTGGAATTTTTATTTACTTTTGATGTCACTAATAACATGGTATAATCTAAAGCATTAATCCTAGGCATGAGAGAAACACTTAACTTAGATATTTCATATTTTTACGCTTTGGTTGACTCCCAACTCATCTACCAATAATTTAATGGTGATTATCAATGAAAAATCAAAAATATTATTTATTATCATAAAATGTTTACTACCCTTGAAAAATTATTTTACCTTTGAGCCCATCCATAGATATCAAAACTCTATCGTTGATTCACTTGCTTCTTCAGCATCCTTATTTCATCTACACCAAGTTCTCACTAATTTTACCTTTCTTATTCAAATAAGAAAGTACCCATATTACATCCAACCACAAGATTCAATTATCTGTCATATTGAGGCTATCATGATTCGATATATCCCATGGTATTAAGACATTATCCATTTCCTTGAGCATCAAACTTATCCTCTGAATATAAATTATCATGAAAAGACTCAAATTCTTAAACAATCATTCAAATATGTCTTTTGATATAACACCATTTATTATCATAATGCCAAAGGTACCCTAATCCATGGTGTAATTAAATAAGAGATTCCTCATTTCTTTAATCAAGCACATGGGGTAATTTATGGTGGTAATTATCACACAAATCCTTACATATGGGATAATTTTAGCCTACTCTTGAAAAGGATGCTATTGAGTTAGTTAAAAAGTGTTGTCCTTGCCAACTTAATGATGATATAATCCATTTTCCACCAGCCAAACTCTAAATTATGTAATCTCCTTGGCCATTCTCCATGTGGGGATTAGATCTCATAGGAAAACTACATGGATCACAATATGGGCATGTTTTTATCATCATGACTACTAAATATTTTACCAAATGGGTAGAATTCATGCCTCTCATCAACATCATAGGAAATAATATTTCCAAGTTCATCCTCAATAAAATAATTTTTCATTTTAGAGTTCCCCATACTATCATTTTTGATAATGGTGTAAATTTCAAAAACAAGGATGTAAAATAAATATGTGCTAAATTCAAAACATCCCACAAATTTTCCACACCCTATCATCTATAATAAAATGACCAAGCTAAGGCAAATAAAAAATTATTAATAAAATAATCCAAAATACTATCTATGAAAATCATATGCATTGACATCTTCATATATATCTTGTACTTTGGGCCTATTACACTAGCATTTGTACTACTACTAGGGCAACACCATTCTCTCTAATATATCAATCTGAGTCTGTCATACCATTAGAATTTGATCTTCCCTCCTTAAAAATATCTCTTCATAGTATCATACCTAATGAGGAATTACATTAATCTCACCTTCATGCTCTTGATCTTCTTGATGAACATTATCTTGCTGATTTGTAACATAATTTCCAATATAAGGCTTATATCGTCAAACAACATAACAAAATGGTTAAAGTCCAAACTTTCAATATTGGTGATTTAGTCATTAAATTAGACTATACTCATGGTAAATAAGGAAAATATTGCAAAAAATTGTGGGTCCCTTCTTTAGTGAAAGATAGCCTTGGTCTTATCACCTATTGCCTCCAAACTAATAAGGGCCATATTTTTCAAAATCCCACCAATGCATAATTTTTAAAGAAATATTTGCTTATATATTTCCCTTTTCATCATGTTTTCTATATGTTATCATACTAGCACTTTTTATAGGATTTTTTACATGGGTCTCACCGTCTATAGAAGTTCTCTTTCCACAAACCTTAGTTTCTTCTCTTTGTCCTTTGGTTTTTCTTTCTTGTGAGTTGTATTTTAAAATCTATGGATAGGACCTGGTCTTCCTCATGAAATACTTTTACTTTCATATCAAAATTTTTATTCCCCAATCTAGTTTTTACCCTCTTAGATTTTTTTTGTGAGTTGTAGTGTAAGACCATGGATAGGACCATGCCCTCCTCATAAAATCACCATCTTTAATTAATTCAATGTTCCTTTTTTATAATGGCAAGAAATAGTTACAAGTTTGTGATCTATGTTTCTCAGATTTGGTTTTTGTTTCCTTTGTAGATTAATAGTTCACAACAAAATATGATAGAATGTTTACCTACACTTTAATTTATTTTTATGATAAGGAGTCATACTCACCTATCACTATATCCCTTTTCACTTTTGTCACATTTTTTACAATTTGAAGTCATTCAATTTTTTTCACATTCATTCCCTTTGATTTCCTTTCCTTCCATTCCACTTTAGATAAACCAAGGTCAAAGTCAAGATAACACTTTTATTTCACATGAATTTACAAGACTCTTAGACACCATGCTCTCTAAGTTATATTTATTATAAACCAAGTCCCAAGTTTTTAAATTATAGTCATTTTTAGTACCCACATTTGGTTCTCTGAATCCATACGAAGGAGGAATAGAAAAATTAATCAAAATGTAAAATCTAAATCATTTGAAAAAAAGGAAACATACAAAGTCAAAATTTAAAATCACACCAAAAGATGTGATTAATAGTACATCTCCTATCTCTAATTAAAGATCAATCTCCATAGTTGGACTCATGATAGAGACAAGGTCCATTAGGGTATGTTAGGCCAATAGATTGGGATAATGGAATTTAAATTAATCTATGGTGCTACCTAATTTGTCATGCAAGTACCGAAACTTCATAGTAGACCGATGAATTTATAAGGGGTCCTGAGGAAGGGGGACATGTTTTGGGAAGGTAGGTCCATTTTAATTTTCATGCATATAGTCTTCATGGGATGATATTCATAATTAATTTGGTAACCCAAGCTTTGTGTGGTTAATAGAAATTCTTCATAGTCCTTATGTTAAAAGTCATCTTTTTTTGACAAACCTAATTTAATTGTTTTGACTTTGATAAAGAGTTTATGTACCTTAATTTTTCCTTCATTTCCCCACCACCCAAATCATTTCCCCCCTTGATAGGCAATTTTGATTCTAAATATATTTTCCCTCTTCTATGTTCCCTCTTTTTAGCATATTAAAAATATTCTAGCACTTCTTTGTTTTGATTTTATCTATTTTAGAACAAAATAGTATGCTTGAGCAGCTTTGTACTACTTTATTTACACCATTGTTTTACATTTATTGAATCACCTTGGTTTAATTAAAAAATTTCCATTGTTATACCTCCATTGTTTTAGGCAATTGTATCCATTTATATTTTTATGTACCTTTTTCATTATTGGGTGAGGTTGGATTCTGACTTCTCACTCACCAATATTGTTTTCCCTTTTCATGTACTTTTTCCATTAATGATTGAGTAAGAATTATTACTTCTCACTCATCAATGTTGTTTTACCATTGCCTTTCCCATATTTGTTGAATTAAGGATTGTTATTGCTTTTACATTGATGTTTGATTACCATTTTTGATATGTATCCTTGGTTTGACTTGGTTTGTTTTCCTCTCTTACTCAAGGTTTATTTATTTGAGTTTTTTGATCATTTAGTAGCCTTGGATTTTTGGTTACCTCATTTAATCTAAAATTTGACATGGTTATTTGGTCTTAACATAGCATTTTTCACCCCAGCTTACCAAATTTATAATTATGTCATGCCTACACCACATCAATTATCTTATCTTTCCTAAATATTTTTATTTTTGATCTTTAATTTTGTGTCCTTGGGTTTGTCCAAAGTAGTCTTTGTGCCCTCCATGATCAAAATACAAACACGACAAACAACCATCCAATGATAAAGGTAAGTCAATGTATGCATACCTTACTTTTATTTTTAGTTATTTCACTTTCATTCATTTACTTTTATTTATTTTATGCTTTAAAATATTGTAATTTATTCAACTTCAACATTGTGTGTTGCTATGTTCCTTTATCAAAGCACCATTCCCTATTTGAATTAAGTGACACATGATGAGCTTTAACTAGGGCTTATGTATAACATAATATTTTCAAATTTTATCAATTATTGATTATTTCTCTCTTATATGAACCTATCGAGCCTCAATCTCTTAGAGTGCATTCCTTAAATGGTGCACCAAAAAAGGAGTGGCAAGACTATTAGTGTTTCACAATATTGTTGTCCACTATATCACCACTTATTATCAATCCAACCTTATCTTATTTACTTAACTAATATTTTCATATTATATTACACATTACTCTAATCATTTCACAACCTACATTATCACCTACCTAAGCCTAAACCCCTTTTTGATAGTTACACTACACTGTCAACCTAGGTTGACCTTATATCCTAATTGTTAAGAGCATGCTATGGGTCTAGGTTAAATATGGTTGAATTAGACTGACACGTAACTTATTTTGAGTAAATAATGATACAAATTTGATTGGGCCAACCCTGTCAGCTAAATTTTTTTAAAGGTTTAGAGCTAGATTTAGCTATATATACACACTCATTTTGTCATTTCTTAGAGAGACAAGGAGTTAATTATTCATTTGTTCTTCTTTAAAATATAGTCTTCCACCATTATATTTGAGGAGTTATTTCTTAGGGTTTATACTTGGAGAAAAATATGTTCTTATGGAAAATTCTTAGATGCTTTGGCCTTTCTTAGTGATTCTTACAAACCATAACAACCTCTTTCAAAGTAACTTTGGCCAAGGGAGAGATTGAGTCTTGATGAGTTCATCTTCAAGGTAAGTATTCTCTAGCATTAATCCTCTATTTTAGTAGATATAAGTAATCGATTTTTAATATATTACTCTCTCAATGTAATAGGGTATTACCTATACATATATTAATTAAGAATATCTTATGCATGTTTAATTTTTATGTTTATTACCCCCACTTTGTGCCATGAGCTTTAGTGAGCACTAAATTAAAATTCACTTTCCCTTACATTTACTTAGTGAATATGAAAACATAGGACCTAACTAGGACTATTACATGGTGTTGATTGATTAAAGGCTTTGGATCCCTCTCTAGTGATGTTGTTATGGTAATAGATCCCTTGGTTAGGTCTAGAAGATCCATATTAGTCATCACCTTGAATATATAATATATTAACAATCAGAAGTGTAAGTAGGATTTATCTTCTCTAAGCTAATATTGATTAATAGATCGGTTGTATTTCCCTTTGTATACACACTTCTTCATAATGAATATTTTAGTACCATCCTTACTCCAACCCTTCAAAGGATAAAAAACATCAAATTTTCCAT
The DNA here is from genome assembly GCA_037957365.1 of Torreya grandis. Lineage (NCBI taxonomy): Eukaryota > Viridiplantae > Streptophyta > Pinopsida > Cupressales > Taxaceae > Torreya > Torreya grandis. The sequence goes on from JARHVA010004745.1 coordinate 959,985, forward strand.
GTAAATACATCTAGATATTAATTAAAATTAAATATCTTCTCTCTATCCATAATGACCTTAACCTCATTGGAATTTTTTTCTAATTTAGACCAATTCATAAAATAAGAAGAAATCACACCCCTATTGACAAGGTAGTCTACTAATTGGTTAGCTTTTCTATAAACATGATGAAATATAACATATTGTAAGGAGGTTCCTATACTCAAAATTTATTAAATAATATGGTTGATAATCTAATTAGCCTTGTTTACATTTTTTAGGTAATTTATTATGTTCAAAGAGTCTCAATATATAAATAATTTATTAAGACCAAGATCCTTGTCCATTTGAATCCCTCATAAAGGAGCAATAGATTCTACCAAATTATTCATTTTATATCCCATATTGCCTTCATAATTACCTAGCATCTAACCATTTTCATCCCTCAATACTTCACCACCACCAACATTCCATGATTTTCTTTTAATGAATCATCAAAGTTCAATTTTACCCACCTAAGCAATGGAACCAGCCATTTGACATGTTTTCTTATTTCTATTCTTGGATCAATTATTGGATTAATTTAAATTTTAAGATTCTAATTTTTATCTATAAGTTGTTCTTGAGGTGAATATTTTTTCTTCTTACTCTAGTTAATAAATTATATATTTTCCATAATAAGATTAATATTATTGTTGGCTGTGTTTTTGGAAGACCTATTTGAATCCATAAAAATTGTGTTGTTTCATTCTTCCCAAATCCCCCAAAAAAGGTGACAAAAACCCATATTCCATAGCTTCTTTAGCTCCTAATTTATACAGGGAGATTTCTAGGCCATCCATGAAGTCAGCACAGAGGAATTATGATCCCAATAGATCTAGAACTTATACAAGATAGATCCACTTAAAAAATAATAAGCACTCCATCATAATATGTTGAATAGATTAATTTTATGATTCACTCATAATACATACATTAACCAACATAAAATCCCTCTTGTTTAGGTTATTGGTTTCACACATAACACATATGTAAGTTATCACTTGATGTAGAGTGCATATTTGATCTATTTTTAACAAATGTGTATGTGTTGACATGCATATTTGTTTCCAATACATTCAGTGTGGTTCCTATCACTCTATACTAAGTGGGTAATGTTAGGAATATTTACTCCATGATGTATATTATTCATATAATATTATTGTGTTAGAACAAGAATAATAATTAGGTGTGTAGTTACATGAGTTATAACAACTCACTCAACATATCTTGAGTTATTTGAGGAAATAATATAGAAATCTTAATTTATAGGATTTCAAAAATGTATAAATATATCCATATGATGAGTAAAATTTTAATGGATATTTTATTATGTTAATAACTCTCTAAACCTATCGCTTAATCTATGTAATGAACCAACTTATTATTCTATTTTTAGCATTCATCTCCACTTTTCCATTTTTAAAGATATATTTTACACATTAGGATTAAATTTAGTATAGGTAGACTAGAGATAAAATATGAAGAAAAACTGGCTGACTAGAGACCATATTACAAGATCAGTCCCACTTATACAGAGTTTCTTGTTGTGACTATTTTTTAGGTGAAACCAATCAGACACAAAAACCACTAGTAGTTTTTAAAATTCATGATAGCACAAGGATTTGGTTTTTTTAAATAATACTATGAAAATCCCCTTAATATTAAAACATGATATTTTAGTAGAAATATTATATTTATTTTATTTTTTAAGTGATTTCTTATTCTATCATCTCGTGACTTTATTGGTCAAGATCCCTTTAGACTCTTAGCTATATACCTTTCCTTTTAAAGAAAAATAGTGTTGTATAATTAAATAATAATACTATGTCTAACCCAAGAGCTTGACCTTTTATGCCATTTAATTATGGTATCCCAATACTTCTACAACATTGGAATGTCATCCCCAAATCAACTCTACAATATCTTCTCTCTTTTAGTGGAGATATTTATACAATCCTCATTCACCACATTCAACATGTGGCAAACATTTTTTTAGTACACTGCAATAAAAAATAAATATATCCCTTAGGATTCTTACTTCTTATTTCAAGTTAAAAACATTAGACTATTTCATAGTTGGATGTAAAGTTTATTTTAATGTGCAATGAATAGTGAGAAAAGTTACATAAGCAATTCATAGAGGATGTATATGTGCTTTCACTAAAAATATCTACACAATCAAAAGAGTTATCTTGGATCACATAATATACTTCAAATAAAATATTTAAAAGAAACTGAAAAAGTATCATCACTATATTTTGGCCTTTACCATTTATTGTTCATTTATATCATTAAATTTTTTTTTATTTAAACCTTGTTATCTTGATACAAAAACTAGGATGGAGGAAACTCTTACAGGAATATGATATTATTGCCATACCTAAATTAATCCTCATAAAAGCTAGTAGTATTTATCCTATAGTTTCAAAATCAATGCTTATAAAACCTTATAACCTATTTCATCAAAACCAACCCAATATGAATCCATAAACCCTCACTGGTTAAGATAAAAATCATAGTTATAGATATTTATAATGATTTTATGGCATTTAATAGGTATATAGATACCCAATATTTTTAAAATAATCTTGTTTTCATAGAATATCAAAAGTAAAACTAGCTTGTTCCCAAGCCTAGTCCTCAATTCAAATCATTGTAGCAATCCCTTCCACTATCAAGTTAAATCCTCCTCAAGCTCTTCATGTAAAAATAATGAAAGGCTAAAAAAACATAAATTCATGTAGTGTGTCTCAATTTTAACTAACTAATGATCTCATCACAATCCAAATCATTGAATGGGATGGAACTGATTTAACAAAAAATTATATAAAATATGTCTTTCACTAATTACTTTGTGTTGAGTTACAATCTCTAGATCATGAGTAAGTGAATGCATATGAACACTTATGATTATATTCAAATTAGATACATGTGTTAACCATACATTAGTTAATGCATGTAATGATACTTGGAATATATTAACGGTTGGTGATTAATTTTTTTATTTCTCTATATGTGGAGTAAGAGTACTTAACACTTGGTTATGTTCTTCTTTACAACTACTTTAATTTTATTTTGCACTTATACTTGTGAGATTAGAGATGTAATTATACTCTTAACAGGAGATTTATTTCAAAATGTTCTTTCTCTTTTAAATATGAGTAAACCACTTTTCAAATGGAATGAAATAGTATTCTTGATGTTATCAATTGTTTATTTTATTTTATTTAACCATTATTGTCCAAGCATTGCATAGAATTTGTGTAATGGTAGGCTTCACAAAAACTAATGTCTACACTATTTTAATCTCAAAATAAAATACAATGGTGATTGTTCCAATGACTCCTCATGGTTACCTACATGTTGAAATTAACTTTGATCATGTCATAATTCCTTAATAAATCAATTTTTCTTTCATTGTATTATATTTTTTCATCAATGACAATTCCTAATTTATTTTTCAACTTTTATAAGAGCCCAAATTAACATTAGTTCCTAAAGTTCATATGGAAATGTATACATTTTAGAAAATTCTTTTGATACATTGGTCTTGTTGAATTTTTAAATAGAATAATATGGAGAAACTAACCTTGTGGGAGTGTTGTTATATTTTTAGATGCAACAACACCCTTATCTATAATTTATTTGATTTTATGTTTTATTGTGTAATAATTACTATCTATAGTCACGTTAATATAATAATAGTTACAAATTTATCTTGTCCCTCTCATTTTATATGATATTTATTAGAATTCATTGTGACAACTTATTATCAAGTAAAGTTCTTAAAACAACACTTGGTCTATCCTTGAGTATATGAAGCCAATGGTTGGTTAATAATATAAAGGGTTAGAGTCATGTAAGGTTCCTTAATATTAATCATATTATATTTAGCTTAATTTTTAGGTGAGGATTCACTTTAGATACTTGAGGTTCTTGAATTTTTGTAACTAGTAGAATCATAAGCACAAGTGTGTGGATATACAAGAAAATACTCATAAGCATAGACATAAAAAACATAGTCACTCAAAATAGGATAAGTGTGAAAAAGTTATTTTTTCTTAAGTGGATGTAAAATACCCTTACTAGATATGGATCACTTTTCCAAATCCAATTTTTGATATATTAAGTAGTGTAATGTATTTTTTAGCTTTAAAACTTAATCTTCTATAGGTTCATCGTGACTTTGTTAGAGGTTTTGGAGATGTTAAAACATTATTTTAGGACCTTAATTCTTATTGAAATGAGATATGAAATACTCATATATAATTTTAAATAAATATATAATCCAATAGGCATATTTTATAATCAATCTAAGGCTTTACCTTTTAAATTTCAATGAAAGGTTTATAGTAATAATATCCCATGACATGAATGTTTTCCAAGGCAAGATACAAAGTGTTCAAGGTGGTTATGAGGATCTCAATGTCCATCAAATAATATAAATTTAGGCATAATAAATTATTTTAGATATGATTTATTGAGTATCCTTAGTATTTTAGGTATCCCTAAGATCACATTTTTATCAAACTTAACATTATATGTGCTAGTCTCTAAGGAAAAGGTAGAAACTTGTAATTGGAGTTCACATATTACATGAATCATAGATAAGATATTGATAATATACATGGTTAAGTATTTTAAATATTAATTCACAAGTTTCATTTCACCATCTATCTTAAGTATGGGTATAAAATATTCATCACAGGTATGCCTATTATTGAATTGTTTAGAAACATTATTAAATTCCATTTGGTTGCATGATTTATAAACATCATCACATTTCATATCAATATAAGACTCATTAATTTTAAGAACATCATTAAATTTAATGTCAATGGATGAAAAATTTCATTTAGGAATTTTAATATAATATTTATCATCACATTTCCCATCAAGAGAAGAATAATTACAACTAGAAAAATTATTTCAACGCATAACATCATGAGAATAAACATGTGTATCATATATCCATTATTTTCTTGTATAATATTTCCCATTTTAATATTATTAATATCAATAATAATATTGGTTAATTATTAATGTGTTGGAGGAGTTCATAGGTGAAGCAACTGGATTGTCATGTGTAGGCATAAAGGCATTTAAAGACCAATTGAAAAAATAAAAGTCACTACAGTTTTTCTTCAAGATAAATGAATTTGTGCAGATAGCACAAAAGGATTTCCTTGAGCTGATATTTTGCACTATGGTCTTATATTTTCCTTCAAATCATATGGTACATGATGCTTAAAGGTAAATATACACTTATATTTTCCCATCATTTCTTGATTCTTAATCATTTCATTGGGTATAAAATTAGTCTGCCCTACTTTTTACTAAAGTCCCTTGAGAATATCATCCTGATGTATGAAGTGAATGACACAAATCCCATATTTCACTAAGGTTTAATTCTCTTCCTTGTTAATCATGGCCAATCTCTCTATGATCAAGAAGTTCCCCCAAGGATTCCTCCTCTAGGGAGGACTCTCAAGAGGATTCCCTAGTAGAGGATCCCATCAGCTCTATGATCATACCCCCTAGGATAGTTTATCAAAGTCTCCCCCTAATGATACCCCTCTTAAAATGACTATCTCCAAACTAAAACCTATTTCTCTAGAACTAGGTACCCTTGTGAAGATAGTTTGGATAGGGAAAATTGTTATGTTGGATGAGCTAGAAAAGAACAAACTACATCTTTATAATTTTAACTCAAAATTTCAACAAGTAGGGCTCAGTCTAGCCAAACTCATTCAAGACTGGAATTCACTCTATAGACAAGCTAAAGCCATAGTTTAGGATTCTATCCTCTCTACACAATCCACCTAATCCCTTACTTTTCAATCACAAAAGGTTATAAAATCCCCCCTTAAGGATCCCCCAAGATGGTCCCTCTAAGTATTCCCCCATACAAGCTAAAGGAAAAAATCACCCAAGAATGATCTTCCCTAGAGAAGTGGCTGAAGGCCTCGAGAATCACACTCAGGCAAAAATATCAAAGGAAAAATAAATCATTCTAATGAAGGACACTATAGATGTTAAATACCATTACGATGGGATTTCTTCCTAATTCTATTCAAGTTTCCTTTTTTCCATTTTAGTTATGTAAATTTTTGGTCTTTTGGCTCCTTAGCCCAGTAGATGGCCTATTAAAACTCTTTTATTGTACTCTAGTGGTTCTAGGTCCCTGTGAAACCTAGTTTTTACCTTATCAAATGAAAAAATGTTGGTTGATTATTTTTTAATTTATTCTTATTCTACCTCATGACCAGTGAAAAATCTTATAGAAGAGGAAGGAGAACTAATATCATGGCTTATAATATTAATTTGACCTACTTATCCTTCACTACCATTATAAAAAGATACCCTAGTAGTATACCAATACTAAACATCATCATGAACATAATGATAATAAATATTATCATTACCATTATTTACACAAGATGATTATTATTTACACAAGAATTAGCACCATTCACATAATCATAGTCATATGCATTTGTCATTTCATTAGTATAATCATAAAGCATAGCATGTGTATAGAACAAGGAGTATATTTATCTTGTGTTATCATACATCTCCATATAAAATATAATACTATAGATAATACAATGGGTGGGATGTGTTAATACAATTTTGTGTACTAAATCCAAAAATAATGGGTATACACCCTTTCATTTTAGGATTAGAGCAATATTACCTAGGGTACAAGTTGCAGGTTATGATTCTCAAAATGGAATCTTGGTGGAATAATTTTGTTTACAATATGATATCATATATTTCAATTAAATTCACCTAGGTCTAATAAAGTATTTATAAATAATAGCCAAAATAAACAAGAAAATGGATATTCAAGTTTCCATATTAAAATTCACATAAATATTCATAATTAATCTATAATAATTTATAGTAATTTGAAGATCAAAATAGATATCAAATGAGAGGGAAAGGGTAGGGAAGACAATAATATTTACATTTCCATTTATTTATCATTTCATAAAGAAAAATTTACTTAATATTTATTAAAAATTAAGGTAGGATTAACTAAATCTAGTATTCCCTCAAACTTGAATAAACACAACATGAGTCTAAGGACTAATAATTTATGAGAATTTTTTAGAAGAATAATTTAGTAAGATAATTCATTGTATTAAATATCATAGCACATTCATCCACTGAGATTTAAATAAGCATAAAAGTTTTTCCATAAAATGTTTAGACTACTAAGCATTCAATCCAACCAACTCATCAACATAATATATAGATATAAATAATGATAACTTAGTGCTAATAAAATAAAAAACATAAATTTAAGCAGTAAAATGAAAACACCAACACATAAAACATAAGTATTGATTTTTTAAGATTTAAAATTTTATTTTAAATATTTTTGTCTTAAAATAGGCTTAATACTGGGTATTTATAATGGAATTAAATGGATCAAAGTCCCTAATTTATCACACTTATTCCATAATATTTAATATTTTCCACTAACCCATCATATCTACTTCACATTTTATTTTTTCCACTAATGCATCACACTAATATTTGTTTTAGTAATGTTACCCTAAATATCATAAAACTATTAAATGAATTATATTACTTAAGATATGCAATTATCATAGAAATATTATTGTGATTAGCTAAATATAGCAACATGATATTTATATAAAATCCGAGGAGAGTTATGTACTTATCTTATTTCATAAGAATGCAAGTTTTTATGAATGACATGGCCATGTGAAATGAACTAGAATAATATTTTGAACACTCAGATCTAGAAACAAAGGCTTCATGTGTCCCTATAAAAATTTTCACTTCTTGGATAGTATCACAATTGAGACATTTTATTATAGACTACGTAACTATCCATTATGTTTTTAATTTCTATGTCTATTGAGTATGCTTGTTTATTTGTATTCCTTAAATCCCATGTGGATATTTTAATTTAAATTATCTTTTCTTCAAACCCTAGTTATGCATTGTATAATAATTTCAATTCATGATAATATGTGCAAAGGAAAGGTTGAGATAATTTTATCCACCCCTTGTGACTAAGTGATACCTACATATCCAATAATCCAAAGAGGGAATCAAGCCATATGTAGTTCTCCCACTTAGTTGAGTGTTTAAAATCTTATTTAATCATAATACAATTTGAATATTAAGTATCTATTACAACACTTGACAACCTTTGAGTTGACCTTCAAAATAGTATCCATACTCATCTCGAGTATTTCTCATTTAATGGGTTTAAAATCTTGGAATAATTAGGTATATTCCTCTAAATGTGTAGATTGATTTCTATATGAATGTGAGAAATGTCCTATATAAAAAGTTTTGTAGGCTTAATTGTAATTATATAGTGGGCTCTTTGATTAATTTCTTTTGAACCAATTGAAAAATGTATGAGTTGACTCTTATTTCCACTTTTTAATTTAGAAACTAGTCATTAAGTGTGTAATGAAAATCCACCCTGAGTGGACAAATCCACGGCATTGGACTTGTCTCAGAGTTACAAACATGTCCAAAAACTAGGAATGATGGCCTTTACTTGTGAGATAGTTTGATAGTTACACACACACACACACACACACACACACATTTAATCAAATACTTGGACATTACATTGTAATAGTAATGGAAAATTTTAAAGTTTAAACCTATATATGAGAGATTGGGTAGAGGAATGGTGAATAAGTATAATTTATATGATCATAAGTCAAGTGATTTAAGGTTTGGTCAAATTACACATTATTAAATACATAATTAAAACTTGGTGCCTACATTTTCTCCCCTTTTATTTTACTAAATGAAATTTATAGAGTTAAAGGATAAAAGGTGATACCTGAGGATAACTACTATTAGTGTGCTCTAACATGCATTACATAGTGTGCTTTGATCCATGAAAATCCATAAAGGAACATGTATCAATTAATCTTTAATTTTTATGTAAAAATGCAAAAGTAACAACATTAAACATATGTAAAACTTAACAATAAAAAGTAATGAATACACCTATACATAAGTGAACCATGTTTATCTTCTAAAAAGAAATGGGGAATTGGGTTATCATGCCCCATGGAAATTCTTGAGTAATACATATGTACTAACATGGGTTGAGATGAATATGCCCCAACCCTAATTTATAAGAAATAAGTTCCTATTATATATGTTATGCATAAATTCAACCCCACCCAACTCTAATTATTTTAGTAAAGGAATCCATTAAGGGTTCCCAGAAATATGAAAAATTATTGGGTAGTTTTGAAGATTTTATTTAAATTTAATGAATCATCTGCTGAAAATTAATATATGATTCAATATGAGTAATGACTGAGAGATGCATGTGTAATTCCTAATTATAATTTGTTTCTAAAATAGATTTGAGAAGTACTAATTAAAGAATTACATGAGTTTCCACTCCATATGTAGAAACTTAAGTCATATTACACGTGCTAGTATAGCGTGATATCTATGAAATTATATGAACATGCACCATGTGCATGCAATGGGAAATATAATAGATCTACAAATCAATCCTAGCTCATAGAAGTTAGATCCTACTTACACTTATGATTAGAGATACATTAGATAATTGGGGTCATGACCAATATGGATATAATATACCTAATCAAGGGATCTCTTACCATAATTATATCACTAAAGAGGGTTCCAAATCCTCCAGTAAAGTAAAAATACATAATAACCCTAACTAGGTCCTATTTTTTCATATTCACTATACTAATAAAAAGTAAAGAAAAATTTAATCTAGCACTTATCAAAGCTTGTGACACAAAGTGGGGGTAATAAATAATAAAATTAAACATTCATATTATAATATACTCACATAAATTTATATGTAATCCTAATGCATGGAAGAGAAGTGCAAATGCATATCTATCTACTCTTATAAAGGAAGAACAAAGTTAAGAATACTTACCTTTAAAGATAAACCCATTGAGCCTCAATCTCTCCATTGGTCAAGGTGCTCCGTAAGAGGTTGTTGAAGTATGTAAGGATGACAAAGATAAGTCAAGGACTATTTTAGATAATATGGACTCATAAATAGTCAAATTTTTTGAAAACTATTAGAAATAAATTAGACTATATCAAGATTAAATTGGATGGTATCAAGATTAAGTTTGATTTATTACAAATAAATCACATCTATCTAATGTATTTGTTATAAGTATAAATCATTTAAAATGATCATAATTAGTAGTTGAAAACTATCATAAAAAAATTGGATTTCATCAATAATTACACGGACTTATTACAAATAAATGACGTTTATATTATATATTTGCATTAAGTCCAAATTATATAGCCATTCAAACTGGTTCATAGACCATGAATTTATAGACAATAAAACTTGGTGGTTTATTTCGTAAGGAAAAATAATCTATACATCAATCAATAAATTGAGTGATATGTGATTTAAAACCCCTAGGATGATTGGAATGCCACATGTCATTAGTTGATTAGATCATGAACTATCTGTTTAATCTAATTCAATTGGTGTCTTTATAGTTGTCAAAGTTTATATCTTATTTATGTACATTCCATCTGTTGATCATAGATGTTATATTATTATATTATTAATATAATCTCCCACATAGTTGAGTTACCAAGATTGTGATGTGTGTTATAATCTTAGGTGCTCATATTCTTTGGGACTTTTTTTTGGATTGGTCATTCTTCTACATAGCTGAGTCACCAAGATTGTGCCATATGTCACAATCTCAGGTGCTTGTACAAAGTGTAATTTGAAAAATTAAAAATATAAATAACAAATTTTATCGATACACAAAATTATCAAAGAATAAATATTGACATGAAAGTGGGACATTCTAAGGCATAAACCCCAAAGACCTTTTCACATACACGGGAATGCCAAAGAGTATTTTGCAAAACATAAAATCCAAAGATTAAATTTTCATATGTGAAAATTATGAAGAACATTTGATGAAGACCATTTTTAAGGATGAAAAATAGGAAGTTTAATTTAAAAAACCAAAGAGGTTTTCATGATTCACAAAATGCAATCTAGATATTTAAAATACGCAAAAACTGAAGACCATTTTGAATCATAAAAATGAAAATTGGATGTTCCAATAGTAAAATGCTATTAAATAGATGCATAGTTACCAAAATACTAAATTTTCATAGTATAAAATATAAAACTCAAATGCGTAAGTGTATTTTCGAAGACCCAAAATGCGAAGTGCCACTAGAAATAAATATAAATAAATAAAATAATAAAAAAGTATACATTCTCAAAAAATGGTCTAAATTTTGAAAAAAAACATTCATATTTCTCATTCCAAAATTAAGGAAACACCATTTATAATATCCCAATATTTTTATCAATATTTTTGTTAGTTCCTAGTGGGACGATGCATTCAAATAGTCTATTACAATGCCTTTTAAAAAAATCAGTCAGAATAAGTGTATGACCTCTCCAATTTTTATTTTTTTTCCAAGCGTAGATGATACTATCTATGATTATGGATGGTAAATATGTGTCAATTGGGTTTAGCTTCCATTTCTTGTCCAAGAAGCTTGAATAAATTTTTACTTTTTTTCCCCTACATAGGATGAACCAAACTACATTGACCCATCATTCAATATCCCCATTTTTTTTTAGTATCTCAATATTACTTTTATATCTAAGAACCCATATTATGTAGTTCACTCTTGTAGAATCATCAAGTTTTAAAAATAATATATCTGCAATTTGCACTTCTTGAGCTAGATTAAATACAATTTTTTTTCTTTTGCTTCGTGGACCAACATATGTATTTGTAGATGCCTCTCCCAAATTAAGGGTCCTATCATGAACCATTCTATACATATTTTTATGCAGGGGTATGTCATGATGAGTTATAGGCCAAAAATATCTTGTACACTCAACTTTAGAAGGGAACACGTCTTCTTTGATTATGTCATGGATGTTTTGGAAGTAAAATGCTAGATCCTTCCACTTACTATTTTTGTTAAAACCAAATTCATTGAACTGTTATATGTACTTATTTAAGTTATAATTTAATTTATTTTTCACTCTTTTTCTACTTCTATCTGAGTCTTTTACAACAATGTATTATTGAGACATTTCTCTATTTTTCAAGTCTTTGAAATGTATTTTTGTTGGATTACCTTCTGAAACATTTGGTTCACCATTTTATTTTATTCCCCATAATGTAATCAGGGGTGACCAATTTCTATCTCTTATAGAGTTTTTGCAACACATAATGGGCTGACCTTACTCCATGGATAGAATAAAATATTGACCTTTTGTCAAGCCTACTATTTCATTTCTTCCCTTTAGCTAGTAACTATTAGCATACTCTTTGAAATCCACTACCTCTTCAATCAAATATAGTGTGAAGTTTCTTGTATTTTCACACATCCTATAAGTGTCCATCATCTCTACCACACTCCATACATATTTCCTCTTTATACATTTAGATAAGTTTCTAAATGTGTCATCGATGTCCTCATAGGTATGTCCTATAGGGAGAAATCCAACCTCATCATTGAGGAAAACACCTTTGAAGACAAGGAGAGATAAATATTGTAACATATACTTGTACAAAAAACATGATTTTATGAATTTTTAAATGTAACAATAGTTCCATTTAAGGTTCAACATTTTTCAAATATAACTATGATGGAAGTACCTATTCTTATTATCCCCACAACAATTTTATAGTTGAAGGTATAGCCTAGAAAAAAATTTCTTGAAGTAACTAATTGATTGTGCTTCGTCTCTATATTTCTTGTATTTAGGGTAGTAGTTGTTAGACAAAAGTGCATCATATAATGGATATTTTGAAGATCCAAGTTTATATAGTAAAGATACATAAGTATTTGGCATTATTGTTTCCATATCCTTGAAGCACTTATTTAATGAGGTGATAGTAAAGTTAGACCCTCGAAGAACATAAAGAAAAAAATTCCCATATCCACCTACACCATGACCATTTGTTATAATCCTTTCCATTAAAACCTCTGATATTATGTTGGTAGCTTCTATACTTTTTATCACTATCCTCAGAACAAATGTTTTTTTTATGTTCCACCTTGTCATGAATGACACTAAGGCATTATTTAGGGTATTACTCTAACATTCATTTATGTGTATAATACATTTATCTTTAAAAAAAGTATTTGATTTGATCACATCATTAATTCTTGATCCATACACTCTTTTTGATCTCTAAAGAGGGACCCAAAGCATTTCTATTGAGTCAACAAGATGCATGTTTTGCACCTCATGAAGTTAGTAGACGTGGCAATGGTCACATCATGAAAATTAGTTCTCCACATGTTATTGAATTTTGGCTAGAATATTAGCTTATATTACATATCTTTTAGTTGTGCATTGATGTGGTACCTCATTAATTCTTGAATGAAACATGATAGAAGATGTGAAACATTTTCTCATAATCCATCTATATCTACATGGAATGTTAGTCATGGAGAAACATCTACAAAATCATCCACCAATTGGTATAATAAATCTTTAGATACCATTGTCTTTTGTTGTGGATTTTGTCCAAATCTCCCTATATGGAATGCATTTCATTCCCCATTTTTGTGAATATTTTGAATGTCAAAAAAACTAATTCTCTTCAATATATATATTTTAAGCCAAGCTTCCAAACAAATACTTGTACCCTAAAAATCAATGATGGTTTTGTTTTTATTTTTCTTAAACAAATCGGTAGAAAGGGCATCTAATACATGGTGCCTCATATCTATTGTAATGGAATCAAGAAACTTCATATTTGTATATTTTATAATCTCAAATGAAAATATTGACTGAAAACATTTTTTGGTGCAACATTTATCTACATACTTTGTTAAAATATCACTATCTATGCTTTCATCAAACTCCACTTGGTTGAGTGAAGTGTTTGGATGATTTATTTTTTGGCCTAAGTATTTATAGGCATGACTTAATTTTTTTGTATGTCTTTACACTAAGAATGTCAATCAAGGAGTGACTTCATTATCCACTATGTCCTAAACATTTCTAATTTCTTTCTCCTTTGGTGTCATAAATGGTAAATTGATTGTTCTACAAGACTCAGTGTCTACTATTTTGTTGGAAGGCCATCTAATGATATATGTTTTAGTTACCTCTATACTGTAAGTCTCATAATTTTTTATAAATTCCCTTATGTAAGTTCTAAATTCATTTTCTAACATTGGGATAGTAATGCAACCAAAAATCCCCCCCCCTCGGTTGTGTAAATTCAACATAACCAAAATCAATTTTTTCATCATTTTCAAGAGTTGTAAATTTTTGCAATAAATGTGCCCTTTTCCCAAGAAAAGTTTTTCTTAAGATTTTAAATGTGGTAGGATCATTGATATATCAAAAAAATGAATCTAAGCAAGGGTTTTCTTGTTGCAATGGTTGTATATACAAAACTAAACTCAAATTATTATGTCTTTGTTTCATGTCATTGTCTACAAAAAACTTATCTATGATGTGTTGCATCATTCTTGTGCTTCATATAGTAAAACTATCAACTGCATCCCCCAAATTATCTATAAAAGCTATAGGAAATGGAATTAGTAGAGTTGGATCAAAAATTTTAGTCACATTAAAACTTATACATTCAATAAGTATTTCCTCATTGTGGCATGTGGAAGTGAGATTTATGGGTTTTAAAGATTTAGCATTTAGACCTACCACTTTGTGTATTCTTCCTTAACCAATGACCTTCCCATTATTTATGAGAGAAACATAGTCTCCAAAATGGAAATCCTTTGATGTATGATTTTTCAACCTGTACATTTTCAAAAGACATGAGAAGAGTTGTTAATTAGGTTATTTATAAAATTAGTCCAATTTATACTTGTATGTAGGAGATAAAGCTATATTTATACCAAAATAGAAGCATGGAGATATGTTAAAACCTAAAATGTTAAAAAGGTAATGTATAACATTTTTTTAATGACATGATTTATGTCAATAAAAATTAATAATAGCTTATAATATCATATACTGCATACTTTAATTCTTTCTTCATCATACTTTGAAGGTATCTCCTAGGAGATACATTTCAAACATGTATTAGAGAAAAATAGTCATGTAGAGAAAAATAGCTAATTAAGTCAATATTCAACCATGCATTTTATTACAATACAAAATTATAATGAGAAATGGGGTTTTGAGAATAAATATGGAAAATAATTAGCTTCTTATATTTTGGGATACTATATTTAATTTGAACCTCTATTGTGGACCCAAAAGTTTGAAGGTATCTCTTAGGAGATACCTTTAAAACATGTGTATGGGTATTGAAGGTTTGAATAGACTTTTAATACCTTCAAAGTTACCTACAACATTAATCTTAAGATTTAATTTTTCAATAGTCAAGGACATGTGGCATGCACCCATGAACCCATGACATTTCAACCTGAATCCCTTGACAAAATTCCTTTGCCTTATGTTTTGGACTTATGTTTTCATGGACTATCTTTGACATCATCTTTGGACTTATTCTTTTAGGACTTATTTTTTCAAATCTCATCCTATCAGTATTTATCAATATTTTTATTGCATACTAATTATTGTCGACTTATCCTTATTGTGAGAACTGTTGTAAACATTTTATTTAAAACAATTCCCTCGATGGAATTGGTTTGTAGGATTTTTTTCTATGAGCATTTTTCCCAAAATAATTGACATTTCCTTATGCCCCCCTTTTAACCTTACCCTTCAGCCCTTTCTGAGATAGCCTTTGGCTTTTACAAAGTAGATCCTTCAATTTTTGTCATGGATAGAGGCCTTATAGAGTAGACCCTTCCCCTCTAATTTAGCCTTCAAAATTTTTGTCAAGGACATATCCCATTTGGATTTCTTGAACTTACCCTTTGGATCTTTGAAATCTCCCTTTAGTAAATTTTTAATGGCCCTCCTACCCTTTAACTAATTTTTTTGGGCATTTTGTCTAAGAGAAGTGACCCTTTGGGAGAATTGTTGTGGACATTTTGTCTAAAAAAATTCCCATAAAATAATTTTCTCAAAGGACACATGCCCTTCAGACTCCGTAAACCTACCCCTTAGGTATTTTAAAAGTGACCTTTTAGACATTTTTAAGTGGACACTTACCCTTTGGGACTTTTCTCTTAGACCCTTTACCATATGGGACCTATCCTTTGAAAATTTATCCCTACCCCTTTTACGTACCAATCCTACCTTTTGGGATATTTGTCATGATATTTTTGTCTTATTAAAATTACCCTTCAACCTATTTTTAATCAACCCTTTGACATGGACATACCCTTTAGGATTTTATCTTCCCAAACATTTGGTCCCTTTTGAAATCACTATTTACCCTTCAAGATAATTATCATAACCCTTTCCCCCATCAAAAATATCCTATAGGGTAGACCCTTCAAGCATTTTCCCATGAAGTAGACCCTTCAGATCTAAAGGTGCATGCCCTTTAGAGTTTATGTAATAGACTTTTGGAATGACCCTTAGTCATGTGAAAGTGCCCTTTGAAAAATTGAAAGTGTCCTTCAGGATAATTATCTTGAATGTTTTAACCGATGATTCTACCTTTGTTTGACTATGTGTGTGTGATTTATGACAACAATATGCATATGTTTTGAGAGCACTTATCCTTTTAGAAAACACCCAAGGGATTAGTTCCTAAAAACCATAGAAGCTTTCTTTTCTACCTTACTCTACCCTCCTTTTTTTATTTTGTTTTAAAGATCTACCCACTTTAGATTAGCAACCAACCACCTAGTCAACTCATGTAGAGATTCACTACCCCTATCTAAACCACACCTCCATCCAAAAAAAAATTTCAACAACTTACATGCCCTACCCTATGTTAAGCACAGAGTATACTGAGAGGGGGGGGTGAATCAGTATATTATATATCTTATAAATCTTTCCCTTTAACCAAATTCCACTTAATCAAACATTCAAGATATGTAATAAATCTCAAATAATAAACATCACACAAGATAGAGAGAGACACCAAATATAACGTGGAAACCCAATGTGGGAAAAACAATGGAGAATCAATCTCAAATATATTTGTGAGAATAACCCCATAGGAGCACCATACCCTTTTACCAAGTACAAAACTCAACTATAATTCGTGAGCACCAACCCACAGGAGCTTCAAACCCCTTTGCCGAGCACCAACCCAGCACCTATTCGTGAGCACCAACCCATAGGAGCACCAACCCCTTTGTCGAGCACCAACTTAGCAAAAATTCGTGAGCACCAACCCCTTTGCCAAGCACCAACTCAACAACAATTTGTGAGCACCAACCCACAGGAGCACCAACCCCTTTGTGTATACCACACACCTATCTCTCAATGTTTCTATCTCAACAAACGATAGATCAATAAAACATCTTCTTCCTCTCTCTCACTTTTGCTCTTCTAAGCTAGATATAACAAATAAAAATCATCTCTCACAATTTCTCTTCTAATATAGATATTACAATATCAAATCAACCTCTCACTTCCACATTACAAATGGCTACTGAAGCCTTTATTTATAGCTTTCCAAATGACCTTTGGCCTTCCCCCTTTGTGACCTTTCAATCCTCATGGAAAATGGTGCCAATCTTGGATGACCCTTCATATCTAAGCATTTGAAAAGTCATGTGGTGACCCTTCATGACCAAAAACGTCTTTCCCACTTTTGTCCTTATCTTTGGTGACTTTTCATATTCCTCAAAGTGTCCCTTCATGATAAATTTGCCCTTTACTCTTTTGTCTTCACTTGGTGACTCTTGGTATTCCCCAAGATGACTCTTCATGGGAAAATGTGTCCCATCCTTCCTTTGTCTTTATCCCATGACTCTTTGACTTCTCCATGGGCCCTTATTTTGTCTCATATGCAACCAAAAATATATTCGTTAATATTAAATAAATATTAACTCATATTAGCCAAGATAAACAACATTAAATGCAATGGGGTCTTTATTACCAATAATACTAAACCTTTGACATCAATGACAATATTTCCAACAATATCCCCCTTTGTCATTTATGGCAACCTCAATCTTGAAATTGCCACATCCTGTCACCTGCACATATCGTCATCTGAAAACATATAGTAACTCCCCCTTACTGTAGCAACCTGTACCTATTCTCTGTACCTATTTTCTACACTTGTACCTGTACCTATTATTTTCCCCCTTTGACATCAATGGCAAAGGGCCTACCTAGAGATAACACTTAGCTCCCCCTCACTTGATGCTGAACATCAATGGCAGGAAGTAATAGAAATTACTCCCAACTCCTCTCATCAATCTTTGAGAAGATATCTAATTTTACCTATCCTTTGAGAATCTGCAATCAACTCATTTGAATATTTCCTTTCGTATGAAACTTTAAGGTGTATCCTTGATCACATATTTACCTTACACTCAATAGATTATGCTTATAAAACATTCTTAGTCTCGGTTCTACCATTATCCAAAAATAAAGTACCTTTTCTAGCTATCTTGGTAATGGTTTTATCTCTGAATCTCACTGTACCACCATTGATCTTCTTTACTCTTATCTCTTGTCATATGCCTCGAACATCTACTATAAACGAACCATGGCTGATCGTTATCTCTTACATGCAAAGCTATTTGCACCAACATAGAATCTTCAAGTTGTTTCTTTTGCCATGAACCTTCTTCTTGATGAATGGAGCTTTGAAATTTTGATCCTCCTTGATTGAATCTGCATGAGTATCCTTTTCTTTCTTTCTGAAACTGTTAGCTCTTTTTCAAAATTCTAATTTCCTATGACCATAATCATTTGAAACACTGCATATGCAAGAATCATTCTAATAGCCTCAAACCATAATACTGATGTAAAATTTTCTTCAAAAATATATTCCCTCAAAAGATATACAAATTAATTTTCCAGCTCACCTTCTTGTCATGCAACATAATCAAGACCCAATAGCATCCACCATGCTTCAATTTTTATAAGTGTCTCCTTAAAGCCTAGAAGAGACACCCCACACCAAAAGGGTCCTACAAACAAATCTTAGGAGATTCCCACATCTCCTCTGTTTCTTCCTTGATCTTCTTGTGTTTTTATTTTAAAATCCATTTAAGCATGTCTAACCTTTTTGCCCTACTAACCTTATCATTTATGATGTTTTTCATCTTCTCAACTTTTGCAACTTTCTTATCTTAACAAAGCTCATGCTCAAATGTAACAAGAGATTCTGCACAATCCTTCTTATTTGATTCTTTATCTACTATAGCAAGTAATTCATTTTCATTCTTAAACTAAACATGATCAAACTTTACTATTTTAGGTCTCCAAACCTTAATTTGACTCTTATCATATCTTTTAGGGGCTCTGTAACCTTTGGCATACTTTGAATATCTCTTTACTTTATTTTGGCATAATCTAGCAATATGGCCAACCTCATGACAACAAAAGCAAACAATATTTCTCATACCTTTTTCTTGAATGTGACTAAGATGCCCCTTTGATTGATTGCTTCTTCTCATACAATCTCTTGCCCTATGACCAGCATGATGACAAACAAAACAAAGGCCATGAAAAGAATTTGAAAACTTGAAAGCATTGGGCTACCTAATCAACTTCTTTGATTTGCCTTCAAAACCTGCATCTTTCTTTCCTTGGACTCATATTTCATGATCTTTTTCAACTTTTATTATAAGCTTCTCATGATTATCCTTTAAAGAGCCTAACTCAACCTTCAACTGATTACATTCTTCTTCTTTTGATGTTAAAATTGAATTTTCAACCTCTAACTAATTCTTAAGATCTTGAATAAATATCTTATTTTCTTTTACTTCTATAGCCAACTTAGAATCCAAGATACACACCTTTTCCTTAAGAGCCTCAACCATAGATTTCAAATCTTGATTATCCTTCTTTAGTTGCTTGGCCATCTGTGCTTTTCCTTTGATCTACCTTCAAGCTGTTAAACCCTTTCTGAAGGAACCTGCTCTAATATCAATTGTTAAGTACAAAATATACTGAGAGGGGGGGTGAATAAATATATTATATATCTTATAAATCTTTCCCTTTAACCAAATTCCACTTAATCAAACATTCAAGATATGCAATAAAGCTCAAATAATAAACATTACACAAGACAGAGAGAGACACCAAATATAACATGGAAACCCAATGTGGGAAAAACCACAGAGAATCAATCTCAAATATATTCATGATAACAACCCCACATGAGCACCATACCCCTTTGCCAAGTACAAACCTCAGCTATAATCCATGAGCACCAACCCACAGGAGCTTCAAACCCCTTTGTCAAGCACCAACCCATAGGAGCACCAACCCCTTTGTCTATACCACACACCTATCTCTCAATGTTGATATCTCAACAAATGATAGATCAATACAACATCTTCTTCCTCTCTCTCACTTTTGCTCTTATAAGCTAGATATAACAAATATAAATCATCTCTCACAATTACTCTTTTAAGCTAGATATTACAATATCAAATCAACCTCTCACTTCCACAATACAAATGGCTACTCAAGCCTTTATTTATAGCTTTCCAAATGACCTTTGGCGTTCCCCCTTTGTGACCTTTCAATCCTCATGGAAAATGGTGCCAATCTTGGATGACCCTTCATATCCAAGCATTTGAAAAGTCATGTGGTGACCCTTCATGACCAAAAACGTCTTTCCCACTTTTGTCCTTATCTTTGGTGACTTTTTCGTATTCCTCAAAGTGTCCCTTCATGATAAATTTGCCCTTTACTCTTTTGTCTTCACTTGGTGACTCTTGGTATTCCCCAATATGACTCTTCATGTGAAAATGCATCCCATCGTTCTTTTGTCTTTATCCTGTGACTCTTCGACTTCTCCATGGGCCATTATTTTGTCTCATATGCAACCAAAAATATATTTGTTAATATTAAATAAATATTAACTCATATTAGCCAAGACAAACAACATTAAATGTAATGGGGCCTTTATTACCAATAATACTAAACCTTTGACATCAATGACAATATTTCCAACACCCTATATTCCATCAATATGGTGAAATAAACCACATACCTACAACCCATGCCTTGGAGTGGGTTTTACCTCGATTGAGATCCTAAAATGTTAGAGGCTACCTCATTATGGATGTAGTGTGCATAAAACCCACATTAATAGGTATCTCATAGGATATACCTTGAAGTACCTTGGAATACCTTCCATGTTGATTTTAAAGTTATTTTTAATGGATTTGATATAACCATGACACCTTTTTATTTGACAAGAACCCTGGTGTACATAATTAGAATTTTCCTTTGAGGTATCTCCTAGGAGATACCTTGAACATGCACACAATTGGAATTTTATTTCAAGGTATCTCCTAGGAGATACCTTGAAGGTCCCTGGAATACCTTCCATTTAGACTAAAAAGATCCTTGTAAATGATTTGATATAACCATGACAAATTTTTATTTGGCAAGAACTCTGATGCACCCAAACATAAAACTAAGGCAATGTGTTAATAAATTTAAAATGCTTAAACTATAATTTTTAGATGGAGAAATGAATATATAAGGCCTTGAGGTCACATACAAAACATCTAATCACACAATGTAGGGGAACTTATTAAGATCAAAGAATTGAAAAATGCTAAATGTTATTACTCCTATTCTATTACAAATGGTGGTATACAAAATAGCTAAAATAAGAAAAAATGGTAACCAACCCTTTCTAAAAGGAAAGAACCTAAATATATATGTGAGATGGCCTCTTGTGAGGATGACACCTATAAATATTGGCACTCGTGCCAATGATTATTCCATTAAAGGGATCATTTATTCTTCTTTATAATAGTATGGTGGGCCTCCTTTTATTTTCTTTGACCAATGATATAGGTTAAAAGTATGACAGAAGAAAACCACTCATGGATAAGTGTGGGGGTACCATGTGTCAATATCATGCTTCTTTGAGGAGACTTGAGATCTCATTTGGCAAGGCTAACTGTGCAGGCACAATGTGTTGAGCAATCACTCTTTTAGGGAAAGTTGGGCATCCCTTTGTAAAATTGAGCACATAGGCACCACATGTTGATTTGACACTCCAATAAAGTGACATGAGAGCTTCATCAAGCTAGGTGAGCATTAGAATACCATGTGGTTAAATTGGATGAGGTAAGAACTTAGGCAAAATTTTAAGAATGGGCCTCGAGAAAAGAACATGAAAAAAATGTGAATCATCAGAGGGTGACAAAGAACCACCAACTATTGAGCATACCCAAAACCAAAGAAGAATTGATATAAAGTAACAAACATGTATTTTGATCCATAGTTCCTTTTGACTCACAAAGGCATCTACTTATGGATGAGATAACGCAAAATTTTTATGCCCTAACTAATTGAGTCAAAATTGCAAAAATGGAAGGAAGGTTTAGAAACCTATATTTTTTGAAGGGTCACCTATAAGGGTACCCATTCTTCCTTCATAGGTAGGGTCTTCTTATTGAGAGCCTCAAAGGCTATATCTAGATCTATCATCTCCTTCACGGATATGTTTCCCATGCCTTGAAAAACTACCAACATTTAGAACTCTAGTTGTGTAAATGGTTACAAAATATTCTCCACCTTAGAGATATTGGGTGACTAACTAAGAACCATGAATATAGTCCAATCATTCAGATCTACTCTAAAATCACCTTGATTTGGTCTTGTGGAATGATGATATTGTTTGCCAACAAAGGGGAGGGGAGTCCCAACTAGACTAGCTGATCAATGCATCACCATCTATCTCAGATAACCTTTTTTAAGGCATTAAAGAATGCCTTAAATTTATTTTCTACCTTATTTTAATTAAGAAACTCACTGACCTTGGCCACCACCTACTTTTAATTGGGTACTCTTGCTGCCTATAGCATTTCCTCTAAAGCACTGTAAAGATTTTGGATGAGGTTATATGAATCTAAGACCTTGGTAGATATGAAATCAATCACTGGATCAATGTATTCACTCACTTGGTGATAGGACCAAAGTTTTCCAAAGTTCTGACACAACTTGTCAGATTTAAGAGCACACATGATTACCAATGTATAAGCAACTTAAACATGCAGAAATACCAGAAGAACAAATAACTATCAATGAGAAATAACACAGAAACTGAGAGGCAACACACAATTGTATTCAACTCATTACAAAGGAAATTACAATAAAGAGATCACACTCTTCTCCACCTCTACAAGGCCTTCTACCTCAAGGGCTCCAAGTAATCTTCCCACCTAAGTAATCTTCTCTCATAGGTCTCAACTAACAACTTACACAAGCTGTTGTTCACCTCATTGTACCTCCAGTACAACTGAGTACGAATCGATACTCCAAGTAGATCTAACCATGATCCTGCTCTGATGTATTGCTGTCACCTTGGATCTAGCTCCCCCGCTGATCTCCTTTCTTACCCTCGCATTCACAAATCTCCCTGCAGACCAACCTGATCTTACTTATCACATGTAGATCTTCTCCATGACCCTGCAACTACCTGCATATCAAACCTAATCTTACATACATGGGGAATCCTACTTGATTCCACCATGGGAAGAACTCTCCAAGCTCCACACTTGGGTTCTACAAGTTCAACACTTAACAATATAGCCCATGAGTCTATTATATAGATCTCATGCATACACTAAATTAGACGGGCGGCTCAAAGACTCAAACTGGTCTTCAACATGCAAACTCTGAGTTCACTTAACTGACTATTCGTCAACAGCAGTTCAGACCGCTACAGGTGACCGACGTTGGTCCCTATCTTCCTAGTGGTGACCAACACTGGCCGATCTCCTGCCGATGCCGGTTTCCTCTATGCTTCCCCTGCCCGACATCGGTTGTGGCCTGCCAACGCCGGCGACTGTCAAGTTGTGAAAACCTCCTCCTTCTATTTGCAACAAGGTGAAGCTTTTAGCTCCACACCCTAACACTTGGGAGCTTAATCTCTACAATTATACAATAAAATTAAGCACTGGATTTAGTTTAGCATACATGCCCTTAATCCTTTCCTAGTAGGATTTGTACATTTTATAAATCATGAGAAGGATTTTGGATACTTTTGAGTAAGAGACAAGGTCATTATTTATTTTTTCAATCTCTTTTCCTTCTTCAAGGAATAATATTTCATCTTCTATTTTAGCTATTGAAATGACCAATAGGAATTGAAGAGCTTCTAGTGAATATAACTCAACTTAGTCTCCTTTTATTAAATTTGGGTTTTGGTAATCATCCATAGGTTGGATTATTCTTAGAAGATTTCATTCGATATGTAACTATGTATATCTATCTTCACCTTATTGATCTATGCATATTTAGCCTTAGCCTTAGCACTGAGGTGCTCAGCCAAAGCCTTCACCTTTTCAAGTTCCATCTTGGTTTTCTCTAACTATTTATCCACCTTCAGATAATCTGTGGTCATGGAATTTTACATCTCTTCCATAAGCTCAACCCTATTAGTGGGTCTAGACTAATTAAGGTTGAGGATAATACCTTATATGGTTTATTCCCCTAGATACATATAGCATTGGGGCTTAACTACTTGGGGGGTCAAATGAATAATCGTGAGGGATTACTATGCAAGGTTATTAAATGACTACATATGAGTCTTAGTAAAAGCCTCATCCTACTTCCCCCTCTTTCTTTCTCTTTATACCTCTCAGGACACTCTTGGAGTATTCATTTATTGTTGGTACTAGTCTAAAAATTTAATGATTTCCCATACAAATGGGATTCGCTATGGCAGTGCAAATAGAAAGGTGAGTTTCTATCATGAGGTAGTAGATCCTACTCTCATGAAGGTGAGAAAATTTATGGTGAGGGTAGAAGGGGAGAAAGGTAAGATCCCATGAGGTGAGGTGAATTTTGGTTATATTACGAGGGAGGATAAGGTATATGATGAAGGTGGGGGTGTGAGGAAAGCCATGCAAGAGGATATTAGCATCATGGAAGAAAGTGAGGAGAGATTAGAGATGAACTGAGTAGAGGAGGAAAGTGAGGCTAAGGTAGTACTTGGTTGGGTAGTCAAGAGTGATATAACTAGGGGTGAGACTAAGGAGGGAGATGGGGAAGTGGAAAAGGAGGTAGTGGTGGAGAGAATAGGATCTATGAAGTGGATTTTATTCTATGAGGGTACCATTAGAGGGATAGAAATGGGTGCCTCAATCTATTTGAGCTAAGATGACCCAGTTATGAGGTACCCAAAAGGAGGTTATTGCTACTACAAGGTTGTGGGGGATGGATACGTGGGTGGTGGCCATGTGGAAGGATTTTGAACCTCCACCATTTATTCTTTTTATGGATACATGTCCCCTATATCCTTCCCAAGAGTATCTTCTTCTTCTCCTATCACAATTTTAGGAGTGGATTCTTTTTCCTCTACACTTTCCTCTAGATGAAACTCATCCTAGAGCTTCTCAAAGGTTTCATCTTTATCTTCATCATCAAAAATAGAGAATGTATTATTGATTTAATACCTATATTTTGTGAATGCCTCTATTTTCTCCTCACTTCCATACAATTGGGTGAGCTTCTTCTTCATCCCTTTTGATAATTTCTTGGTCAAGTCATATGCCTAAACCTTGTCATAAAAATACTCCCATGGATTGAGGGAATCTAGTGAGATTTTAGCTAGGTACACATAATTTTGAGTAAATTCCTTTGTGGGTGACCTCTTATACTCTAGGTAAATCTAGATTTGGTACTTAGGAGTGCTAGCTATCTTTAAGAAAGCTCTGTACCTAGTTGGGTCATAGTTCTATCTATCATTTATCAAATCAAGGTAAATCTCTAATATATTTTTTATGATTATGAAAATCTAGTGCATTTTTAACACTATGATTTTGTCTTTTATGAAAGAGACATCATATACACCTCTATTTTCTTCCTAGCACCATAGGTGGAGTCCACTACATCGAGATAGTGAGCCAACTCTAGGGATAGGGTCCTATCCATCAATAAATGGGGGAGTTAGAAAGGCTCTCCTTGTAACCCATATTGTTAGATGAATCAAAAATGGGGTCCATAGAACAAATCAACTAGTACCTTGCTACTCACAAGCCAAGACTACTACCAATCCATCATACTAAAGGTAAGGGTCAGTTAGTTGAGGTTAATGAGAACTAGAGTCATAAAGAGCTTTGAGAAATCATAGTACTCCCTAGTGATGGATAGGATGTGAGTCCATATAGTGACTAGGGCCACCACATTGGGGAAGACATATGTGTCAGAGGTGCTAAGATTTAGGAATGAAGATAAGTACTGAGAATGTTGGTATAGAATGAGATGTAGGAGGAAAGATGGATATCAAAAGGTACCCATCATTGAAAAAAATTATAGTTCGCCCCTCATGGTGAAGGTAATGGCCTCCATAAGATCCATTTTGAACACCTACCCCTTTTCTACCAAGGTCCTGAGGAAGAGTTCCCCCAACTGAAAGTCATCAACTCTGTTTACAATGTCTATCCCTAAGATGAAGGCTAGCATGGATAGAATGTTTTTAAAATGTTTCTTGGTGAAGGTCTTTATGTTCAGGGGTAGAGGAGGCATCTCTATGACCTTTATCTTGAGGAGAATACAAAGGAAAAATGTCTTCTCCTATATTTTAGAATCTTAGACATTCTTGAGGATTTTTATGTTGTAGATGATAGATTTGGGGTCATATGGGAGATGGATAATCTCTTTGTTATTGTTTGCACTAATTTTTACCCTTAAATAGGCATTGAAAATAATCATGCACATGTTAGTGTCATATATTTATACATAGAAGGTGATGATTTATGGGAAAGGGTGCACATAGGGCACCATATATTATGCCAATGTAGACTCCCATATCCTTCAGCCAAATAGTGATTTATATTCCTTCCTACTAACCTTATTGAGCATTTGGGTGTGGGTACCCTCCTTTAAACTCTTGAGGTTCCTAGATAATTTTGGATCAAAGATTTAGTCCACAAATTCAGTCACCAATGCATGATATTTATAGGGCACCCTAGGTTCCCTCTTATTATTTGGCACCTTCTCCCTCACTTGAGCAGGGCCTAAAACATAGACCTTGTTTGATGCATGTATGGGGGGTATGTCTCCTCTGATAATCTACTTGTGGACTCTGTACCTTGAAGGGTGATTCTCACTTCCTAGTAAAGATGTAGAAGCCTCCATCATGAGAAATTTTGCTTCAAAAACACTGCTTATTTTTTCTAAAATTTTGGATTGATGGTTCTCTACTTCACTACTTGAAAATAAAGTTTTGACTCTTCTCTATCCTTCTCAATTGGTCAAAGCTATCAAAAATATCAAAATGTCAAGTGTTTGGATTGAGTGAAGTGAGGATATTTATAAATGGATGCCACTAAGTGTGCTCATCATATAATATTAAAAAATGGCTTCCATCCATAAATGATAAGTGAAACACACATGCCTTAGGAACCACTCACAAGAGATTTTTTGTGATCATTAGGAGTCATGCATAGTGGAGCATCTAACATTAATGGTAGGCGAGGTGGGTAGATATCCATCTTTCAGAGAATGTTTTTGAATATTTTGGAAGGATGTGGGTAAGACACATGGTGATTAGATAATTCACTTGTGCGAATGGAACTTATTTGAAAAATGAAGAAACAAATCAAAGGAAACAAATCAAAGTGAAAATGGAAACTAGCTAATTATGTACAAAAGGGAGAGGTGGGTAAGATAGTTATAATGCTTTAGGTTAATCTCATTGATGGGGATCTCTAATGAATTAACTTCTTAATCACTACTCAAAATAATTTCCCTACCTATCACTGATGGTGTGAAAAGTTCCTCTCCAAAGTGAATAAAACTTTGCATGTTGTCCTGGCTTTGTGACCCACTGATCATAATTGAGAACTAAACTCCAAGCTTAAATCCTAGTTATAACATTGGTCACAAATGAATATTAATGGATATTAACTACTTAAAATATTGGAATAAATTAATCCCATTGATATAAATAATTGAAAATATGACTCTTTTTATTTGGCAAGAACACTGATGCACACTATTATAATTTTCTTTCACGATATCCCATAGGAGATACCTTGAACATACACATGATTGGAATTTTATTTCAATGTATCTCCTAATAGATACCTAAAAATGACTTGTAATAACTTTCATGTTTATTTCAAAGGTCCTTTTAAGGTATTAGATATAACCATGACAACTTTTTATTTGGCAAGAATACTAATGCACACTATTGGAATTTTCTTTCAAGATATCTCCTAGGAGATACCTTGAACATGCACATGATTAGAATTTTGTTCCAAGGTATCTTCTAATAGATACCTAAAAGTGCCTTGGAATAATTTTCATGTTTATTTAAAAGGCCATTTCAAGGGATTAGATATAACCATGGCAACTTTTTATTTGGCAAGAACATTGATGCACACTATTGGAATTTTCTTTCGAGATATCTCTTAGGAGATGCCTTGAACATGCACAGTATTGAAATTTTATTTCAAGGATTATCTTAAAAGATAAATGTTATCATAAAATTATTCACCCTAATACACTCTATGAATCTCTCTCAATTTTATGTAACATTGAATCATCTCTCAAGTTTGTGGGAACTTGTAAGAGAGATGAATCTCTAGAATTGAAAGGGCTAGCTCCCTGAATTCTTCTCTAGGTGCATATCACCTAATCTAATCCTTGTTCATGAAAATATTTAATATTTTTCATAAAATTAAAAATATACTAGAGATGTGATCCACCAAGATATATCACATAGACTATCATACTTCTACTAAGCAATAATGCTTTCCAAGACCAATTTCATGCATTGAAGGATCCTAACATAGTTTTCAATGTGAAGGTAGCATACTTGGGATAATCAATAAGATACTTGACATAGGGGAAGATTTTAAACCATATAGACAATTTAATAATTGAAATATATCTTAGTATATTTAACACACTTCACATGACTTGTTAACATCATAATTCTTGCTCAAACATGAAGGATAAAGGGAGTAAGAATGATATTATCACTTAACTCCACTATACATCACTCACACACCTAAAAAAATGTCTAAAACTGATAATTATATTTTTATTAAATGTTTAAAATAAAATTGTAATTTCATTTTATCAGGGCTTTACCATGCCAACCATGGTCTACTTTATAATGGCCAAAATGGCTCAATTTATAGAACTTTGAGGAAGAAAGAGAGAGAAGTTGAAGAGGCACAAGGAAATGTGTCACCAATGTGAATATTAGTTAAAAATTAATTATAGATAGGTATGGTGTTATCCATATCATTTTATTATTTATAAATTTCATTTCCAATCATCCAAGACCTATAAATAGTCAAGAAACTCCTTATTTATGCATAGAAAACTATCCCTCATGATTGGCCTTACAAAACTATAATAAATCTATAACTGATCAATTTTTATGAGTAATAAAAGTATTATGGGTTACTAATAATCCCTTAAATTCATTGGAGAGGATCCTGACCCTTCCTATCATTTTGGCCATGCATGATCATACTTGGCAGTCTCAAAATAGCCTTTTTCCCTTCACCTCTCACACTTGTCACCTTCAAGCTATAAAAACCTGAAATATGATCCATAAAATAAGATTAATGACATGTTTAAGGAGTGATAATACCATAATTTAAAATAAATTTTCCTTAAAAGGCTCCCAAACTGAAGATTCGCCATTTTTTTCAAGTCCTCTCTAACTAGTTCACTAGACTGGCTGAAATAGAAGAACTAGTAAGCACACTTAGGAGCTTATAAAATTGATCCATTTACCCTAAGTAATTATAAAAATTACTAAAGTTTACTTCAAAATTTATTTGGCCTCTTGAAAGTTCACCATGCCTGTAAATCACCAAAAATGGTTAAAATAAGTCTTGTTTTACCCTATTCTATATAGGTCCATACAACAAAATTGCATTGGGGGTGCTTGGGAGACTCTTATACATTTTACCAAATTTTAATGGCATTCCATTCCATATTCATGATTAATTTTCAATTTCTCCCCTATCGAGTCCTTGAGAAGGGTTTGCAAGGGTTTTAAAGTGATTTTCATTATTAATATTCATTCATAGCCATCACATGTTGACTTTGATAAAATTACACTTTTGGATCCTGAAGGACCTCTTTCAACTTCCTTTAATGTATCAAGTTCCCATGAAAAGTTTTGTGGAAGTTCTAAGCACTTAAATTTGACATTTGAGCTCATTTTTTACTTCCTAGTGGGGTCTAAATGCTTCCTAAGACAAAAATGGCTTCTTAGAGACTTTATTTGAAAACCAAGTGTTTTAAAATCCGTTTATATACCATAAAAAATTCCTCCAACCATTATAATGAATTTTCAAAAGATTTAAATTGAAATTGATCCTTGTTTTGTTTTAGGTCTAGACCTTGCCAATAGGTCTGCTTACATATTTGAGATTCTATTGACCCTTCAATGGTTATATTTGAAATGTGATGGAATAAAAACACAAAAAAAAACCTTTTTAATCATTAATTTATCACATGGAAAACATATATTAGGTTGGAAATGCATATGACCTCCAAATTGGCTTCTAGCCCTAAGGTTTTAATTCACACTTGACTATAACCCTTGTTATGTAGGATGCCTTGTTTTCTCTCAATCCTTATAGAAAGGTTTATTAGGTTCCTCCATGTTTCCCCTATATATTCACCAATCTTCATTTTTCCTAAAAACTACCATTCTTGTGCATGAAAGGACTACCCTTGATCTGAGACAAAACAAAGAGTATTAGGCCTTTTTTTTGGAAAAAATGAGTATTTTAAAAGATTAAAAAAGTCATAATGACCAACTTTAATAATTTTTTTAATTTTATTCCATGGTTATGGGGTCTAACCATCTCAATTTCCTCAAAAAAGGGGTAAAAAACCTTGTTTCTACATGTTCTTGTCCAAACCTCCTCATGGATGCTCCTTCAAAACCTATTTGATGCATCCAAATTATTCATGCATGTTCCTTACCATCATTTAATGATTTTTTAACCTATGTATTGACTCAAAACCTTTATCCTAAGTGGAATTCCCAAACTCACCTCTTGAAACAAGGTTTTCCCTACTTTGCCTATACAGATTGAGTCCTTTTTGCTATGAGAAAAGGGCCTTAGGTGGATTGAGGATGTCTTGGACATGTTATTTCCTTAATTTTATCATGAATAATCCATATCACACTATTTAAAACTTATTTTTTCCTTGGACACCAAACTCTCATCATGTCCCTCTCTTACTTATGACCCTATCTGACTGTGATAGTGAATAGGGGATCTTCTTTTTGGTACCTTTATTTTGAGATTGTTTCCAAGGTTTAGAAAGAGTATATAGTCCCTTTTGACTCAGATTAATATTCTAATGTGAGCCATTATTATTATTATCATCATGACACTTTTATGCCTTCCAATTTATCACTATCCTCTTGGAGAGAGATAGTCCTAAGTCTCTATCTATAGGTGATTTGGGGTTGGTTGTTAGCATAAAAATAACCTTGATTAATGTTCTGGTAACTTAATTAGATCCCCAAGTCATTAAGTTTGACATTTCTATTTCATTTATCCTATAACTACCTTAATACTCCTCCAAACTCCATCTCACTTCACTATCTGCTCAACTATAGGTGGCTATTTTTCATTCATTTTAGATATGTAGGTGATTTTTAGGTCAAGATAGACTTGATCATGGTGCCTATAATAGTATGAAAGTATTTATTTGTATTCAAAAGATAAAGTTTCCTCATATTATTCATGGTTGGGCCTATTTCACAAACTTTGATATTTTTGTCTGTAGGTGACTCCTCACAGTCCTATGTATGGATAGAGGAGTATGCATTGGGGTTTATGACATTGGATTTTTCCTTATCTCATGGAATTTTAGATTATATGCATCCTTTTAAACATTAGAAACATTAAAATTGATATCATAGCCTAGAACACCATAATGAAGGGTAATGTTAACATTTTGATCGCTATCTTATAGACAACACTACCTTACTTTAGTGGTTTTTATCTATTTTTAGGCTTTGCTAAATCTAATCTCCATTCATCTTTTACTTCTAAAAATTAGCAAAATTTTTTTAGGTGGATAGGGATACGAAGTTGTCTAAATTTAAATCTTGGATCACCTTACAACTAGATTTGGTGAGGTCCTCAAAAACCTTCAAGGCCTCTATTTTACATTTTTAGGGACAGAGAACCCAATATGGCCTGATCACAATCCAACTTCCCATTTCATGCTTTGACACTTTTCTTTCAAAACTAAGATGTTCAATAGGTATATCTATGCCTTCCCATAGTAAGGATTCTTAAATTGGATTTACCAATCTATTGGAACACCTCTAGAAGGCATGTTTATGGCATCAATTGTAGATGATCATCTCCTCTATATAGGTAGAACTAAGACCATTTTATAAGTTTTTATTGCTTACATTACTCTATACAACATTTCAATGTATATTAATAGTCCCAAGAGG
>JARHVA010004745.1:997500-1340000 GCA_037957365.1 Torreya grandis
TCACCAACCAAATGGAGCCTACCAACCATCTAATCATCCTTATCAACCCTATAATGAGAATATATATCCCTCATACCAACCTACTTACCCCTCTATCCAACCTTCTACTATCACATCCTTGCTAGCACTTAAACCAAATATGTTAATATCAGAAGTAGTGATTAGAAAATGGGATCAAGAGCTTGATGTGATCCCTTCTCATCTCATATAGTGGATGAGGAAGATATTTCAAAGGCTAACAAGTAAGTGGATGGATGTTGGAGAAGAAGTTTAGTATGGTGATATCAATGATGATTTGTATGAGATGAATACCTTGATCTAATAGTGTATAGATAGATTAGTAAAATGGGAAAGGTAGGAGAAATAGTTTAATTAACATCAACCTACCATTCTAGACTCTCTTCAAAAAGAGCCTATGATTGAGCTATAGTTTCATGAAGACAAGCCTTCACAGGTAGTTGCTTTCTCAGGAGATGACATCTTTGAAATTTTCAAACATGGTTATCAAATTTTATCTTCAAATTCAAACATCTCTCTAATTTTGGAGGCTAGAAGTGAGCACAAATGGCCTTGAAAATTCACAACATCATACCCATATCTCTTAGAGGTCATCCCTACATATATGTTACAGGAGACAGACCTAGTTGGTCCATATGTTCAATCAATAGTTCATAAAAGGAGAAGGATTAGAGTTATTCTTGCAAAGTACATAGATATAAGAGTGTGATGATTGGATTTTGGGTCCATGCTTCCATATGACATACCTAAAGTCAGAAATTAAAGATATTTTAGTGGCCCCTATAGTTTAAATTGGAGTAAACCTTGAAAAAATGAACTAATATGTCTACATTGGAGACATGTTTACTCTTTCTGATCCACTTGAGGGTATGCCAAAGGAATTAATAACCAGGAATCTTGGTTTACACATCATGTGTTATCAAAGGCAAGGTGTTTTCCAACCTGATTCATCACAATTAGGTGATGTCTGTTGTCCCCAAAAAATGTCACTCATTTTTGGGACAACCTATGAACTATTTTGGTTCAACAGACTAAAATCCTCTCTCCCCTTTTCAAAAATTATTTTGAGCATTCAAGTTCTTCATTTTTCAAAGATTTTCTAGAAATCTACGGACTCTACAGGCTTAAATATATAAACTCTATAGATATGTTTCTACATACTCAACATGCTTGAAATTAGCAGGTTTAATAGGTTCAAAGGCTTCTGCAAGTGAGTTCAATCAAAATAAAAATTTTCCAACACTTAGTCATTTTTAGGATTGGTTCGACGACTTGGTTCAACCAAAAATGTTCATCAGCAAGATTCTAAGTAAGGATTGAACCATTAAACTGTTGAACCATTGAACCTTGAACCAAAAGGGTTCAAGGGTTCAATGGGTTCAAGGTTCAACATCGTCGGCAAGAGTTAAGCACATTTGTCAAGGTTCAAAGTTCAATCGTTCTACGGCTTCAAACACTTAGCAAAAAATAAAGGCTTGAACCATTGAACTGTTGAACCTTAAACCATTTTGGTTCAGTAGGTTCAATGCGCTTGGTTTAAAAGATCAAAAAGACTTAGCCAAATAACGAAGAATGAACCGATTGAACCATTGAACTATTGAACCAAATTTGGTTCAATCGGTAGGTTCAAGGGGCTGCCCCAAAGCCAAAGAAACAAGTTCCCTTGTAGAGGGTGGTGGACCGAGGCCAAGTACCCTTGTGGAGGGTAGTAAGCAAAAGTAGAAAAAGTTGGAAATCCTTCAGGAAAATGACTAAGTAAAAGAGGCTGAAAGAATTCTTTCAGAAGTATTTTCCATGGGAAAATGACTAAGGCAAAAATCCTTTAGACATTTTGTCTAAAGGAATTCACCCAGAAAGATAGCTTGAATAAATTCAAGGGAATAAGTAACTAAGGGAAACCCAAGCAAAAAAATGGCCAATAGAAAAATACAAAGTGAAGAAATTCCTTCAGAAATTTTGTCCAAAGGAATTAAAGCTCGAAGGCCATCTGAAGGATCTCAAAGGGTAGGTACCCTTGTGAAAGGCTCTCACCAAGAAAAATGAACTGTCTTTCAAGACCCCAAAGGCTAGGTTCCCTTTGGGAAAGATCAAACCTCAAAGTGCAATGGAAGCTACCACATGTCCCTTATAGAGTCAAAGTAGAAGCTGCCAAGTGTCATCTACCAAGATATAGTTTCTAATAAGTTTCAAAGCCATAGAACATGCTGCGTGTTCCATTATAACTTAGCAAAGCATGAAAAGTGTCTATTTCCACATGTCAAGTTTCTTATAAAGCTTTTTTCAATAAGTTTTTCTCAGATTTCTATGGAGGGCACCACATGGCAACTGCAGAAGGTTTTAATATGTGTTTCTAAAAAGTAGTGGAAAATGCCACGTGTTACTTGCTGAGATCAGTGGAAAGCAGACAAAGCAAGCAGAAAAGACACGAAGGAATCACTAAGGAGGATGATAGACCCGAAGACATCAAATTTATGGCAATAAAATAGCTTTTGATCTTTGCAGGCTTGAGTGTGGGCTTGAATGCATTCAAAGGCCAAAATGCCAAAGGGAAGAACTGATGATGGAAGAGTGTAAAGATCTAGCAAGAGTGAGGATATAGCCTTGAGAGCTCAAATGCAAACAAAAGACAAAACTAAAGAGGGGAAAAGATAGCTCGAGGGCTCAAATCATAGCAGAAAGAGGGAAAGGCCAAAATATCTTCAAGGGAGTTATTTCTAGTAGGTGAAATAGTGGATCAAGTAGACTTCTAAGCATGCCAAATCAAGGATGCAGCCTATTTTTCTTCCATGAAGTAAAGACAAAGGGAAAAATATACAGATGCCAAGAGAAGGACCAAATAGTCCATACTAAGGAAGAGACATATTAGATGAATTAGCAAGCCATAGTTAAGGCAGCCACCCAATTCTAGCATGGCCCTCCTTGACAAAACTGAAAATGCATTCAAGGCATTGAATGCAGCATGGGCCACCCCATGGAACAAAGTGCCAAACCTCTCTAAGATGTTATATAATGGAATCTCTTACCTTGTTCAAAAGGAGATCTTCCCAATATAGAAGCAAAACTCTACCCAAATTGAAAGGTGAATATTGAGACTTTGAGCTCAAATTGTTGTTCATATCATTTTATCTGAATGAGAAAGCAAGTTGTTTGTAGACTTTGTGTTGTTATAGCTTGTATCATTTTAGGAGATTATTGTTATGTCTATCTTCTGAATGTGTTCTTATTTATTTAATTTGGCAAGTAGAACTAGTGAAGGTAATTAGGAAGGTGTCATGAAGCCAACTGTAGAGAGACTTTGTGCCCCCACAATTGCCTTTAGTGTGTTTTCTTTCTGTTCTATGTAAAGGATCTTGGGATGACTTTGTGCCTTCATTATCCTTCGTATTTCACTCTTGGGAAGTCGAGGTGGAGACTTTTTATTACATTTCAGTCTGCTGGTTACTACGCCCTTATTACCATTTACTTGTTTCCTACTTGAAAGAGCTCCTATTATCCTTTGCAAGAACATTTTTGAAAGAAGAGAAGTGCCTTAAGTGTTTTCACCAAGATTTTCTCCTTTGTTTGTGAACATCATCTCTGAAAGAAGAGAGATGGATGGTGTATCCTACCCCTAAGTGTTATTTTCTACTTATGTTTATAGTATATAGCTCCTACATATTCATAGGGAACCTCCCCTTGATGAGAGGAGAGATTTGTCCCCTGTTGATGTAGTAAACCTACACATCTGGCTGACCAATCTCTTTATGCTATGGTTGAAGAGACCTATTTTTCTCACCAGTTAGCTGGTTGACAAAATATTCACCCAATAGTTTTTGGTGACTCTGCTGGGGACACAGTAATTTTGTGCAATTTGAATCCTCAAGCTTCAAATTGAAACATCACCTGTGTCTTACCCATTATTTTATAGCCTTATCCATTTATTCTATTGGGAATGAACATGTAGTCTGAAGCCTCAAGTTTTAGATTGAAGCAGTCCCTACCCTTATCCATTATAAACTCTAGCAACTCCATTCTATGTCTTACCCACTATCATTATAGCCTTACCATCTTCCTCCACCCCCACGCTAACTAGGATAGAATGTGTAGTTTGAAGCCTCAAACTTCAAGCTAAAGTAGGGCTAGTTCTTTCCCATTTTTGTTCTACAATCTTGTAGCTCCACACTATACAAGAAGCTAAAAATCTCAAGGTGTTGTTGACCCTATTTTTGAGTTGGTGCAATAGAATAATTTTGATATGTTTCCTCCACAACCTCACCTTCAACAAACTAGGAGTCTTCCTCCTACCCATACCAGGTCACCAATACAAGGCAGATCTTCTTTTTTTTGTTTTTAGTAGAGCTTTACCTATCCATACTCCACCCAAATTTGTGATCCCACTTCTACATAATCAAATCATGGCTCAAGGTCCCTAGAGTAACTCTTTTGGTCCACTAAATTTGACCCCACCTCTACATGAGCTTCCACGCAGTTTAAGGAAGAATTTCCCTAAATTTTTTGGTGATGGGAAAGTTCACCTTGATGAACATATTTTTGCCTTTAGCATAGCCTGTGGTGTAATAGGTGTAGAGTATGAAGACATAGCAGTCAAGATATTCATAAAGACACTATAAGGCACTACTATAGACTTCTTATACCATCTACAAGCCTGATTAGTGACTGATTGGAACACTCTTAAAGATAAATTTGAATCTAAGTTCAAGCCTATAGAATATGTGCATGCCTTGCTGGCCCAGCTCACATAGATAAAAAAAGAGCCCCATGAACCTATGAGGAACTTCATTGCCAAGTTTGACAAGTTGAGGAACAAGATTCCCATGATCACCCAGCCGACACCTAAGAATCTCAAGTGTTTCTTCATCAACTCACAACTACCTAAAGTGAGTTTTTGCTGAGACAGGCTAGACACATAGACCTTGCTACTACTCAAGACTTGGCTACTAAGGTAGAAGATGACCCTATCTTGGCAAGAAATATAAGGAGATATCCTAACAAGTTAAACCCTCTTCATCTTCTGAATATCTATCTATAAGCACCATGGATCAAATGGTGCAAAAGTTAGCAAATGAACTGCTAGCCTTGAAAAGACAAATGGCCCAAGGTATGTCTACTCCTCCTAATAAGGATATGCCAAGGAGGACATTTCAAAATCAAGCATACTAAGGAAACATTGCTAGGAATCAAGGGTAGCCAAATCGTCTTCCTCCCCCATAGAGGAACCTTGCCCTTAAAGCACCTCTAACCAATTTAATAGTTGAATATCTAGAAACTAAACATGATTTCTCTTTCCAACCTAAGTTTGATCAATAAAATGATGTTGATATCTTCATGGAGGGTCAAGAAGAGTCAGTTGGTGACTCCAACATTGGTTTCTTGAATTACCAAGATGAGCCCAAAAGTGAAGGGAAAGCAGTTAAGGGATCATATGTTGTGTTCACCCAATCCAAGAATTAGTTAGCCTAGCAAGTTAATAAAGAAAGAATAGAGGAGTGACCTCAACCTATAATTTTAATTGCCAAACAAGGGACTTCTCTACCTTTCTAGCCAAAGGACCCAGTGACTGTTAAAAAAGTAAGTACCCCAAATGCTTCTACACCTTCAACTTCATATTCACAGACTAATCCTCCCCCTCCCAAAAACCAAAAGGATGAACTCCCATCCTCTGTTCCTATTTCATTTTAGACATTTGACATAATTGACCATGTCAAGAAAACTAAAATTCAAATCTCTGAATTTGAATTCCTGTAATCCAACTCTAAGTAGTTGGATAAGTTAGTGGAATGTGTGAAGAATAAAGCCATCCTTATAGGACAGGATGTTCAAAAGGTAACTCATGATCCCCCAAGGAACATGTCCATCCTAAACAATCTTGTCATTACTCCTCCTGCTGCCCCTAGGAAAATAGAGCCTTTCTATGTTTCCCTATTGATAAATGGTCACAAGCTGAGCAACTACATCATTGATTCCAGAGCTTCAGACAATGTCATGCTTGCAAAAGTGGTAGAATCTCTTGGTCTCACACTGACCAAGACATTTGGGAGATGTTTCTCCATGGATAACAAACAAGTGCCACTATTGAGACAGATCAAGGACACCCAATTTGTGTTTGCAGCATTCCTAGACAAGAGGATCAAGATGATAGTCATGGTGGTTAACATCCTAGCCTCATACGACATCCTTCTTGGATGAAATTTATTCAAGAATGTGGGAGGAGAGTTAAGCATGGACCTTTCTGAGGCAAGGGTCCCTATCAAAGGAGTTATGAAGAGGCTACTCCCTAAAAAGGAAGCAAAATATGTTGTCACTCAGACATCAGCACTTGAAGCTCAGATTCTATTTGAGTCTTCAAGTAGGGGTAATTACTTCTTATCCACAGAGGATGTTCATGTTTCAGCTGATGAAAGTGCTATAGGTGGTGATCCAAAGATTGATTCAAGAAAAACATTAAAATAATTGGTAGGGCACAATACAGATGAAAAAGGGTCTTCCATCTCTAATGAAGATAAATCTGATAGAAGATCAGTTTTTGATGATGTTTAGATCCTGGAATTTGATGGCAGCAATTCTTCTACCAATGCTGAAGTTGAGATTATGTTGATATCTCCTCAAGGAAATGTTTTTCCTTCTTCATGCAAGTCACCCAGATTGAAGGCTACTCAGGATGAAGTTGTCAAACTCCTTCATGCCAAAGGAGATGCTAAACTGATGGTTTATCAGGTGTCTGAGGGGGACAATCAAAACATGTGATGGACTGAATAAATAGAACAACAAGCTATGGTAGTGGACCATATTGATGTGCTCTAAAGTTAGCAAAAGGAACTCTCTACCAAGAGAGCAAAGATTTATGGTTTTTATATTGAAGACCACTCTTTCCATGGAGCAAGAAGAGAGAACCAAAAGGAGTGCATAAGAAATGTGATTCTTGGTGGAGAGTTCCATTCACATATCACTGATTCTAGAGACAAAATTGTTTCCTACTAGTTTATTAGGATGGAAAGCCATTTTCATTGTCTCACAATGGGCAGCATCTGAATCACTTCAATTTTTGAAGTATCAGATAAGTTCACCTGTACATATGTATATTTGTATAGTCTTTATTTCTACTTTGTGTCATTCATTTTCATTTTTTGGAGCCTTTATTTTTGGTAGCATGACTCCACAGCCCAATGGTATACTTCAAAGCACTGGAGATTCTGGTTTCTACTCCCCTCGGCTGTGTTCCAAGTTTTCAACTGAAGGAAGTTTCCCAACTAGAGCTAGCTATTGTCCCCTAAAAATGTCACTCATTTTTGGGACAACCTATGAACTATTTTGGTTCAACAAACCAAAATCCTCTCCCCTTTTCAAAAATTATTTTGAGCATTCAAATTCTTCATTTTTCAAAGCTTTTCTAGAAATCTACAGACTCTACAGGTTTAAATCTATAGACTCTATAGATATGTTTCTAAGGACTCAACATGCTTAAAATTAGTAGGTTCAATAGGTTCAAAGGCTTCTATAGGTGAGTTCAATCAAAAGAATAAGTTTCCAACACTTAGTCATTTTCAGGATTGATTCAACAACTTGGTTCAACCAAAAAATTTCATCGGCAAGCTTCTAAGCAAGGATTTTACCATTGAACCATTGAACCTTAAACCAAAAAGGTTCAAGTGTTCAATGGGTTCAAGGTTTAACATCGTTGGAAAGAGTTAAGCTCATTTGTCAAGGTTCAAAGTTCAACCGTTCCATGGCTTCAAACAATTAGCAAAAAAAAAAAAGCTTGAACCATTGAATTGTTGAACCATTTTGGTTCAACATTTTAATAGGTTCAATGTGCTTGGTTTAAAAGATCAAAAAGACTTATCCAAATAATGAAAAATGAACTGATTGAACCATTAAACCATTGAACCAAAGTTGGTTCAATAAGTTGGTTCAATCGGTAGGTTCAAGGGGCTGCCCCAAAGCTGAAGGAACAAGTTCCCTTGCAGAGGGTGGTGGATCGAGGCCAAGTACCCTTGTTGAGGGCAGTGAGCAAAATTGAAAAAATTTGGAAATCCTTCGGGAAAATTACTAAGTAAAATAGGCCAAAAGAATTCTTTTGGAAGTATTTTCCACAAGAAAATGACTAAGGAAAAAATCCTTTAGACATTTTGTCTAAAGGAATTCACCCAGGAAGATATCCTAAAGAAATTGAAGGGAATGAGCATCTAAGGAAAATCTCAGTAGAAAAAAGCCTGATGGAAAAAGACAAAGTGAAAAAATTCCTTCAGACATTTTATATGAAGGAATTAAAGTCCATAGGCCATTTGAAGGATCATGAAGGGTAGGTACCCTTGCAGGAGGCTCTCTCCAAGAAAAATGAACCATCTTTCAAGACCCCAAAGGGTAGGTTCCCTTTGAGAAAGATCAAACCTCAAAGTGCAGCAAAAGCCACCATGTGTCCCTTATAGAGTCGAAGCGGAAGCTGCCAAGTGTCATCTACCAGGACATAGTTTCTAATAAGTTTCAAAGCCACAAAACATGCCACATTTTCTATTATAACTTAGTGGAGCATGAAAAGTGTCTACATTTGCATTTCAATTTTCTTATAAAGCTTCTTTCAATAAGCTTCTCTCAGATTTCCATGGAGGGTGCCATGTGGCAATAACAAAAGGTTTTAATATGTGTTTCTAAAAAGTAGTATAAAACAACATGTGTCACTTGCTGAGATCAATAGAAAACAGCCAAAGCAAGTGGGAAAGACATGAAGGAATCGCTAAGGAGGATGACAGACCCAAAGATGTCAAATTTGTGGAAATAAAATAGCTATTGATCTTTGCAAGCTTGAGTGCAGTCTCAAATGCATTCAAAAGCCAAAATGCCAAAGGGAATAATGATTGATGGAAGAGTGTAAAGAGATAGCAAGACTAAGGATATATCCTTGAGAGCTCAAATACTAGGAAAAGACAAAACTAGAGAGGGTAAAAGATAGCCCAAGGGCTCAAATCATAGCAAAAAGAGGGAAAGGCCAAAATATCTTTAAGGGAATTATTTCCAGTTGGTGAAACAGTGGATCAAGTAGACTTCTAAGCATTCCAAATCAAGGATGCAACCTATTTTTCTTCCATGAAGTAAAGACAAAGGGACAACTGTGTAGATTCCAAGAGAAGGACCAGATAGTCCATACTAAGGAAGAGACATATTAGATGAATTAACACGCCATAGTTAAGGTAGCCACCCAGTTCCAACATGGCCCTCCTTGAAAAAATTGAAAATTCATTCAAGGCATTGAATGTAGCAAGGGAAACCCCATGGAACAAAGCATCAAACCTCTCTTGGCTACTATATAATGTAATCTCTTACCTTATTCAAAAGGAGATCTTCCCAATACAAAATCAAAACTTTGCCCAAATTGAAAGGCAAATACTAAGACTTTGAGCTCAGATTCTTGCTCATATCATTTTATCTAAATGAGAAAGTAAGTTGTTTGTAGACTTTGTGTTGTTATAGCTTGTATCATTTTAGGAGATTGTTATTATGTCTGTCTTCTACATGTGTTCTTGTTTATTTAATTTTGCAAGTAAAACTAGTGAAAATAATTAGGAAGGTGTCCTGAATCCAACTTTGGAGAGACTTTGTGCCCCCATAATTGCCTTTAGTGTGTTTTCTTTATGTTCCTGTGTAAAGGATCTTGGGATGACTTTGTTCCCTCATTATCCTTTGTATTTCAGTCTTGGGTTGTTGACATGGAGACTTTGTGCTACATCTCAGTCTGATGGTTACTATGCTCTTGTTACCAGTTACTTGTTTCCTACCTGAAAGAACTCCTATTTTCCCCTATAAGAACACTTTTGAAAGAAGAGAAGTGCCTTCAATGTTTTCACCAAGATTTTCTCCTTTGTTTGTGAACATCATCTATGAAAGAAGAGATATGGATGGTGTATCCTACCCCTGAGTTTTATTTTTTGCTTATATTTATAGTATATAGCTCTTGCATATTCATAGGGAACCTCCCTTGATGAGAGGAGAGATTTGTCCCCTATTGATGTAGTAAACATACACATCTGGCCGACCAATCTCCTTATGTTGTGGTTGAAGAGACCTATTTTGCTCACCAGTTAGCTGGTTGACAAAATATTCACCCAACAATGTCAAAACCCTTCCATTTGATCTAGGGGAAGTAATTGTAAATTTTAAACCTTATATATAGATTAGAGTAGGTTTCATGCTTTTCTCTAAGTGCTTGTGTGCACATTTATTTAGTAGGTTAATTGTTTTTCTTTCTTGCATTTGGCTACATGAATTTGCCTTTGATGTTTTATTTAGGTCCTTATGTTTCAAGAGGAAGTTCTAAAAAAAGGTATCCTTACATCTTCTTCATGATCAGCTCAGTTGCAAGAGTGACTCTATACCTAATGGATCAGACAAGGCAAAATGAATTAGGTTCTCAAGAATAATAGGAATGCTTCCCTATGAGTCACCAAAGATGTTGGACATATTTTTCCCAGATACCAAGCATGTGCCTAGTTGCTAAAGATCTTGAGGTAGTGTTCTTGATTGATCAAATGGTTGAACAAGGTCTAGATGGAATGATTGGACCAAAGAGACCATGAAACTCATAGGATTTTAAAGCACTTTTTGTTCACTTGAAATATAATTTTCTAATTCTAAATATTGATCCAAAGTTGTAGAGACCCTATGGAGTGCTCTGGATAATCAAGAAAGCTCTTGGTATCCATCTAGTCCACTCACCATCTAGAAATTGTCTAGACATTTGGCTACAGTGTCAAAGAATATGAAGAAGACATATTCATGGTGCTAGTTCTTACACATATGGATGATTCAAGAAGAAAAAATCATATGGGTCTATTCATTTTGGAGCTTAGTTCATATGCTCCAAGTTTTAGATTATGTGTTATAGTGTAATGAAAGATATGTATGGGCAAAGTTGGCTCCTAACATAGAATGTGCTAAGTTTTTATACTTAGCTATTTTTGTCTAGACCATCATCAAGATTTCATACATAGTCACATGAACCAGTCAATTTCAAAATTATATAGAATCAAATAGAAATATCAAATGGTTGATGGATCAAAAGGAGTTTTTTCATCATTAGGTCCATTCTTTATAAGTTTGGTGCCTCTGTGATCTTCACACTTCAAGTTATAAATTTGTAAAGTTCGTTAAGAAATGATAGACATCTACATGAACATCATTTTTTAAGACCCACAAAGTAACCATTATGATACAAAATCCTTGGTGGGAACCTGAGGAAGAATGTGCAACTTACAAGTATAAAAAACATAAGACCTTAAAGTAAGTCAAATGGTTAACAGATCCTAGGAAGCAACGAGAAATTGAGCTCAGGGTAATGGGTCCTAAAGGATCTATGATCTACATTCAATCAGACCTCAAAATTTGAAGGAGTGAAATAGATTCAAAGGGTAAACAATCAAAGGCAATATTCCAAATAGGATAGGAGATGAGATAGTATGTTTGACAAAAGTTGATAAAGCAAAATTGACCAGTCTCGACAAGAAGAACCAAAAGACTCAAACTTGAGCCCAACTTGGATTGATGTAAAAAGTAAAATAAAAGAGCCCAATGTGAATTTAGATGGGACCTGACATTAAATAGAATTCCATATACACACACACACACACACACACATATATGTATATGTGTGTGTGTGTGTTTGTGTGTGTATATGTATGTATGTATGTATATATATATATATATATATATATATGAATGTATGTATGTATGTATGTATGTATATGTATATATCTCTATGTGTGTGTGTGTATGTGTGTGTTTTTATGTATATATGTATGTATATGTATGTGTATATATATATATATGGAAAACCAAAATCCTTAAATTGATTTTCACCTATAGTCCTTTTGGTTCAAGATCCAAAGCATTGGGTAGATAAGTAATGAAGTAAGAAAACCATCTCAATCTAAGCCCTCGATAAACCATTTTTCAAGATAGGCATGATGTGTCCCTAATAGATATAAAGATTTTATCTTCTTGATGAGATCTAGTAGAAGACAAACAAATTAGAGCTTGGGGATTCGGAAAGTAGTTGGAGTATTTACTTCTATATAGATCATGACTTGCCACTTTTGGAATGTAAGCCAATATCCTTAAATTGATTTTCACCTATAGTCCTTTTGGTTCAAGATCCAAAG
The DNA here is from genome assembly GCA_037957365.1 of Torreya grandis. NCBI lineage: Eukaryota > Viridiplantae > Streptophyta > Pinopsida > Cupressales > Taxaceae > Torreya > Torreya grandis. The sequence goes on from JARHVA010004745.1 coordinate 1,009,668, forward strand.
CATTGGGTAGATAAGTGATGAAGTAAGAAAATCATCTCAATCTAAGCCCTTGATAAACAATTTTTCAAGATAGACATGATGTGTCCCTAATATATATAAAGATTTTATCTTCTTGATGAGATCTAGTAGAAGACAAACAAATTAGAGCTTGGGGATTTGGAAAGTAGTTGGAGTATTTACTTCTATATAGATCATGACTTGCTACTTTTGGAAAACTCTTGTCTTTTTTGTACCTTACTCAAAATAAAATGATTTGGAGGCTATTTGGGAATATCAAAAATATCTTGCTCATAATTACCTTTTATGATTGGACCAAAAGCCTGGTAAAACATCTCTTGGAGGTGATGGCTCATTTATTATCATGAACAATGTGCTCCTCCCCTTCTCTCTCTCCTCTTCCCCTTCTCCTATATTAACCCATTCTTTCTATTTATGAAATCATCTCTTGGGGACACTAGATTTGAGACTTTCTTTTATCTTTTTGAGAGATGGGACATTTCTTAAAATACTAAAAAGTATCCTCTACTTGATTATGCTTGAAACTATAAAGTATTTGTAAGAACCACCTCTTAATGCAATATGACTTTCTTTGCCTATCTTTTGCCTTGAATCTATGTTTGACAAGTTGTGCACTATGGCATTGTGTGAAGGATAATCTTCCTCACTCGTGGTCATTCTTTTCCAAATTTTTGAAAGGATTTTCAATGTTGTTTTCAAGTTTAGGTTAGTGTTCTATTCTAAACATATCCTATGAAATACTTATGAAAATTATCTTGATCTTAAGGTTATGTGAGCTAGTACTATTTTTTTGTTGATCTAGTATGGGTTCAAACTTATGGGAGCTCCCTTTTAAGTTTATAAAATTGCCTATTAAATATATTATGATCTCTTACTCTCTTTTTTATCCTTTTATCATGAAGCATTAGGCTTAATTTTAGTTTTAGGTGAGCATCAAAGAGGAAGTCAGTCTACTCTAGAGGTTCAACCCCAACATAGGTGACCCAAAGCCTAGGGTTGTTCCCATTATTCAACTAAGGTTTGATTGAGGACACCTGAATAATCTCCCTTCTTAGCTTAGGGTTAAATTTTGCCTAATAACAATAACCATGACAACTTTTTATTTGGCTAGAACACTGATTCACACTATTGGAATTTTCTTTCGAGATATGCCCTAAGAGATACCTTGAACATACACACTATTGGAATTTTAATTCAATCTATCTCCTAGGATATACCATGAAGGACCTTGGAATAACTTCCATGTTTATTATAAATTTACTTACAAGGAATTATATATAACCATGATAACTTTTTATTTGGCAAGAACATTGATATACACTATTGGAATTTTCTTTTGGGATATCTCCTAAGTGATACCTTAAACATGCACATGGTTGGAATTTTATTTCAATCTATCTCCTAGGAGATACCTTGAGGTTCCTTATAATACCTTCCAATTTTATTGTAAGGGTCCTTACAAGGGATTATATATAACCATGACAACGTTTTATTTGACAAGAACACTCATGCACACTATTGGAATTTTCTTTTGAGATATATACTAGGAGATACCTTGTAGGTCCTTAGAATACCTTCCATGGTGATTTAAAATTTCATTTCAATGGATTAGATACAACCATGATAACTTTTTATTTGGAAATAACACTCATGCACACTATTAGAATTTTCTTTTGAGATATCTCTTAGGGGATACCTTGAACATGCACACGATTGAAATTTTATTTCAAGGTATCTCCTAGGAGATACCTCGAAGGGCATTATAATACCTTAAATTTTGATTAAAATTTTCCCTATAAAGGATTTGATATAACCATGAAAAAATTTTATTTGGAAAGAACACTGATGAACACTATTGGAATTTTCTTTCCTAGGAGATACCTTGAACATGCATATGATTGGAATTTTATTTCAAGGCATCTCCTAGGAGATACCTTGAGGGGCCTTGGAATATATTCCATGTTTATTGTAAAGGTCCTTGAAATGGATTTTATATAACCATGGCACCTTCATATTTTTCAAGAACCCTGATTCAACCTTTGATTGCCTATGAGAATGATGCATGACACTCCTGAAATAACCAAAATTAGAGGGCCCCACCCAAGAGCTTGACATGAATAGAAATATTCCATGTAGCATAGTACAAAAAATTCATCACACTAAGATACATTTTAAGACACCCTAAGAACAATCATAATTACCACATGTCAAAAGTTAGCAAACTTTAACTTTAAAGCTAAAATTGATGGTAAATCAAAGGCAAATCAATGTTAAATTTGAATTCTAATGCAAGTGAATGCCAAAATTAATAGTTATAGGCATCCCATAGCCTTAGATCATTCCAATATTAGTCTATATATGAATCATATCTGAGCAGCTTGATTTTGACTACGTGATATCTAGGTTGTTAACAGAAATCAAAGGAGATTTGTTGGTCTTTGTTGTTGCAATAGAACTTTCTTTTATGCCCTACCTTAATTCCTCCTTTTGAAATTTTTAAAAAATTATTATCTTTAGATTAATGCTTTTTGTGTATATCCATTTGTTTTTTTAAGAGTTTGGGTTTATATTGGAAAATACAAAGTAATTTACATCATAACAAATTCAAGTAGATTGTGTCACTACCATATTCTTATTGTCATTACAGTAGGATCTACTTGTAGACTAGAAGGTGGTAAGTTGTAACCACATAATCTCTCTAGAAAAATTGAGTGAATCCTCAAGGTGTCACTACCATATTCTTATTGTCCCTATAATATGATAAATGTTATTCTATTATTCACATTACATCCTTGACATAGACACACATCAATAGTCTAGAAGGACCTGAGGAGGAATCTAAATATTCTCAACCTACTATTTCTTATCATGTACTTTTAGGTATTAGTACTCCTCCAAATATTAAGGTGGTTAGTTTCTTCAAGAAATATAAGTTGCATATATTTATTTACTTTGAGAGTACACATGAATTCATCAATAGTAAGTTGGCTACTCAATTGAATTATTTCATTTACCCATCTCTAGAATTTCAAATACTAAATATAGGTGGGGGTATAGTCAATTTCTATGGTAAATGCCATAGTATAAAGCTATGGGAGAATATCTATTATATTATCTTATGTTTTCTATTATCATGAGTGTGGCTAACATTTTTTATATATTGTAATGGCTCAACGCTATATGCACAATTGAGATGAATTTTGAGTAACTATTCATGCTCATTTATTTATAAGGAATAAAATCTGAAATACATGGTTTATTGGCTAAATATAAATAATTGGTTAGTTTTCACCAGATGATAAATAAGATGATAAAAAAATGTGAAAATTAATTATTGTGTGACTATTTTCCATAGAATTTAAACCAAATAAGGAGTCTACCCATATTGAATTACAACTAGTGGAGTCTACCAATTTTTGTCTATTGCACCCACTTGAATCCTTTGACCTCTTTTCCTTTTGGAAGTTTAACTAACTCTCAAGTTTTATTTCTCTCTATGGCATAAAAATAGAATGTACAGGCCTAGGTGGGTAGCAATCAACAAGACTAAGTAAAAAAAATATTGAGACTATGGGGATAGTCTAGACCAAACAATAGTACTAGAAATGCTCTAAATAAACATGCAAGAAGAGATGAAATAGGGGAGGGTAGATTTATAACAGTAAAACTTAAAAATTTCATATATTAAATTCATTTAAAATACTATTATAACATGTTTACAATGCATAAACTTATACAACTACAGCTGTTTAAAACACTCATAATAGCAAACTTGTATAGTTTTAGCTATTCACAAGACTCACAATAGAAAAAAAATAATTTTCCATGATTCAAATTTTCCATGTTAGGCTTTAAATTTTCCATGTTGGGTTTAAAATTTTATATGCCAGACTTCAAATTTTCCATGCAAGGCTTCAAAATCTAATTTTCATCATCAAAATTTTTACCGTCCAATTTTACAATAGTTGAATCTCTATATCCATAATGATGTCATGATTGTTATCATAATTTCCTTAAAATTAAGACTCTTTCGTATGTGAAAAAATATACTCCTTGAAAGAGTAATTACTAAATATAAAATACAATCCCTTAAAAGAATAAACTCACCATTAATCCCATGGAGTGAAGGTTCATTGCAACAAAAATAAGCCTTCCATTATGGTAGGGTGCTATTCACATGTATTTTGATATTGATTCCTGAATAAGCCAAGTTTAGTTCAAACTAGATTATCATTTTATTTGATGTTTTGGTGTTTATAATTGGATAATGAAACTAATGTCGAAACATGTTAAATAGTCTACAGTGTATTTATATGTAAAAAAATAGGCCACTCTTAAATGATGACATTCCAATCAAGAATGAACCTTTTATTACATTATAAAATGTACCGTCATTGACACCTTACATAATATGAATCATTTTCTAGCAAGCTAGAGAGGCTAATCGAAGTTGGAGTCTTCATGGACCCATAAACCCTAGTGTATGTATTTGTGTGTGTGTGTGTGTGTGTGTGTGTGTGTGTGTGTGTGTGTGTGTGTGTGTGTGTGTGTGTGTGTGTGTGTGTGTGTGTGTGTGTGTGTGTATAACACTATTAAGATTAAATACCTAAAAATAAGGATCTATAGTAATGATAGTAACAAATATGTTCAATGCTTTGGACACTCTACAACCTGCTTTGTTCCAATCTATCAACATTATATAGTGTATGTTCAAAAAAAACTAAGAATGTGTAGGAATAGGAATATATCTGGTTATATATGTTTGACAGTTTTTATTCCTCTTAAAAATGTGTGAAAATTATATGAACTCCATTTTTTATTGTAAATTTGAATTTTAAATTCATTGGGGACTCCCACCTATTTTTGAACACAAATTCACCTTGAAAGTAGTGAATGCAATTGATATATTTAATATATTAAAATGATGTTTATATATATTAAATTAAAATATATAATATTTATTTAAAATATATAATAAAAATATCTATTATATAATGTAATATGAGGTCAAGGAAAACTCCACATCCTTTGTAGATACACCTCTTTGAGCTACCATGGCTATGAATTTCATCAAATTTCCCACTAGTGGACTACAATTCAGCTCCCAAATTGAATTTATCCTTGCATAGAAAACACTATAACTCTCCTTGGCTTGATTACAATGATTTTATGGTCAAATTAAGGCTCTCATAATTTTTAGGGATTTTTTGAAGTTTTATGCAGAGCTTTAATGGTGGTAGTGAGTCCAAATTATGAGTTTCATGCCTTATATTTTGTTTGGATCAAGCATTTATACCTTTTCCTTTTGTGGGTCCATAAAATATTTAAATATGTCATGTCTTGATATGTGGTGTCATTGTGACATTTCCATCGCATATAGCTCAGTAATATTTAAAAGTGGTGATTTCCATTTGAAAAAATCCTTTTAGCCTCACACCATCAAATTTTCTTAGATGGATTAACATAGGCTATTGATCTTGGTCTAAGGGATCAAATGTCATTGGCTATCTTATGATACTCGTCATGATTGTGACACTTCTCACCACTGCATTTATTCTAGCTTTGTTGGAAAGTCCACCTTCATCTCACACCATTGGGTCTTCCTTGTCCAAATGAATGCACTTCATTTAATATTGATCTAATGGAGTATGTCCTTTGCTCCGTGTACCATTGATCAAAATGTATACACTCAACTGTGTACCATCAATCTTTGGGAATATGCTCGATCTTTAATTCATTTTTTATAGTTTTGACACTTTTCATTTCCATTCTTGCTTTGAATTCTTTTGACTTTTCAAATTTGATCATGACCCATACAGTTAGCCATCATGTTTCTTACAATAAGGGTCAAAACCATATCATATCTCTAATTATAAACACCACCATAATTAGTTTACATCAAATCTTTCTCCTCTTCTAATTTAAGTTCCAGTGCATAGAGCACCATAAGATCTAAATTAGTGTGGTTGAGTAGTAATGTTAGTTAGACCATCTCTATGTCCACTCTTATAAGCATCAATATGTTATAAGAGGGTGTCAGTAAGTGCATTGAGTGCATGTAAACCAACGATTTCTACAACATCCTTCACTGTAGAGGAGATTATCTCAAGCTAAAGTGGTTATTTGATAGAGATTCTCATAGTTTGATTAGACATATGATATGCACCTAATTTATCTTGTCAAAAGCCTTTTTATTAGCCCTAAAAACTCTTAATAATAAAATTAATAAAGAATTTTATCCAAGATACTAAACTTGCATTAAATTTTCCTCAAAAAATATGAAGGAAATTCATTATTGTTAGAAGGTGGGACATCATAACCTTCCACCATTTGTCCCAAAAATTCTTTCTCATCAATGAATGGTGGCAGTAGTGGATTGAAAAATGTTTGAATTACATTGGTTTTTGGATTACCAAATAATGATATTTTTTTTCTTTTTTATCTCTCAAACTAATTTCTAACAATTTGAAATTATCATACTGTATTAATTACATCTCTCTATATAAGATTCCCATCTATAAATTTGACATGTTACCATTTAATCAAATTCACTTGCAGTAAGGTAAGGTTCCCGTGCTAGTGGGGGATTACTAATTATTTTTTGAGGGTGTGCTACTAAGAAATTATAGGATTATTTTTCCTAATTTGTAGTCTTACATTCTTTAAAAATTTGTGCAATATATGCTTCTAAGAAAAATTATGAGAATTTTACTTTAAAAAAAATTATTTGAAAATAAATAAATAAATATGATTGGATACAAAACTATAGTTGGAAATAGTGAATTCATATTATATGAAATAAATATTTTCTAACATTATATTACAAAAAATGTAGCTTATTATAGGTGTGTGAATACATTCATATTAGTAACTATGCATTACAAAAAATTACCAATAAGGCCACGATATACACAGAGTCAAAAATGCCAACCAATGAGTTTCTAACATTATATTACAAAATTTGAAACCGACTATATGTGCGTGAAATGCATATTAGTAACTATGTATTACAAAAAAACCACCAGCAAGGATGAAATTTACACGAGTTAAAAATTCCAACTAGTCTTATCCATGGAAACTAAGGAACACATCTCTAGCTCACTTTGTGGCACTTGTAGTCAAAAACACCAATAAACACATCTCATAGTTAAACTTTAACATTAAAGTTATTGGTCTTACTAAACTAGACAAATAAACCAAAGGATTTGAGTGGAGAAATAAACTCACCAAGACAGATATTCATTGGTTCTTTAACTTAATTTGAATTTGTTTAATAGAAAAATTAAATATCACTAATTTAAATTGTAGCTCAAAAGACCTGATGGTTAACTAAAATTTGATGGTCATTTTATAAAGTATAAAAAATATGATTAATTTGTATATTTTGATGTAATTTAATAGTTTTTATAATTTTTATAACCAAGTTCTAAGGTATAAAAAAGTTAATCATTCACATTACTTGAAATTAATTTATTATCCATCGACTTTCTACCATCTCATGTCAAGTGTTTTTTGCAACATTAAATTTAATACTTGTGATACATGATTTCAAATTCATGATACATGATTGAAAAGTTTAAATTAATTCCTCCTAAACATTAATGTTTTATATATTTTATCTTTAAATTAATCTACCTCATCTACTACTGGTGAAGCATCGTATAGTTTTAAATCCATAACTATGATCATATTTTTGACCTTATAATGTTAAATGAAACAAAAATTTAACCTACCTATTTATGAATACAAATACACCTTGAAAGTAGTCACGTTGAATTGAAGGCATGTGATAAGTATTGAAAAGTCAAACCTAGACCAAAGATTTAAATCATGAGCATGTTCCCAAGATCTATGTTCCATGTGAGCATGGCATAGTTAGTCAAATGATGTGTGCAATGTTAAATATAGATCTCTATAAGGGTGAAAAGTGTCACCATCAACGGAGCCCAGTACAGAGATAAAATGATGCATTGTACAAGTGAATGTCATGTTGGTTTTTACAAGGCCAATTTGGGTGTCGACTTCCTTCATAGATAAAATGATTCATTTACTATGCTCTAGGATCTATTCAAAAAATTCAATCTTGATTTAGATATCTTAGTTATCCATAGAATGTGCCTCTTGAGAATACAATTACCACAATGTCCAAGATTAGAATGAAGTTTTTTGTCAACATAAAATTGTAATATTTATAGGTTTGAACTTTGTAACAAAATTAATGAAATTATGTCAAGATCAAACATAATTAGACAAATGTTCCTTCGACCTATTACCATAAACCCATACATAAGATCATACCTATGTGTATGACTTTAAATGATTGTATTATTTTTCATCACCATGAGAAGCAAGTAATGGTGAAAATCTTTCATCAAATGCATAATAAATAGTTCTATCTTATCTTAATTCTATGAAGTCTCTTACCTCTCATGTGAATCATGTCATTCTTCATGAGATCTAAAAAGTCCTTAAATTCACAATATCCTTCCCTTTATTGATAGGTTTTAAAAATTAACATATAATCTAAATGCATACATATACATGCCTAGAGACTTTTATTCACTTGTTTTAATAAATTTGTATCAAATGTATCAATGTCCTTGATAATTAATTGATAATCCAACCTATCAATTGTGTTGGATTATCACTTTTAAATATTCTCAACCTAATATGTCAAGCATACATACAAAAATATTATGATATATATTATATGTTAATTATATTTATTTAATAACTAATATATTGTGTGTGTGTGGGGAGGGGGGTAAGAGGTGTTATGTGAACTGAAAGAGTTTAAATAAAAAATTAAACCTACTAGTTACTCTAAACTAATGACAATGTCAAAATAAGTCATATAAAATAATTGTGAGCACAAACCTATCAAGATCTGAATCAACATGCAAATTATGCTTTATTCTATGATGGCTTGTATTCTTCATGTAAAGAGATAGCCTCTTAGTGAAATCTCTACATCAAAATTGTAACTCCATTGGTTTTGATTATGGGGCATCTGTATTCATTGGATAAGAAGCTTAGTTCTAGGTGATCAGGTTTTATCTTGGTGATTGCAATTGAAAACTTACTTTTGTTACAATGGTGCTAAAAAAATATAAGCGGCCAAGAATAATTTTGGGTTTATAAATATGATAAAAATTTAAAGTGGACATATAATATATTTAAAGACACTATATATTACAATGCGTATGTCTACTATTATACCACCACCACATACTTCTCCTAATAATTAAAAATGTTACATCTTTAAAAAATGTGGATGAAACACCACTTATTATGCAAGAGCCTAATATTTATTTATAAATCATTACCATCAATTCTAAAGTCCCATGAGGATAATTTTACTTTTATTTCCATATTTGAACTTCTATAATTTTCAATCTACTATGGTCTTATAGCAGGTTATTGAACATTTTCTAATTTTGATGATCCCATGAATGTGATCCAAAACCCATGGTAGGAAACCCATCAAGTGTAATTTGTTATGATGAGTCTGTTGCTATTTAATTAGAATAAAATTTCTTAAATTATATAAATCTACATTTAGATACAATCTGTAAATGGAAAGTCTATATATAGAAATATTATATATATACTTATTAAAATGTTTTGAGGTAGACTATTTTGCCCTCACATAACCATAATTTAGATAAGCACACAAAATCCTTTCTTAAGAGGTCTTTGAGTTACTAGGTATGATTTTTTGTCTCTTATTTTAATTACCATTTTTGGGTCGAATTCATCTCCAAATATTAGTTTGTAAGTTCAAGAAATTCAACTCACCTTCATAGATATTTGAATTGGTTAATTAAATTATCTCAAAGGTATTATTGGGGGACGGGGGGGGTGGGGAGCGGGGCGCTAAAAATTAAGGAGTCAAATCTCTATTAGATAATTTTCTTACGTTACATATTCAAAAAATGTGGATGAAACTCCACTTATTATGCAAGAGCCTATTATTGATAAATCATTAGCACATTGAATTTCTATGTCAAAATTGTAACTCCCTTAGTTTTGATCAAGGGGTATCTATATTTGTTGGATAAAGAGCTTAGTTTTGGGTGATAAAGTTTTATCTTGGTGATTGCAATGGATAAATTACTTTTTTTACAATAACACTAAAAAAATTAAAAGTGAGCAAGAAGAATTTTGGGTTTAGAAATATGATAAGAATTTTAAGTGGACATATATGTTGGAAAGACAACATCTATTCTAATGTGCATGCCTAATATTTAATACCACCACCACTTGTTTCCCCTAATAATTAATAATGTTACATCTTCACAAAATGTGCATGAAACACTATTTATTATGCAATAGCCTAATAATTATTTGTAAATCATTAGCATCGGTCCTAAAGTTCCATGATGATAATTTTACTTCTATTTCCATATTTTAACTTCTATCATTTTTATTTTACTATGTTATTGTAATGGATTATTGAACATTTTCTAATTGTGATGATCCCTTAGATGTGATCCAAAACCCATGGTAGGAGACCCATCAAGTTTAATTTGTTGTGATGAGTCTACTGCTATTTTATTGGAATGATATTCCCTAAATTATATAAATTTACATTTAGATACAATCTATAAATGGAAATTCTATATATATAAATACTATATATAGACATATTAAAGTGCTTTGAGGTAGACTGTTTATTCCCTCACATAACAATAATTTAGATAAACACACAAAATCCTTTCCATAAAGGTCTTTGAGTTATTAGGTATGATTTTGTGTCACTTATTTTAATTGCCATTTTGAGGTCGAATTCATTTCCAAATATTAGTTTATCAGTTCAATAAAGGGGACTCACCCTCATAATTATTTGAATAGGTGAATTAATTTAATTATCTCAAAAGTATTCTTGAGGGGGGGATAAAAATTGAATCAAATCCCTATTAGATAATTTGCTTATGTTATGTCTTCAAAAAATGTAGATGAAACTCCACATATTATGTAAGAGCCTATTATTTATAAATCATTAACACATTGAATCTCTATGTCAAAATTGCAACTACCATAGTTTTGATCAGGGGGCATCTATATTCACTAGATAAGGAGCTTAGTTATGGGTGATATGGTTTTGTCTTGGTGATAACAATGGATAAATTACTTTTGTTATAATGGTGCTAAAAAAATTATAAGTGAAAAATAAGAATTTTGGGTTTAGAAATATGATAAAAATTTGAAACAAACATATATGTTTGAAAGACACCATGTATTCCAATGTGCATGCCTACTATTATAAAACCATCACTTGTTTCTCCCAATAATTAATAATGTTACATCTTCAAAAAATGTGGACGAAACTCCACGTATTATGCAAGAGCCTAATAATTATTTCTAAATCATTACCATTAGTTCCAAAGTTTCATGATGATAATTTTACTTCTAGTTCCATATTTAAACTTCTATAATTTTTATTGTCCTATGGTCTTATAGTGGATTATTGAACATTTTTTAATTCTAATGATCCCTTGGATGTGATATAAAATCCATGGAAGGAGACCCATCAAGTGTATTAAATTTGTTATGATGCATTTGTTGTTATTTTATTGGAATGAAATTCCATAAATTATACAAATCTATATTTACATAAAATCTATAAATGGAAATTCTATATATAAAAATACTATAAATAGAATTATTAAAGTGTTCTAAAGTAGACTGCTTATACCCTCACATAACCATAATTTAGATAAGCACACAAAATCCTTTCTCAAGAGGTCTTTTAGTTACTAGTTATGATTTTGTGTAACTTATTTTAATTACCATTATGGGGTTGAATTCATCTCAAAATATTATTTTGCAAGTTCAAGAAAGGTGACTCACCCTCACAGGTATTTGAATTGGTGAATTAAATTATCTAAAAGGTATTCCTGGTGAGGATAAAAATTAAGGACTCAAATACCAATTAAGATAATTTTCTTATGTTACATATTCAAAAAATATGGATGAAACTCTAATTATTATGCAAGAGCCTATTATTAATAAATCATTATCACAATCTCTACATCAAAATTATAACTCCCTTGGTTTTGATCAGGGGACATCTATATTCACTAGATAAGGAACTCAGTTATGGGTGATCAACTTTCATCTTGGTGATTGCAATGGAGAAATTGCTTTTTTTATAATGTCACTAAAAGAATTAACAATGACCAAGAAAAAATTTGGGTTTAGAAATATGATAAAAATTTGAAGTGGACATATATTTTTGAAAGATACCATCTATTCCAATGTGCATACCTACTATTATACCATACCACTTTTTTCTCCTTATAATTAATGATGTTAAATCTTCAAAAAATGTAAATGACACTCCAAATATTATGCAAGGTCCTAATAATTATTTCTACATCATTACCATCAATTCTAAAGTTCCATGATGATAATTTAACTTCTATTTCCATATTTGAACTTATATAATTTTTATTGTACTATGGTCTTGTAGAGGATTATTTAACATTTTATAATTCTGATGATCCCCTAGATGTGATCCAAAACCCTTGATATGAGACCCATCAAGTGTAATTTATTAGAACAAGTCTGTTTCTATTTTATTTGAATGAAATTCCCTAAATTATACAAATCTACATTTAGATACAATCTATAAATGGAAATTTTGTATATATAAATACTATATATAGACTTATTAAAGTGTTCTAAGGTAGACTACTTATTCCCTCACATAACCATAATTTAGATAAGCACAAAAAGTCCTTTCCCAAGAGGTCTTTGAGTTACTAGGTATGATTTTGTGTCACTTATTTTAATTACCATTTTGGGGTCTAATTCATCTCCAAATATTAGTTTGTAACTTCAAGAAAGACCACTCACCCTCAGAGGTATTTGAATTGCTGAATTAAATTATCTCAAAGGTATTCTTGGGGGGATAAAAATTAAGAATTCAAATTCCTATTTGATATATATATCTGTGTGTGTGTGTGTGTGTGTGTGTGTGTGTGTGTGTGTGTGTTACATCTTTCAAAAAGTGCATGAAACTCCACTTATTATGCAAGAGCATATTATTTATAAATCATTAGCACATTGAGTCTCTATGTCAAAATTTAAACTCTCTTGGTTTCGATCAGGGGGTATCTATATTTCTAGATAAGGAACTCAGTTTTGGGTGATCAAGTTTTGTCTTGGTGATTGTAATAGATAAATTAATTTTGTTATAATACCACTAAAAAAATTAGAAGAGACCAAGAATAATTTTGGGTTTATAAATATGAATTTTTTTTGAAGTGGACATATATGTTCTAAAGACAACATCTATTCCAATGTGCACGCTTACTATTTAATACCACCACCACTTGTTTCTCCTAATAATTAATAATGTTACATCTTAAAAAAATGTGCATGAAACTCTACTTATTATTCAAGATCCTAATAATTATTTATAAATCATTACCATTGGTTCTAAAGTTCCATGATGATAATTTTACTTCTATTTCCATATTTTAACTTCTATAATTCTCATTGTATTATGGTCTTGTAGCGGATTATTAAACATTTTATAATTCTGATGATCCCCTAAATGTGATCCAAAACTCATGGTAGGAGACCCGTCAAGTGTAATTTGTTATGATGAATTTGTTTCTATTTTATTACCCTAAATTATACAAATCTACATTTAGATACAATCTATAAATGAAACTTATATATATATATATATATATATATATATATATATATATATATATATATATATATATATATATATATATATATATATATATAAGTGTTCTAAGGTAGATTTCTTATGCCCTCACATAACCATAATTTAGATAAGGACACAAAATCCTTTCCCAAGAGGTATTTGACTTACTAGGAAATGATTTTATGTCACTTATTTTAATTACCATTTTGGTTTTGAATTCATCTCCAAAAATTAGTTTGTAAGTTCAAGAAAGGTGACTCACCCTCATATGTATTTGAATTGGTGAATTAAATTATCTAAAAGGTATTCCTAGGGGGGGATACAAATTAAAGATTAAAATCCTTATTAAAAAATTTACTTATGTTACATCTTCAAAAAATATGGATGAAACTCCACTAATTAATCAAGAGCCTATTATTTCTAAATCATTAGCACATTGAATCTATACGTCAAAATTGTAACTCCCTTGGTTTTGATCAGAGGGCATCTATATTCATTGGATAAAGAGCTCATTTATGGGTGATAAGGTTTTGTCTGGATGATTTTAATGGATAAATCAATTTTTTTACAATGGTGCTAAAAAAATTAGAAGTGACCAAGAAGAATTTTGGGTATAGAAATATGATAAAATTTTGAAGTGGACATATATGTTCAAAAGGCACCATCTATTACAATGTGCATGCCTACTATTATACCACCAACATCATTTGTTTCTCCTAATAATTAATAATGTTACATCTTTAAAAAAATATGGGTAAAACTCTTCTTATTATGCAAGAGCCTAATAATTATTTATAAATCTTTACCATCAGTTCCAAAGTTCCATGATGATAATTTTACTTTTATTTCCATATTTGAACTTCTATAATTTTCATTGTACTATGGCCTTGTAGTGGATTATTGAACATTTTATAATTTTGATGATCCCCTAGATGTGATCCAAAACCCATGGTAGGAGACCCATCAAGTGTATTTTATTACAATGAGTCTGTTGCTATTTTATTGAAATGAAATTCCCTAAATTATAAAAATATACATTTAGATAAAATATATAAATGGAAAGTCTTTATATAGAAATACTATATGTAGACTTATTAAAGTGTTATTAGGTAGACTTATTATGCCCTCACATAACCATAATTTAGATAAGCACACAAAATCATTTCCCAAGAGGCCTTTTAGTTACTAGGTATGATTTTATGTCACTTATTTTAATTACCATTTAGGGTTGAATTAATCTCCAAATATTAGTTTTTAAGTTCAAGAAATGTGACTCACCCTCAAAGGTATTTAAATTTGTCAATTAAATTATCTCAAAAGTTTTCCTAAGGGGATTAAAAATTATGGAGTCAAATCCCTATTAGATAATTTTCTTAGGTTACATCTTCAAAAAATGTGGATGAAACTCCACTTATTCTGCAAGAGCCTATTATTTCTAGATCTTTAGCACAATCTCTATGTCAAAATTGAAACTCCCTTGCTTTCAATCAGGAGGTATCTATATTTTATAGATAAGAAGGTCAGTAGTGGGTGATCAAGTTTTGTCTTGGTGATTGTAATGGATAAATTTATTTTGTTATAATGGTGCTAAAAAAATTAGAAGAGACCAAGAAGAATTTTGAGTTTAAAAATATGATAAAAATTTAAAGTGGACATTTATGTTCGAAAGACACCAACTATTCCAATGTGCATGCCTAATATTTTACCACCACCATTTGTTTCTATTAATAATTAATAATCTTCCATATTTCAAAAATGTGGATGAAACTCCATTTATTATGCAAGAGCCTAATAATTATTTCTAAATCATTACCATCGATTCCGAAGTTCCATGATGATAATTTTAATTCTATTTCCATATTTTAACTTCTATAATTTTCATTGTACTATGGTCTTATAGAAGATTATTAAACATATTTTAATTTTGATGATCCCCTGGATGTGATACAAAACCCATGGTAGGAGATCCATCAAATGTAATTAATGTGACAATTTCATCACTATTTTATTTCCCTAAATTATATAAATATACATTTAGATACAATCTATAAATGGAAATTCTATATATATAAATACTATATATATACTTATTAAAGTATTCTAAAGTAGACTATCTATGCCCTAACATAGCCATAATTTAGATAAACACACAAAATCCTTTCACAAGAGGTCTTTGAGTTACTAGGTATGATTGTGTCACTTATTATAATTACCATTTTGGGGTTGAATTCATCTCCAAATATTAATTTTTTAGTTCAAGAAAGGCAAATCACCCTCATAGGTATTTAAATTGGGAAATTAAATTATCTCAAAGGTAGGGGGCAAAAATTAAGGAGTCAAATCCCTATTAGATAATTTGATTATGTTATGTCTTCAAAAAATGTGGATGAAAATCCACTTATTATGAAAGAGCCTATTATTTCTAAATCATTAACACATTGAATCTCTACATCAATATTATAACTCCCTTGGTTTCAATTAGGGGGCATCTACATTCATTAGATAAGGAACTCAATTGTGGGTAATCAAGTTTTTTCTTAGGGATTGTAATGGATAAATTACTTTTGTTACAATGGTGCTAAAAAAACAAGAAGCGACTAAGAAGAATTTTGGGTTTAGAAATATGATAAAAATTTTAAGTGGATATATATGTGGATGAAACTCCACTTATTATGTAAGAGCCTAATAATTATTTATAAGTCATTAACATCGGTTCCACAGTTCCATGATGATAATTTTACTTCTATTTTCATATTTTAAATTTTATAATTTTCATTGTATGATGGACTTGTAGTAGATTATTGAACATTCTCTAATTCTGATGATCCCCTGCATGTGATCGAAAACCCATGGTAGGAGACACATCAAGTGTAATTTGTTGTGATGAGTCAGTTGCTATTTTATTGGAATAAAATTCCCTAAATCATACAAATCTACATTTATATACAATCTATGAATGGAAAGTGTATATATATATATAGACTTATTAAAGTGTTTTGAGATAGACTGCTTATGCCCTCACATAACCATAATTTAGATAAGCACACAAAATCCTTTCCAAAAAGGTCTTTGAGTTACTAGGTATGATTTTATGTCACTTATTTTAATTACCATTTTGGCATCGAATTCATCTCCAAATATTAGTTTTTAATTTCAAGAAAGGTGACTCAGCCTCATAGGTATTTGAATTGGTAAATTAAATTATCTCAAATGTATTCTAGTGGAGGGTTAAAAATTGAGTCAAATCCCTATTAGACAATTTTCTTATGTTACATCTTCAAAAAATGTGGATGAAACTCCACTTATTATGAAAGAGCCTATTATTTCTAAATCAATACCATGTTTCTAAATTTTCATGATGATACTTTTACTTCTAAAAACTTTTAAATTATTATATAATTAAAAATTATTGCATACTTCAAAATTAGGGTTAAGTTTATCTTTTTCTCTTTTCATTATTTCTCTTAGTTTTCCTCTCCCTTTTGAATGCTAAAAAACATTATTATATTAACTAAACTTAGGTGAACTGTGGCATTAGTGGTGGAATCATTGACCCCGTTTTTCACTATCATTTCTATAGGTGCTTCTTGTCAGGTATTTAATCTATGTAATGTATTATTTTACTATATATATAGTATCTCAATAACTTTAATAGATGAGATAATGAAATGATTGAGATAATGAAATATATTTATTATCTTAGTAATACTTATTTAAATAAAATTTACTTATCTTACATCTTCAAAAAATATGGATGAAACTCCACTTATTATGCAAGATCCTATTATTTCTAAATCATTACCATCATTTCCAAAGTTCCATGGTGATACTTTTACTTCTATAAACTTTTAAATTATTATAGAATTAAAAATTCCCACATGCTTTGATATTAAGGTTAAGTTTATATTTTTCTCTTTTCATTATTTTATCTCAGTTTTTCTCTCTCCCTTTTGAAGGTAAAAAACATTATTTTATTGATTGAACTTAGGTGGTTGAAGCATTGACCCCATTTTTCACTATCATTTTTTCAAGTGTTTCTTGTTAGGTATTTAATCTATGTAATGTATTGTTTTACTATATATTTAGTATCTAAATAGCTTTAATGGATGAGATAATGAAATGGATGAGATAATGAAATATATTTAGTATCTTTGTAGCTTTAATACTAGTATAATGAAAAAGTTGTGTTAAGTATTACTAGTATAATGAATATACTTATATTTTATGTACACAATTTCTTGAGACCTAGATAAGATAACCACTATAAAGATAATGGGATGAGTGGTATAATTATTAATTTGGTTAGGATGATGAAAATGAGAGATTTGAATGGGAAGGGTTGGAATAGATAGTTGGTTAGGTTGAGGTATAAGAACAAGGTCTTGAGTGATAGATGGAAGAGGGTGCTCATGGTGATACCAAAAAGTCTCACCTACATGATACTACTTATTTGAACCAGTGAACTAGGAAGGTATGGAGTTATAATAACCCTCAAAATGGATAAAGACAAGGTAACAAAGTTCTTGGTGATTACTAGGCTTAGGAAAATTGAAAAGGTTATCAATTGAAAAACCTTGGGATTTGGTTGAATATTTTTGGTTGGTTATGACTAGTCAATTTCATCCATAATTAAAATGAGATATGATGGGGCTAGACTCAAGGATAAAGAATAGAAAGGGGGAGGCTTAGATCTAGATGTATGGATGTTATAGGCTTGGCATGCTATGATGCAAATGGGTCTCACTATTGAGGATTCTATTGGGTATTTTTACTTGTAAATAATGTTAAGATTTTCAAAGATAAGGTTTTGGATGGGATTGGAATGGAAAATTTATATTCTAAGTTTTGAGTTAATTTCATACTGCATGTTGTTTGTTGGCATGGGAACGTGTACTCTAGGGAAATCTCCTACTCTATGTAGATTAGTTTGTTCAAGAAGCATCATCCAAGAGTGAGGTAACCTTGTTAGGATTTTTAAGTGTGTTTTATTATTTAAATTTGGTTTATGATAATTTAATTTCTATTTTGAAAGGTTTAAATCAAATTTTAGACTGGTTTTTGTTTGGATAAGATTTTTGAGTTGTGTTTGTTTTGAGTTTTCGATAAGTCTTTGAAAATTGAAAAAAACTAAACCACTTAATAAAATAAAAGTTCTTGGAAATAAAATAAATGAAATATAATTTTATTTTTTATTATTTTATTGATATTTTATAAATGCAGTACAAGTTAATACTAAAAATTTAACTAACAATGGAGTTGTTGATTTTTAACTTTTCTTTTATTTTTGAGAATGTAAATGTTCACCTGCGTGCACTACAATTGATTTTTTTTTTCAATTCAATTAAAATAAAAATATAATTAAAATTTTAATATTTACTATAAAAATGTGAAACTAGATCTAAAATTTAGAATTTATTTGTGCAAATACAATCTCTAAGTTTTCAAGATCTAGTCTATCTATACAAGTTAGTATGCTAGTTATTTGGTATTTTGATTGTTTTGTATGTAACTAAATGATATGTGAATAGATTAATGAAAATTTAAAATTATTATTTCTAAATTATAATTACTTTATTTACTATTCAAATAAGCAAACAAATTTTTTGTGTAAACTCTCTTTTGGTTTCCTAGTTTTTGTGCATGTAAGTTTGTTAGTGTTTTCATATGTATGTGAATGTGTGTTATGAGAATTGAAATATAATGGTTTTGATTGTCTATATATAATATTATTAGAATTATATACTTGTATTAATTTCTTCAAAGTTTACACTAGTTTTTGTAGCTCAAAAACTCTCCCCTCTTTACAAATCACAATGCTCATTTTATAGATTTCAAAGAAGCATGTCAGTTAGTTGTATCAACTTACAAGTCTAAAAAATGTAAAGGATGTCTATCCTTTTTATGAAGTTTATAAAATTAAACTAAAATTTCTAAAAATACTAACCCTTAGGCAATATGCATACAAATATCACATGCCTTTACAAAAGAATATTCCACTTCCAAAATTTACAACATTCCCATAAAATAGAATATTCTTAACTACTTGGTGGACCCTATGCTAATGAGGATCCTTGGTTATGTTGAATTAGAATAATAATTTACCTTTCATGATGTTCATCAACCAACTTCAAATTGACAACTGGCTCAAGGAGAAGCTCATCTTTTTGTTCTACCAAATCATCCATGTTCCTATCATTTCTCTCTAAAGCCTGTTTAATGCTTCTTGCCTCAGCTATATTTATTTTAAAAGTTAGGATCATATCCATGATATTATTGTTATCACTTATAAAACTAACTTGGATTTTGATCCTTACCTCCCTCATGATGAAAGTGGTCCTATGTTTGAATTCATCATCCGCAATGATGCCCATGGAGTTGAGTTTTGTAGGTCCAAAAATCATAGTCCCTAAGAATCATTCAATTATATCAAGAAACTTTTTATCATCTTTGAGGAGTCTCTCTTAAGTACTTAGACCATGTGCTCAAACTATTGAATTTATCTAAAATAAACCCCATGATGGTGTTGAGATGAGCAAGACTAATAGTCTTGAAATCAAGGATTTTATCTCCTATCAAGACATTAATCAACTCTTTCATCTTGTCCTTGGAACTCTACCATTGGGTGATTAAAACCTTAGCTACTACATCCTTTTGGTTTAGTGAGCTATATCTTAGATTTATTGACTTTATAGAGTCAAACATGTCCTAAAATTATCCTTCAAACTTGTCAATTGTTGTATTAGAAACTGATAAAACTACCTATTTTTCCAAATCCTCCTTTTCCTTATGTAGATCATTTGTTTGTTGTTGTAGGCCTTTGATTCTAGTTTGTAATTGGGTTGATTGGGCTTCAACTAACCCAATTATATCTTCCTCATGGATGTGGTCCTTACCTGGTCTTTGATTCCTAACTGGAGTTAAGCCAATAAATAGCTCTACCCTCTGAAAAGTGAATTCCTCTCTACCCACCATAGCTTTCTATATTTTTACTCTTTTCAATCCATTAGTGGTTGGATAAAAATGGACACTTACTAAAGAGTGTGTTATTTTTTAAGGATCTAAGATTTTCATTTGGGTGTTACTTGAAGATCTAGGAACAACCATTTATCTTTCCTTCTCTTCCTTTTGTAGAGACACTATCTAGGGCTTAAGCTCCTTGTGAACTGTGATGTTGATAAATTTTGTGATGGCTCATTGATGGCATAGAGTTGGGATCTTTTGTAACTTTTCATATATAAACCATTCAAGAATGGTTGGATCATGAATTGGATTCTCATCACTGAACAAATTAACCTCACTTAGAGGATGAGTGAAGGTTATCTTAGGCTTCTTGGTTCCTACAAGGACCAATGATAGCTAAACCTTTCTCTTTTGAGGGGGAACAACTAAAACTAAGTCCAAATATATGTCCTTTCCCTTTCCCTTTCCCATTTCCTCAACTTGGGGTAAACATTTTTCTTCTTTCACTTGAGGTTTCTCTTCTCAAGGTTCCTCTTCTTAAACCTCCTCTTCATTTGATCCATAAACACTTGCCAATACTTTCAAGACATCTTCCACTATTTCTCTAAGATGCAATGCAATCATGTCCATGTATTCAATTAGAGACTCTACCTTTTTAGGTTAGGTATAATACAATGCCTCTTCAGCAAGTATTTCTTTAAGCCTCTCTTTTCTTGGTCCTTAAGTGATTTATGCCTCTAGTTGCTATAATTTTGTATGTGGTTGTTCTAAAAGAGACCTAGATGATGGTCCAAGTAGTAGATGATATTTCAAAGGTCCCATCTACCATATTTCACTAGTTGGCTTCTCAACTTTCATAAATCTAGCCGTTAGGTTGATGCTGCATTTTTTCAACCTATCCAATACTATTGTGAAGGATACAACCTTAGTATACATTAAGTCATAGACTCTTGGAAAATGTTCATATGTTAGATTTTTTTATTTAGCATTCAAATGCTTCCCAACCTTGTCACTAGGATTCCACTGTCTTAATTCATCATGTTGTAAATTGAAAGATGCTCTATGCCTAGAATCATCTTCAATGTTGTCTCAATATTGAAATATGATTTTGCCCATAACCAAGGGTGGATGATGTAGTAATATTTTCCATTTTCTTCTATAAATCCCATCTATACCATTGCATATTTGGAATGTAACTTCCTAATCAACCAATTTATCTATGACATGGATTGGTAGTCTAAGTGGGGTGCATTATGTTCTTTCAATCCTGATGATTGTGCAGTATATATAAAACTAGATGTCCCTGATGGATTCAATGGAATTTTTTTTCAATGCACTAACTATTGGCATTAGGCTTCTTGTTATAACCTTAGACAAGGTAGGGTAGATGAAATCATAGATAAACTAAATATGATCTCTGTATTTGAAGATATGTAACTTCAAATAGAATTGAGACACTATTTGTGTATTTTTAGGTGACCATCCCCTAAAGTTGGGGATCTCAATTATGGTAAGTAGGGAATCCAAGAGATAAGACATCATATAGAAGTTTTTCCTAGATCCTTTCTTGACTATGAAGATCTCCCTACACAAGCACATGATAATCACCTCACAAATGGGATGGGTGAGCTCCTTCTCAATCATAAAGTATACCAAGGGTACCCAAATGTTGTCAATACAAGTCAAAGTGGGGTTTCCACAAAGCCTGTTCATCAAGGTTGTAATTATTCTAATTTTAGGTCAGAATTGGATGATGGGAATACTTCCACTAAGGTCAAAAAACACTTGGTTTCTAGAGTATAACCATGAGACAAGGATGGTTTTAAGATCAATTTTCTTAGCCCATTCATTAAGTGTGGTTACATCTACTTAGGGTTTGGATAGCTTATAATAGATATCAAAAGTGATGGAAGACACATAATCAATGAATTTTTTAGTACATTCATGGATCAAAGTTTCATTTTTAATTTTACACTCTTTAAAAATAGGAAGGAGGACATCTATACAGTGGAGTACCTCTAGTTTTACTATAGCATGGTGAAGGCTCATCATCTATGTTGTAACTAGGTCATAATATCTTATCCTAAAGAATGTTATATTCTCATATTCCTTCATTATGGGATATATTTAAATTATATAAAAGATTTTGGATCAATTATTATCTCTAGTGTTTAATTTGAGAGCATCAAATACTATGTCCTTAAAAACCCTTCCTTTTGAGTATGTGGTTAAGTAGTGCTCTGTGTCCTCCCTATGATGCTTTCAAACCACCATGATTGTGAGTTTTGAAACTACTCACTAGTGATCAACAATTTGCCTCTGGATTAGTTTGAACTTGCTTAGATAGTAATTATATTCTCTTGGGCTTGACTATAATCAAATTAGGGATTTTGCAAATGTTAGGGTTTTTTTCCAAGTCATTTTAAGCTTTAATGGGGATGGATTTTGCACTTGAGTGAATTATTGCCTTGGATTTGATTTGATTCTTAGCATTTATAACTTTTCCTTTCTCGAGCACAAAAAATCTTTGCCTTTGTTTATTTAGGATTAGGTGGTGTCTTCATGGTATCTTTGTGGCATTGGGCATTTTTATGGAACTTTGTCCATTTGATATTTAAAAATTGACCATTTCCATTTGAAAACCCTATTTGGTCTCTCTCCATTAGATCATCTTACCCCAATCAATGTGAGTCATTGATCCTAATCCTATGAGTCACATGTCATTATCTATCCATTATATTGAGCCTCATGGTTGTGCCACCTTTTTTTTATGACATGGTAACTCTATGCTTACTCAGAGGTTCTATCAAATAGTCCATAGTGATCTCACTTTATCTAATCAACCCTGATTGGGTGTGAGCCATTGATCCTAAAAAGGTACATGAATTTTTAGTTATCATGTGACTATGTACATAACTTAGGTTAAATACTTTATTCTAATTTTTTATTTTATGTTAATAAACATGAAATAAACCTATGTCTAAAGTATCTATGCTAAGTTTAGACCAAAATAAAAGGGAACCCATCAAACGATATGAGATATACCATAAGTATTTAGCCTAAGGTTCTATTGTACTGATGAATACAATCAAAACCTTAGGATAGAGACTTAGGTTAAGTCTATATCTTCAAAATTTATACCATGATAAATGAAACATGTCCACTCTTGTCGATATTTGAAATGTATCTCCTAGGAGGTAAATTGAAGGTACTACAATGACCTTCAAAATATCACCCATTAGTGCCTTTCATGTAAAGTAAAATTTCACTTGTTCTTTGATTCGATAAATCCACTCTTGTCCCTATTTGAAAGGTATCTCCTAAAAGATACTTTAAAAGGAAAATCCACTCTTGTGCATGGTTAAAAGGTATCACCTAGGAGATACCTTGAAGGTATTACAAGGGCCTTCAAAATATCACCAAGTAGTGCCTTCTATGTAAAGGAAAATTGCACTTGTTCCTTGAAGGATAAATCCACTCTCGTGCATGTTTGAAAGGTATCTCCTAAGAGATACCTTGAAGATATTACAAAGGCCTTCAAATTATCACCCAGTAGTGCCTTCCATGTTAAGGAAGATTCCACTTGTTTCTTAGAGGAGATATACACTCTTGTACCTATTGAAAGTTATCTCATAGGAGATACCTTGAAGGGGAAATCCACTATTTTCCATGTTTTAAAGTGTTATAGGATTAATTTTCACCCTTAGAGAGGGTTCTTCAGGCTCTCTCCAACTAAGACTATAATATTGGGACAACCCCAAGTTGTAGGTGACCTATGTTGGGGTTGAACCTCTGAAGTAGGATAGCTTCCTCTTTGATGATCACCTAAGACTAATGATAAACTAATGATTCATGGGGAAAGATAATACTATTGATGTAGGTTTTATGCAAACCATAGTCAAATGACGTAGCCTCTAATATTTTTGGATCTTAATGGAGATAAAATTCACTCCAGGTCATGAGTTTAAGGTATGTAGTTTATTTTAACCTATTGATAGAAAAGGGGTAGGGCATATAGATTGTTAACAAGGTTTTTTGTATGGAGGTGTGGCCTTTTAACAAATTTAATCTCTATGTGAGTTAGATGGGTGGTTGATTTCTAATCTAGAGTGGATAAATCTTAATAACAAACTCAAAAAGGAGGTTAAAGTAGGGTAGAAAAGAAGGCTCTATGGTTCTTGGAAATTACTTCTCTAGTTGGTTTCTAAACAAACCTATGCTTTCTAAAACCTATGCCTATTGCTAGTAGTAATAGCACACATATAGTTAGACATGACTAGGAAGTCTAGGGAAATAAAGATATAGGGAATTCATAAGCCTCAAATAAAGTTTGGTCCTTTTAGGATAGTTTTTTCATACCCTTAATCAAGAGATTATGGCTCAGGAAAATGAATTATCTGAGGTATTTGTTACACACACAAAAAACTACACCAAAAAAATCACAAATACACATTCAAAAATATGATTAAATTAACTTTACTAACTCAATCAATATATTCACTAATCTTTCAATAGCTATTGCACATCTAGGATTAGTATATCAACCAATAAATCAAAAATCTATTCATAGCTATAACATAATAAAGCTTATTAAAACATACAATCATTGAAATAACAACTAATTACATAGAATTGGAAATAAAATACTCAAAACACTTTGTTGATGATTAAAGTTATTTCTCTTCTATGTATTCCAAAATCATCTAGGAAAATAACTAAGTTAAGTTTCAATTATATATATATCCTTATCCTCCAAGTTCATACAAGGTGGTTACATGTGTCAGTTAGAACATGTAGTTCTAATGATGGTCTAAACCATATAAGAGAAAACTAGAAGTTAAAATAAATAAATTGACATTTCCAAAATTATGCAACGTGTGTATGTACACAAAATCTAAAGTCAATTTTTAAAATTAGCCACTCAAATTCCAAGTATATTTTCTATTATAAAATTATAAATGCCTAAAATTTAAAACTATCAAGGTTTCATCATTTATAATGTTTCATGCACCTTGGTTAGAGTAGAAGTCAAAGTGGTTGTTGAAGATGTGGTCACATGATCAAAAGCCTACTTCTTCTTTGCCTCATTATCTTCCTAAACTTTGGTGTCATTCCATGCTGCTATTGTCTAATGTTTAAGTTTAGTAACAATGGCCAATGAATTTGTTTGGTCTATCCAAAGAGTATTACATGTTAATCCTTGGTTATTTGAAATTTACTTTTGAATAATTCTACTTTAGTGACCCTTTCTTTAGCCTTGCTTAATTCAGACTCAATTTATTTGATTATTAAACCTTACAATTTTTGCTTAAAATCATTAGCCACTTCCTAGATAATCTTTTCAAAATTAATCTTGATAATTAACTTACCAGTAGAGTCCTTAACCTTAGATAAATTTAATTCATGAAAAATTTGAAGAATCTAAGCCTCATGTGACTAATATCTAGGGATCAAATCCCCAATATTTTTTAACCAATCCTTTACCTCCTCCTACCAAATGAATACTAGATTTAAGGCATTAGATGCCTCTAGCATAGTCATAAGGTCAAGATGACTATATAAAGAGTTTCTTGTATAGATAACTAGCATTTTTAGTTTCACACTATTATCTCTCAAAGAATTAAACAATTAATTGGCTTGGTTCACATGAGGGGCCATCTTAACCTTCATGAACTCCATGGCTTCAACAGAGTTATAGAATATTAAAGCTACCTCCTAAAATTTAGCTTCTATGCTAGTAAGAATATTCACTATCTTGGCCTTCTCATTTAGTTTCTCCACTTTGGCATCTAATACATGCACTTCTACCTCAATCTCCTATCGAGCTAACTCCATTCCTTCATGAATTACAACTATGGCATCCTTGTGTGCTTGCACTAGGTCTACTAGATTTCCCTCATATAAAGATTATCTTGGCTATCTATTCTACCTCTTAGTGAGGTAGAACACTTCATGCTTTTATTTAAGGATGATTTTGGTTACTTTATAATCTTCTAATTTCCTCTTCTTCACCCTTTAAATACTACAAGTTATAGGATCAAATAAAGTAAAAATAGAGGGAAGCTTAGTAATTTTGAAGTTTGGTAATTAAGAAGTCTTATTCCTCCAATCCACTACCCATGGAGGAATGTCTAGCTAGGATGCATCAGAGGTTGTGAAAATAAACTCTTCCTTGTCTTCCTTTTGAAAATTTTTTTTCTTGTGGGCCTTGGTCAGAATATTAGGTAAGTAAGGTATTATGATTTTTGACTAATCTACTCCTCTAAATTGAGGAAGTGGATCGACCATGATTATTTGGGGCTTGGCCTTCCTTCCCATATTAGTAATTATCATTGTGGTATCTTATATGGAAGTGGTATATGGTAGTGAAAGGGTGATTTGAGTGGAGTGGATGTGGAGTTGTGAGGTGGCCAATGTAATTTGTACCTTCCTAAACACTTTCTTTGTCTTGAAGGCTCTAATAGTGTAGGTGTCAATATGAACAAAAATGGTCTACATGGTGGGTGGGATGGAAGTGGAGATAGAGGGATCAATTATAGTAGTTGTGATAGAGGGGGTAGATGTGGGAACATCCACAGAGGTAACTTTCCCAAAGATGGGTACAAAAAATAGAGGAGAACTAACAAAAGATTGAGTACCTAGAAAAGCAAGGTCCATAGGCTCTATTTGGAAGCTCATATCTTTGGTTGTTTCCAACTCAACTTCTTTATTTGAATCATTCTGAATATCCTTGATGAGCACCTCATCTCCCCTAACTAGTTTTGACTATGGAAGTTGAGTGGGTAAACCCTGTGATGTCCCCATTATAAGACTACCCATAGGAGTCCTAGGCTTTCTTTTATAGACCAAGGAGGTCCTTACTTATGTGGGGGAGTCTGAAGGTGATGATGCTACTACATATAGAGTTTTTATCCCAATAGATGTAATAGTGTGTACTTGAGGCATAACAATTGACACTTCACTAGAACCTACAATAGACAATTCTTGTTTTCTCTCTTCCTCATCAAAATCAAGGTTGATGGGATCTCTTACTTGTCTTCCCCTAGTAGAGCTTATCTCAAGTAGCTTGGGTTCCTTCTTCACTATCTTCAAATTCAACTTTAAAGGAAGTCCTTGGGAAGAGGAAGCATCATGGCCTTTGGATTGCTCCTCAGACTATCCTCTCTAGAAATCCAAATGTTGCCACCCTTTGTAGAGTGCCTTTTTGCAATCCAAATCCATGGTAAAAACATAAGGATCATCTTGGATCATTCTCAAATGATTCTCTTGTAACCCAATAATCTATACTTATTTGAATACTTCTTCATCAGACTTGACATTCAAAAATAGGAAATCACAGTCATAAGGCTCATGACTATAAATGATGTTGAATCTATGAGTGTAATTTTGGATTAACCCATGCAAATCCCAATATCTATGTGTACGTGTAGGGAAATGATAAATCTTACATTTTATACCTACCTCTTTGAGATGCTTTCTCATTGTATATACCATCCTACCAATAGTTATAAAATGATCAAAATATAAGGATTTATTTTGCCTTGCTAAATCCTCTTCAATGCTCTTCCATAATTGAAAGGTGATTTCCTATTTAGATAGCTTATCTAGTACAAACTTTGGAAGATATAGGGGGCCAACCTTATTTCCCCAAATCATGATAACAATGAAATTTGGGTAAATGAAATAATCCCCTTTCCCATCCAAGTTATTCACAATATTATATCTAATTCAAGGCATGGGTGAGCCATGAATGACTTGCCAAAATTAAGGATAGACATCCTCAAATATCCTCACCATATGCTTGGTATAGAATTAAACATGCATGAATTAGTAATAATCATAGATTTTGTTCTTCTCATAGTTTGTGGTTAGATCCCATACTTCACCAAGATATTTATAATATCTATCAATGAATATGTCTAACAAGTAGGACATCATGTAGAAATCTCTAAAGGGTATGGAATGCTTGTCTTTATGAATAATCTACTCCCTCAATTGAAGGCTTATTATCTCACCTAGGGCGTATGTGATATTATGTGTAAGCATAATGTACAATAGCAACACCCAATCCAAATTAATAAAATTAATGATGGGCATAACATATAATTAGTTGAGAAGAGTCATACCAATTTAAATTCCCATCCTAAATATATCAATTAGGATTATTTCTTTCATCTTCTTTCATTTCCATGTGTTGGTCTAGTTTAGGAGTAATCATGAAGATAGTACCTTCTCCATTGAGGTCTCTATGTTAAACTACACTAACATGTGATTATATAAGTAAGAATCATGTATACTCAAAGATAGGTATCTCTGAAAATCCACCCTAGAAATGCATGTGACCACTATATTGTTATTAGAATGATGCAGGAACTCATCCTGTGATATCTTCCCTAAAAAGAATAGGTCCCTTAAGAGGTCAATGCACAAGATTACTTCTACCTTGGCTATAAAAAAGTGTAATATTTGGAATTCAAATGCAAAAAATTCCTTAATGAATAATCTATATGCTAGTGTCATATCATGTTCTAGTGAGAACACATCCACTAAATCAATGACATTCCATAATGTTGAATAATTATGGTACTTGTCTCCAAACACTTTGGCACTGAAGATGGTATCCATGAATTTTGTGGCATCCTTAATTGAATATGGGGATGTGGATTCATACCCTAAAACATCTTAGATGTATATTCCATTAATGCCTACTTTGTGTTTCGTCTTTATGCACTATGTATGTTGGACAAATAACTTGGCTCTAGCTCAATCATTATTTTACTCATAGTACTCTTAGAGTGGGAACTAGGGATCTTCGTCACTATAAGAAAGTATAAAACTTAGAATGCAAGTTAGTTTGAAATCAATTATGAATTTTCAATCATTTCATATCACCTATATAGAATCTTACATTGAATATCAGTTCATGTGACATAAATGTGCAATGTTCACTTTTTTCTTTTCCTATAAAATTCAAACTTGTTAGCTCAGGTTAGATAGGATATTTAAAGTATTGATAGGAATTTTTTTTATTTTAATCTAGTTAAGTGTGGTGGGAATAGTATTAATCTTATTAATAAGTCACTTAGGGTCTACATTGGAAAAAATACTTTTGGGTCAATGTCTGTAGACTAATTCCTTTAGAGGAATTATTTTAGACAAAATATCCATAATAATTTCCTTGTAGATTTCATATGGGAAAAAGTCCCAAGATAATTATCTCAAAGGGATATTTTGAAGGTCTAAAGGGCATTTCCAATTTCCCCAAAAGGTACTTTTGATCTAGAGATTCAATTTTGTAGGGCATTTTATCCATGAAAAAAGTCCCAAAGGGTCTACTTCGTAAAGGCTAAAAGGCACTTTTGATTTTCCAAAGGGTATTTTCATACAACTAAAGGTTATTTCAAAAGTCTTGAAGGGTTGGTTACACAAAACATGAAGGGTATGTGCCTTGGGTTAGAAGAGTAAATGGGCACTTTGAAAAAGGGTTAAAGGCTTGGGATAGAAATCTTGAAGGGTATGTTCATGTCAATGGGTCTAATACATAAATGCCAAATGGTACTTTTCATAGGAAAAAGGTGTCAAAAAGGATATCCTAGAGGATAAGTCTTGTAGGGTAAAGGGTTTAGGATAAAAGTCCCAAAGGGTCATTTACACAAAATTCAAAGGGTATGTGCCTAAAAATATCTGGTCAAAAAGGGTAAAGTGGTCAATTTTGGAAATGCCAAAGGGTTAGTTCAAAGGATGAGGGACACTTTTAAAAAGGCCAAAGGGCTAGTTCAAAAGTCTCGAAGGGTATGTGGAAAGTAGTCAAAGGGTCTATTTCATGGTAAAATTTGTTTAAAGGGTCTACTTCATAGGGGTGAAGTGCTCTTTTAATTGGCTCTTGAATTGAGGAGAGAGAGTCTTAGAAATATTGTATGCCAAGGTCATTGAGATAAGTTATGTTTATTTAATTCTTTTTTGGTATATTTAACCCTTCCTCTACTAGGACTGACTCTTGGACTACTTCAACTAACACCTCCTCCTTTTTTATGACCTTCTAGACTATTTTCCATGATGGAAATTAGTATGTAATGGACACTATTACTTATTTTTGGATGGTTATAGGAGAGGGTGGCCTTGCAAGTGATGGTAAAACATAACTAGGGTCAAAGGCGTTGAATTCCTTCAAAAAATTTATAATGAACAAAATGTCCAATAGAAATAAGACTTTGGTCTCTTTGATTGAGACAAAAATCTTGAAGACCTATTTCCATTAGACATTGTGTTCATGCAAAAATCCCAAAAAAGTATAAGCAAAGACTAGATTAGGAGGTCCTTCAAGTTATCAACCAGTAGTGCTTTCAAGGTGAAGTCAAGTTCTACTAGGAGATACATTCACTCTTTTGTGCATGATTGAAAGGTAACTCCTAAGAGATACCTTGAAGGTACATATTAATGGGAATTTTGACACATATTAAAAACATACTTCCTTTCCTCTTTCTCCTTTGACATAAATGTTTGTGGATTCCTTTTCCCATCAGATTATATTGGATGGTGCACATAATTTATGCTAATCCACACTCCCATAATAAATTTTTTGATTGGAGTGGGATTCTTGCCTTTGTATGTCATGGTTTCCTTAGGCAGAAGCCATTAATGCAACACCTTTTCCATGGTATTATCCTAATTCCATGAAACTAGGAGATATTACAAACCTTAGTAACACTGGGCAAGTTCAATCTTGAGGTATCCAATAGGATATTATTTTTAGTGGCTTATAATACATTCATGGGTAACTTGAAGGCATATCCTAAGATATACCTTGAAGATATTAAAAGGACCATTAAGGTAAAGGAAAATTTTAGAGGTACACCAAAGTCATTATTAAGATCTAAAACTATTAACATAATAGGGAAAAAATTTAAACTAAATTGAGGTGGAAAGAACATGTGTGCAAGAGGACCTAAAATGCACACTCTCCCAAGTAATAGAATGCCCTTCAAGTTATCAACTAGTAATGCTTTCAAGGTGAAGGAAAGTTCTACTAGGAGATACATTCAATGCCCATTTAGATGTATGACAATAGCCTTTAAGGTGTCCACTAGGAGATTCCTTCAAGGGCCTTGAAGTACACTTTTAATACCATCATGGTTAACTTAAAGGTATCTCCTATGAGATGTCTTATAAGAAAAATTCAATCTTGTGCATTATTGAAAGGTATAGCTTAGAAGATACCTTGAAAGTATTTGTTGATGGGAATTTTGACACATATTAGAAACATACTTCCCTTTATCTTCTCCTTTGAAATATTTTTTTGTGAATTCTTTTACCCATCAAATTATATTGGCTGGTGCACATAATTTATTTTTAGTTTGGTCAAACCTTATTATTTTAAGTGTAAGTTAATGTATATATTATGAATATTTAATATTTATTTTGTATTGTAGTTTAGAATTAAAATTTGTTGATATTAATTTAATCACTGCTTAATGACAAAAAAAATTCATGAACCGATGCAATACGCAACTTGCATTTTACAAATGATCAATATTTAAATCATTTAAATTGCTTTATAAAATATCTTCAAGTGAAAAAGTAATTTCCACACTTAAAAGGCAAAATAAGGCCTCACTCTAAGAGAATTTGGATAGAGTATTGTTTAAACTACCAAAACTCAAATTGAATCTACATCAACATCTTCCATTTTATAGTGGAAATAAAATTACTCTTATTGATTGGTATTTTGAATTATTTAGTCCACCAAACATGTATGTAGATATATAATTGTTTAACACTACATCAAGAAAGGAATCTTCCTTGATTAGAATAATCCTTGCTTGTGATAAGGATGAACTTGAATATACCCTTTAATTCCAACTAGAACTATGGAATGGAGAAGAGGTAATTCTCTATTGAGCTACAACTAATTTTCATAAATTTACATCTAGTAAAATGGAATTGAAAAAAAAAATCTCCTTCTTGTGAAACATTCGAGATTCATTTGAATAACTATGATAACCTTCAAGTGTCTAGGTTGATAGATAAACATAATTTAGTCATTAAAATACAAAATATGTTGAAATAAAAACTTTAATAAGGGGAAATAATTTATTCTAATTTCCACCATGCAAACATGTATTGAAGATGCCTTACAGTTATGACAAAAAAACATTGAAGAAAACAAGACAAGTAAGGGAAACATATTTGTATGTAGATTTGAAAGAAGCCATACAAGTACTCACACTAATAGAGAAAAATAAGATCAAACAAAAGGTTGGAATAGTTTTGTTGACACAAACTTTTGATTAGACACAATGAATTATCTACGAGGTATATTTCCTCTAGCAATTACACTTTGAACATTCTTGTAGAGCTCTATAAATTGGGGATGCTAATATCAAAATAATAAATCTGAATGAAAGAGGGGTGAATGATATAATTCATTCATTTGTAAAACATAATGAGGTTTTAATTAAGGATGCTTTGTTAATTCCTTTTGATCTAAGTAACCTTAAATGTATTATTGAATCAAAGGAAGTCTTAAAAGATATGATGGAGAAAAATATTGTAAGGTTCAAAATTGTAGATGGCTAACACACAATTATAGCACAATAGAGAATTATTTTGGAGGAAGAATACAGTTCACTATCATTGAAAAATAAATGATCTATTAGAAGGGAAACATTTATAAAAACTTGTACTAGATTCCATATTATGCAAAGAATATGTAACCAATGTAATGAAGCCAACAAAATAATTTATAAGGCTTCATTTGTAGAAAGATTTCTATCTATACATGACCTTATGAAAATGAGAGGTTGAAAGAATCTCTAGATAGGAAAAAAAAGACAAAATAAATACATGAACAAGATAGACACTTGTTCCCATAAATAAACTGTTCAACACAAAAACTACAAGAGAGAAAATGCCTTCTTTTCAAGAAATAACTTGCTTGACATTATTTAGATAAGGCATTTGATTTATTTGAAAGTGGTAATTTACTTGGTTCAGATAAAAAAGATTTAAATATAATTGGTACAATAGTACTTAGAAATATTTAAGGATTTTTAGATAAACAAAAATTAGAACTAACAAATTTATTAGAAACAGAGTCTATTTCCTTCTTGAAAACCCTTAGGTACAACATGGATAACTAGTACAAAAATGTGAAGCTAAAAAGTAACATAATATCAAAAATTGTAGATTATTCTAGAAATCATGATACAACACTACCATCAGATAAAATAGACACACCTGAAGAGGTGATGGAGAATTATACAATTTCTACGAAAAGGTTTGATGATTTGTGTGTCTTGAATGTAGGTATTTCAAAAAATAAAAAAGGTAGGGAAGAATTATCTCAAGATTCGTTAAGAATATTGAAAAATTATCTACATAATGATGGCAGTTATATTCTTTGGATAGATACATAAATATTCATTGGCCATTATAGGGCCCATGTCTTTGGACATCCATTTTAAAACATTTTAGTGAAATGTTCATTCTTTATGTAAATGTCGATTTGATAATTATTAATCTTTTAAATCTCACTAAAGTTTTTAAGGAAGAACATCTTCACCTATTTTCTTAGGCATTGATTGATAAAGTTATTGTTAGGGCCTTCAATGTAATCATCATCCACAAACTAGAACATTGGTCTGACATTCAAACCTCTCTCAAGAATCTATGTGTTGGTGATTTCCATTACATGAAAGATGTTGGTGTCATACTATGGGATCTAGATAGTAATGGATTTGATTAGACATATATTACAAGTAATATTTTTTGTTAGGATCCCACACATTTTTAGTTGTAAGGTTTTATCCTCCATTCATAACAAAGTAGATTAGAGATAGGTTTTGACATCTACAAAGATGTGCCAACATTTTAAATGATTGGTTCAAATAAAATAAGAAGGTCATTCAAAAATGAACTAGATAACATCTTTTGGGAGAAACTGATCTCTACTTTCAATGTTTAGGATGTATGTGACATGCTAGGGGTATATATAGGAGCTAGATTGGTGTGTTCTTATATAAAATTGCAAATAAATTTATCTTTTATTATATAAATTGAAGAAAAAACAATTTTTAATGTTTAATTTCAAAATTGTTTGATAAATTTAGAGAAAATAATATAAGAACAATCACTTTGATCAGTACCAAGTGCATAACATTTTTAATTTATTTTATAATCATGCTTCATTTTCCAAATATAACATCTTAACAATCTTTTGTTGTGTATGATTTATTATTATAACCTAACAACTTAGCAATATTTACATGTGTATCACTAATGACATTACATGAAAGTGAAGAAACAATAATAATATAATACCATATCAATGAACATGACACATTACAAGTTGAATAAGCTAAAATAAGATCATGCATATTTTTTCAATTATATAACTTTTTATTTATCAATGATTCATTATACTAATAGAATATTTATTCATATTTTTATGTCTCAATTAAAACAGTTCACAACTTAGCTCTAGAACTTTGTGTCTCCAACATAAAAACCCATGACACAACTCTACAGGTTGGTACCTCCACAAAAAAAACACAAGGTAAAACTCTACAATAAGACACATTTTAAAAATAAAAATATCAAATCAATTGATGATGATAATTTTTAGTTACTACATTATATGATACCTTATATGGAATAAAGAAAAAAAGTTTCAACGAAAGAGTGTACCCATACAAACTATAAAAAGGCAAAAAAAGGTGAAAACACCTTTCAATAAATGTGTAATTATACAATTTAATACAAGTATAGAATATATTAATTATCTTTATTTATTTAAACACATTATAATTGAATTTTTCTTCATGGATAGGATATTGTAGAAGAAAATATATAGACTTGCATCATCTTGGGATTTGGAAGTGTGGGTTCATTTTATTGTTGTGTAGACTTGAATGTGGATATTTACCCATTAAAATGTTTTTTACATGTTTCATTTACCCATTATAATGTTGTTTACATGTTTAATTTACCCAATTTAAAATAACATAATGTGTGTTATACTATGTATTCAATTTAATAAATTTTGATGTAGAGTATCCATGTGTTCTTTATCAATAAAAAACCAATAAATTATATTGTGCTAGAAACAATTATATTTCTATTGATACTTTCATTAATGTAAGAATATAGATGTTGGTTGATTAATGTTAAATTCCTATCAATATCTATGAGAAATGAGTTATGTCAAAATGGGAGTATCCCAACTATTTCAATACTACAAGTGGTTCTATCATTTGACATTGTAAGTGGTTGCCACTCTAAGTGGTCTATCAGTTATTACATTATATGCATATGTATGTTACAAAACTATCAATAGAAATGGTACATCCATGTGTATTGAGTATAGTTACAATGCACCTGATCATTTATTTATTTTTATATGTGTTTATATGAATCTTTATAAGATTTAAGGAAATGCAAAAAAAATTAACCAAATGAAATGCATTATGTTTTTATGTTACAATAAGAAATGAAAATCAAAAGCACATCAATGACAAATCTAATAACATGTAAAACACTTTCTTATAAAATTACCATGTTATATTTTCTATAATATTATATTGTTCATAAATTATTCATTTCTTTTTTAACAAATTACAGACATTTCAAAGGAGTTAAAATTGACATCTAAAAAACTATTGATTTTGAGGTTGGATGACTTATTATTTGTTGTGCACAAAAAAAAAATATTCAAATGCATGATACAAGAAAAAAATAAGATTAAAATATAAAATATGTCATACTACATTCAAGATCATTCCAATGAAGTTTTGAAGGGGGCACTGCAGTCTTTTTCTCACATTGACATTTGGTCAATGATAGAAGAAAATCATTTGAGGATACTCATTCAAGCCATGGATTACACAAGTTTGAATTTCATGTTTGTTTGGAGGAAAATATATTTTAATTCATTCAATATAAACATAAATAAATTGGATGAAGTTATTTTTAAAAGAGCCTTTGGAGATGATTTTTCAATTACCATCACATTGTTCATTGATTATAATTCTCAGAATTGTGTTACAAATCAAAAATTGAAAATGAGTTATGTTACATCAAGTAGATATACTGGAAATAGAATTTGGAAAGATGAAAAAGGATTGGAGAATCAAAATTATGTCTATCATCACATTCTTGAGAGAAAGCAAAAAATCCATGTTAGTAGCTATGAACCAATGTTTAGAAACATGTAACTTTGACATATTATGATTCTTTCAAGTGTATTTATTGATTATAAACTATAATTATAGTAATTAACATTATCATCAATTTCATACAAATCAATTCTAAATTATCTCAAATATAATTCAATTAAATTTAAATTTATTTATTCTAATTTATAATTATTTTGATTTGGTTAAGTGCAAGTGGATAATCCATCGATTTATCTTGAAATTGAACAACTTAATCCATTATTATATTGACACTTGCTCATGAAGATCAACCCAATTAACAACAAACAATTTTCAAGATATTTTAGTATGTAGATGAACTAGATTGCTTAATATGTTTTCATTCATAATTTGGCTAGTCCAATCCATTCAAAATGATATACTCCCAAATGGTTTGAAGCAATTCAATTTATTTGGAATTTAAAAAACATATGTATGGAGAAAATATTCTCCACTCCATTTTAGTGGGTAAACTTTCAAATTATTTAAAATAGCCCAATTTAATAAAAATGATCTATGCTCAAATGGTTTGAAATAGTTTAATTTATTTGGAATAAACAAAATTTATTTTTGAAGAAAATCTTCTTCACTCCATTTTATAGGTATAAGTCTAAATTATTGATAAAATCACCAATAAACAATCTAAGAGTGTCGGTAAAATGTCTTATATAGGGGTTATAAAATCTCCTTAACTAGCTAGCATGATAATAATTTTCCTATTGACATCATTCCCTTTATCGATTTTGATAAAGGACACCCTACACAACAAAATGATGGCCTTATTAATTATGATTCAAATTAAACTTAAGGTATTAGATATAAACTAATGCAAAGATACCATTAATCATTTTTTTATCAAGGCATTGCATGTTTGACTCAATCTAGCCTCTCTCAAGAATAATTTATTTCGCTCCATTTCCAAAATGCATTACAGTTCTAAGTGTTTGAAATGGGAAGATTGAAAAATAAGTTTGTCAAAACACATAATGGGTGGTGACTAAGATAGGTTCAAACCCATATCCTTTGAGGACATTAAAGAGGATGAGTATTTATAGCATAAGATGGTTAAATGAGGGCTGGTGACTTTCATGGAATGGCTAGTAGGACATAATACTAGACTATCTAAGAATTTTACTCGAGGATGGAAGGATAAAGAGGTTCATATGCATGGGCTAAGAATTCTGATAACTAAGGAGATTATCAAGGATATAATAGGCATGGACTATTCTATGGTGAAAAAATTTAAGGATAAAAAGAGGAAGGAGGAACTCATCAACATTTTATTTATCAAGGAGAAGAAAAAACCCAAGGTTGTGCCCTAGAAAGGGTTTGTGAGGATTGACCTATCAATAAAGTGGCCTAATGTCTATCTACAGATCATGTGTTACATCACATTAGAGGGAAAACACATGGTAATATTTTTTCATCACTTCCTCTTGCCTAACCACTTCAAGGGGCATACTAGTAGTCTTTCATTTTTTCCTTTTAAAATACCTAGAAGCTAAAATTATGAATTTTAAGTGCAACCCCTCAATGAATATTATCCACCAAGGGCTTATATTATTATTGGTCAAGAAGGGGGAACCATTATGATCTAAAATTTTCTTAGAGGTAATTGATGTCCCTAGTAAGTAGGATGAATCTGATAGAGAAGATAATTTATTCATGCAATCCAAATCCGATAAAGAAAGGAAGGATTAGATTGAAGGAACTAGAGCTAAGTTTTTGTAGGACTCCAAAGTGAAAAGTAAAGATGGGGAGATTATTGAATATGTGTCTCCTATTTCCTTAGGGGATGGAGGGATATTTATCCCTAGAATAAGGATAAAATAAATAAATATCTTGATAATATTTTCACTAAAATCTTGATTCAAAACTTGCTCTATAATGAAATAGCAGATAAGGTCGATAATCTCAAAGGCCTCCTACATCAAGGGATGAAAGAAATTATATATATATATATATATATATATATATATATATAGGTTAAACTAGGTTAAAAGGGATCCATAACCATACAATATAAATCCAAAAGATAAGTGTGAATAAAAATAAAACATGGAAAAAAATAGGATCTCGATAGGAAAAACCCCCTACCACTATTAAGTTATGAAACGTTTTAGCCAAAAAATAGACCAGATAGAAGAAAATTAATAAGAACCAAATATTAAGATTTAGAATAGATGACTAATTTTTTGGCCTCAACACTTTAATATTTTTTGGTCATTTTCCCTCTAGTGTTATTCCCAATAGATTGATATTTTTTCTCACTCTACCTCTTACACTTCAGACTGGTAATCTTAGGTTCCTCCTTCTCCTTTTTGAGCTCCTTTCTATAATCCTCCTCTTCATTCAATTGAGAAGTGTGTGTGTGTGTGTGTGTGTGTGTGTGTGTGTGTGTGTGTGTGTGTGTGTGTGTGTGTGTGTGTGTGTGTGTGTGTGCGCGCACACGCATGTGTGCGCGCGCATGTGTGTAGAAACAATCCAATTTGTTTCGAATATAAAAATTTATTTTTGGAGAAAATTTTCTTCACTCTCCTTTAGTGGGTATAAGTCCATATTATTTAAAA
The DNA here is from genome assembly GCA_037957365.1 of Torreya grandis. Lineage (NCBI taxonomy): Eukaryota > Viridiplantae > Streptophyta > Pinopsida > Cupressales > Taxaceae > Torreya > Torreya grandis. Next base: position 1,049,093 of record JARHVA010004745.1, read on the forward strand.
TAGTTCAATTTATTCAAAATTATCTATCACCAAATGGTTTGAAACACTTCAATTTATTTGAAATATAAGAAATTTATTTTTTAGAGAAAATTCTATCCACTCCACTTTAGTGGGTATAAGTTCAAGTTATTCAAAATAGTCCAATTTATTCAAAATGATCTCTACCCAAATAGTTTGAAACACTCCAATTTATTTGGAATATAGGAAATTTATTTTTTGGATAAAATTTTCTCCACTCCACTTTAGTAGGTATAAGTCCAAATTATTCAAAAATATCCTTAATGAACTCTAAGATACATAACTTATCAATGCATACAAAAGACTTCTCCATAAGATAAGATCCATATCTCCAAAAAAATTATGAAACCCTAAGCTTTCTCCTCAAGTAGAATGGTGGATAAGAAGATGTGCAATATATCCTACTTCTTCTCTTCTCTTAAAAATGTCAAAATTAATGTGTTTATATAGGTGGATCTAACATTAAACCCTTCCAAAATTTGTGATCGATAAGGTCAACTTGGTCGACTAAGTATTGAAATTGACAAAAAAATTATCTAGGTAATAAACTATTTTGACCATGGCCGACTTAGTTCTTAGTAAGCTTTGTAAATAACAATACAAGGTCAATATGGCTGACATAGTCATATAAACTGCCAAAAATGGGTATAAGTTAAGGAAAGGACTAATGAAGGTGGTATATTAATATAATAAGGTGTAAATTAGGAGGCAAATATTAGGAGAATGGTTTTTAGGAAACAAGTGTGTAGATAACAAGTGGAAAAAGGGATAACAATCCTATGAAGCACCAATGGTGTATCCATCCCTTTCCTAGTGCACCCCTTAAGGTGTACACTCAGAGAGATTGATAATTGATAGGTTATTGAAAGATAAATAATGTTATTAATTGATAAAAATTTGAAAATATTATGTGTATCATATGCCCAACTCAAATCTCATCACAGGTCATATAGGTGCAACATGGGATGGTGTTTTGGGAAAAGAACACAACGACACATAACACTAAAGGTAAATCAAGTGAATTAAAGAGAAAATAAGACAAATTAAAGGACATAATTGAAAAAAAAATACCTTAACTTATTTTTTTATATAAAGAGTGAGATGTGAGAAATATGAAGGTGTCCAATGTGAGAAACATTAGCTGAACCTGTAGAGTTTAGCAAAAAAAGTGAAAAATTGAAACTTTTGTGACATGGGAATATAATAGTGATAAATATTATCTAAAATATAAATATTTTATAACATTTTAAAATTTATAAAAAGAGTTATTAAAGCTAAATATATGGGCAAAATAAGAAATTTGACAATAAATTTTTGAAAGGCAAATAATTTTTAAAATAGTGAATATAAATAGGGTGAAAAAGAGTTTATTTGTCACTATTTTATATTCTAAAAATAATAAAGAGTTATAATAGATAAAATGGGATTTATATAGAGTTAGGATGGTAGGGAGATGACATCTGGGATAGGGAAGACACATATTGGCCACAATGAGTGAATCGTAAGTAAGCAACTAAAAATTTCAAATGTTTGAGTTTTTTTTTCAAGTTGAGAAATTTATAGAAATTAGATGATTATGCAAAATATAGATGTTGGAATGAACCTTATAATATTTTTATGGGAACTAGGGGTTAAATGGGTATTGGGTTGAAAGGAATCAAACCAATAAATGCCCAAAGTAATGATGGTAATTCAGGGAAAAAGTCATGGTAGTGAAAGAACAAGGTTGACTAGGTCAACCTAGTTAGTAGAAGAAAATAAAAACTAGTGGGTTGACTTATTAGTAAGTGGCTAACTTAGTTGGTTAGGGACTAAAAAGGGGTTGACTTAGTAATGTTAAGCTAGATATGGGCCAACTTAGTACTGAAAAATGCCAACATGGTTAGAATTGAAGTAAATGAGTTTATTTTTGTTAATTTTATAAGAATGTATTTTTATTATAAATGATATAGAGGGATAATACATATTTAATTTTTTATATTGTGTAAATTCATCATATATTATGGTAATTAATTGATTCCTCATGGTTACCTGATTTATTGGAGTGATTGATAAATGTGGATATGGAAAGATTGGTAGAAGTTGGCTTGGTAGGAATCATGGAGATGAGATGCATCCCACTAAATGTTGATCTCATTTTCATTTTCCTTAGATCATAAGAATGGTTAACCAAAACTTTTTAATGAGTGGTAGATGGGGATACCATAGAGTTAGTTATCACACTAGAGGATGTCCATGCATTACTTGGAGTACCTATAAGAGGGACATCAGATGATCTGGATGAGAGACAAGCACTAGCCAGGTGGGTGAAGGGATCATATAAGATCTATCTAGGGATGAGGGTGAGCTTACTTTATATTTATATTTCATATATTCTAGATATATATAAGACTTATGATAATGCAATTTTTATGTCACAAGTTGGATGGCAAGATGCCATTATATGTGATATCCTTGTACTAGTCCATGTTAGATCAAGGAGAATTTTATGATTTCAGATATATGATCTTGGTCCAAATTATTAATGATATGTATGGGATGTTTTCCATAGGGTAGAAGATGATGGGACCAGTGGTGTTGTTGAGTGCATGGATATATGAGAGGTTCTCAATATACTGATCAGCTAGTTTACCCTACATGGTTAATGATAGGTTACCTTGGGTTTCTATATGGATACAAGACTAGGTAGTGTAGGTCATGCCCTACATGATAGTGTTATAGATATTCACACAAAGAGAAATTATTTGGAATCCATATGCACATTTTTTTATGATTTGGCCAAGTTGTGCAACTATGATGCTAGGGCTAACTCTAGAGTGGATCATAGGTCACTATACCTATTGGGTAGAGCTGAAGCTAATGACATGATTTCCATGATAGGTGAGACTCCCACATCTAGTGGCTTCCATAATAGTGCCTTTATTTTGGGCATGATATACGAGAGAGCTGAGGAGATAGGAGAAGGAGGAACACTAGTCAAGAGACTAGAGATCAGATCATGGTGTGTGAGATCATAAAGTGGTTAAGTACAATAACCAAAAATTAGAAGAGGAAATATAATGGATGTGGATGCAAGAATGCATTAGGTACCACAATAAATAACACAACAAGATGAAAAAAGTGTTAAGCACAAGATATAGTGAGAGGGGGGTGAATCAGTATATCATAAATCTTATAAACATTCACTTAATCAAATTCCACTTAACCATACATTCAATATATGAAATAAAAATAAAATAATAAACACCACACAAGATAGAGAGAGATGCCAAATTTAACATGGAAAACCAATGTGGGAATAACCATGGAGAGTAATCTCAAGTATATGAATGAGAATCAACTCAAACTACAAGATTCGTAAGAACCAAATTAGAGGAGCACCAACCCATTTGTTGAGTAACAACACAAAAAATATTCATGAGTACCAACCCACAAGAGTACCAACCCCTTTTCTAAGAATCAACACAACAACTATTCATGAGCATCAACCCATAGGAGCACCAACCCATTTTATGTATATCACACAACTATCTCTCAATATTGCTTTCTCAACAAATGATAACACATTAAAATATCTCTTTCTTTTCTCTCTTTTGATCTTATAAGCTAGATATAAAAATTACAAATCATACTCTCTCTTCCATATTATTAATGGATTCTCAACTCTTTATTTATATATTTCCAAATGACCTTTGGCATTCACCCTTTATGACCATTCCTCATGGAAAATGGTGTCAAACTTGTATGACCCTTTGTATCCTTGCATTTTAAAAGTCATATGGTGACCCTTCATAAGCAAAATCATCCTTTCCTCTTTTGTCTTTATCTTGGTGACTCTTCATATTCCTCTAGGTGTCCTTTCATGAGAAATTGCACCCCTCCTCTTTTATCTTCACTTGGTGACTCTTGGAATTCCTCAAGATGGCTGTTCATAAGAAAATGCATCTCATTATTCTTTTGTCTTTACCTCATGACTCTTTGACTTCTCCATGGGCCCTCTTTTAAATTATATACAACCAAAAATATATTCATTAATATTAAATAAATATTAACACACATTAGCGAAGATATGACTATTAAAAACATCATTAAATGCAATGGGGCCTTTATCAACAATAATTATAGACCTTTGACATCAATGGAAATATATCCAACAATCTCCCCCTTTGTCATTGATGGAAACATCAAACTAAAACTACCACAACCTGAAACCTACACATACTACCATCTAAAAAACATATAGTAACTCCCCCTTACTATAACAACCTGTATCTATTCCCTGTACCTATTTTTGCACTTGTACTTGTACCTATTATTCTCCCCCTTTGACATCAATCACAAAGGGACTACCTAAAGCTAACACTTAGCTCCCCCTCAACTAATGCTAAGCCTCAATGGCAAGAAGTAAAATAAATTACTCCTAACTCCTCTTACAGATCCTTGAATGTGTCCTTTGATCATGCCTTTGTGAAGATATCTTATAATACATATAAATTATTGCATGTCCTTTGAGCATCTACAATCAACTCATTTGAATCATTTTTTCTAATCTCACAACCTTCTATATAAAATTTTAATGTGTATCCATAATCGCATATTTGACTTACACTCAATAGATTATGCTTAAGACCTTTAACATACAATACATTCTTAGACTTGGTTCTACCATTATCCAAACTCAAAGTACCTTTTATGGCTGTCTTGGCAGTGGTTTTATCTTTGAATTTCACTATGCCACCATTGATATTATTTATATTTATGAACTTAATCTTGTCTCCTATAGTGTGCCTCTAACACTCGTTATCAATTAACCATGGTTTTTCTTCCTTTCTTGCATGCACAGTTGTCTGAACCAACATAGAATCTTCAGGTTGTTTCCTCTATCATGAACATGTCTGAACATTATTATTAATGAATAGAACCTTGAAAATTTTGTCTTTATTTATTGACTAAAACACGCTTATACAATACCAAGCTATGTGTCTAAAATTAATACACTTGTAACATATTATAGCCTCTTCATCAAAGCTTGATAGAGGAGCAAAAGAGTTGTAGCTTCTGCTAGATTCTGCATGAGTTTCCTTCTCCTTATTTCTAAAATTATTAGCTCTTGTTTGACATTATATTTTATTGTGACCATATCCATTACAATAAAAACAATAACCATGAAAATAGAACCTATTTGTGTATCTCTATCTTGATTGTATTTTGTAACTTTGGTCCTTCTAGCCTTATTTGTTTGAGATGTCCTATGTATTCTTCACTTCTTCCCCTTTTATTTCCTCTTTTGTAAGAGCTTCAACATAGCTCTTTTTCTTTTCAAATCCAATACATGTCTTATCTGATATTGTCTTTTAGATTTATAATATCTTATTCAATATGTTAGTGCTATCCTCAAATTTTGAATCACTAACTACTTTATCATTGACTACTTTCTCAATATCTTCTTTGAAAGACGCAATTTCAATAACATACCTTTCACATTATTTTCTAACTTTTTGAAATTGTGATGTTAGATTTTTTTTATTCCTTTTAGCTTCTTCAAAGTGTGATGTTATATTATCAATTATTTCCTTTGAATCCTTTTCATTTTTCTCGATTTGGTGCTTCAATCTTTGATTCTTCTTCTCAACAGCTTCTAAATATTTTAAGGCACAAATGAGTTCTCCTTCCAGATTCACTTTGGATTCATCCTATTCTTCTTCTTGATAATTTGTACTTTTTTTCTTGTAGAGGCATCTTCATGTATGGCCATGAATAAAATCTCTTCTTCTTCTGAATCACTGACTCCACTATCTTCGGTTGAGCTAGGATATTTAGAATACAAACTCTTCTTCTCAAATCCCTTCTTGAATTTACCTTTGAAATTATTCTTATATGTATACTTTCCTTCTTCATTATCATCATTACCCTTATTTTGGAATTTAGCTAAAAATGTCTAATCTTTCCATAATTAAAACATTTAAAAGGTAATTTTTCTTGATATTTACCTATGCCCTTTTTTGGCTTGAGAATAAAAAGAGCTCCATTGTCATCTTCATCATCATTGGAACTATCACTTGACTCTTAAATCTTAGCCTTCTCTTTCTTTGATGTCTTGAAATATACTTCTCTCTTTGAGGGTTTATCTTGTTTAGTTTGCATCTCATATGCCATGAGAATACCATGAAGCTCATCTATCTTTATCTTGGCCAAATGCTTCATCTCTTTAGTTGCTAAAAATTTTGCATCATATCTCAATGGTAGAGATCTCAAAACTTTTTGAACCATAGTTGATTCTTATAAATTTTCTCCAAGACCTTGAATCTGATTAACTAATTGATCAACCCACAAAAGATAACTTGTTATATTTTCTTCTTCTTCCATCTTCAAACTCTCAAACTATCTTATGAAAGTCTGAAGCTTAGCTTTCTGAATCTTTCCATCACCTTTTTAAATATTCTCAAGTTTTACACAAGTTTCATGAGCATATTTACATTGCATAACTTTAACAAATTTTTATACACATAAACCACATAAACTAACATTTAAATCTTTAGTATTATTTTTACTTTCCTTATTTTTTATTGGATTAGTTACAAGTGTCTGTAGCTCTTCATATTCCTCCACCACTGCTTGCCATATGTCAAATCCAAGAGCCATCAAATAAGTATTCATTCTTATGCTCAAAAATCATAATTCATCCCATCAAACAAAGGTGCCCTATTTTTATAAAATCCTTCATGTGATCAACCATCATGCTTTCCAGATCTACCTTCAAGCTGTAAAATTTTTTCAAATAAAACCTACTTTGATACCAATTATTAAGCATGGGATATACTAAGAGAGGGGGTGAATCAGTATATCATAAATATTATAAACTTTCACCAAATAAAATTACACTTAACCATACATTCAAGATATGTAATAAAATTTAAATAATAAACACCACACAAGATAGAGAGAGACACCAGATTTAACATGGAAACCCAATGTGGGAAAAACCAAGGAGAATAGTCTCAAGTATATGAATGAGAACCAACTCAAACTAAAATATTCATAAGCACCAACTTGTAGGAGCACCAACCCCTTTTCTTAGCACCAACACAATAACTATTCATGAGCACTAACCCACAGGGGCACCAAGCCCTTTGCTGAGCACCAACACAACAACTATTCATGAGCACCAACCCACAGGATCGCCAACCCATTTTATTTACATCACACAACTATCTCTCAATGTTGATTTCTTAACAAATGATAGAAAATTATAATATCTTTTTATTTTCTCTCCTTTGCTCTTCTAAGGTAGATATAACAATTATAAATCATAATCTCTCTTCCATATTACAAATGGCTTCTCAACCCTTTATTTATATCTTTCCAAATGACCTTTGGCAATCACCCTTTATGACCCTTCATTCTTCATGGAAAATGGTGCCAAACTTGCATGACCCTTCATATCCTTGCATTTGAAAAGTCATATGGTGACCCTTCATAAGAAAAAGCATATTTTCCTCTTTTGTATTTATCTTGGTGACTTTTCGTATTCCTCAAGGTGTCCCTTCATGAGAAATTATGCCCTTCCTCTTTTGTCTTCACTTTGTGACTCTTGGAATTCCTCAAGATGACTCTTCATATGAAAACGTGTCTCATTCTTCTTTTATCTTTACCTCATGACTCTTTGAATTCTCCATGGGCCCTCTTTTAACTTATATGCAACCAAAAATATATTCATTAATACTAAATAAATATTAATACACATTAGCCAAGATATGACTATTAAAAACATCATTAAATGTAATGGGGCCTTTATCACCAATAATGCTAGACCTTTGACATCAATGACAATATTTCCAACATAATGACCACCTCAAGCACACCATTGACATAGATACTAGTAGTAGGATCAAGAATAAAGGGTGGTGACATAGGATGCCCCAATAGTCATCTTAGGGTAGAGTTGGTTGATAAATGCACCACTGAGGAGAGGCCTAATGCATGCATGCATAGTGACTCTAGGTTTTGATTTGATTATAAGGTGACCTAAAGATGAGGTACTTAAGGGATAAGATAATGAAGAGTTCATGCGTAGTGGATGGGCATATGGGGATATGGTGGTTGGTGATACTGGGATAGGTAAGAAATGTTGGAGTTGTTAGTCTTTGAGATAGAATAATGGTTATATATGATTGTGGATAGATAGATTTTGAGATATATATGTGATCTAGTATTTATCTATGTTTTATTGTTTATAGAACCTATGATAAAGGAGACCAAATGGTGTTTGTTAGTCATGTTGGTGGTCCATGATATTTTAGATGGAGTACTAGCACCATAGATCCCACCGTATTATATGATCTTATGGCACCATCTACCCCATCTTAAGAAATCTAGTTTAGATTGGTGGGGGAGGATATGAGGTAGCTAAAGACATGTGGGGATGGATTTTATCCATCATCAGGGGTGGGAGAAAGAGAGGTATAGTCTTATAAGTCCTTAGATTAGGAGAGAGTTGTACACATGGCTACCATGATCTAGATGGGAAAGGTACAAGCCTAGGTGGCCAACCTATAGGAATAGGAAGCATGGTTGATATCTTAAACAACCTCATTTCTACACACTATGAAAATGGGATAGTTTAGGGAATCTATGGGTAGCATGTCTAGGCCACAAGATAGGCATGATGGAGCCCAACCATAGAGCTAGAGTGATGTATTTTTGTATTTGGTATAAAAGCACATGATATATACAGATATTTTATTTTGATAGTTGGATGTTTATCTCATGAGTTATATTTTGGTTTTGTTTGTTGATGTATGTATATATTTATTTCTAGCACATGTATTTTGATTTTATGGTATATGATATAGGAAATATATGTGGTGTGTTTTCTTTTCTAGAATTATGTATTACATATGCATAGTTAAAAATAAATAGGCAAAAAAACTTGGAAAAGTATAATTAATCAAAAATAAATGCACTACACACTATATCATGACGATAAATGTGTAATAACAAAATATGACTAAGTATAATAAGCCAAAAAAGTGGTAAACAAGAGGGTAAAATGTTTTAAAACCATGGAAAAGATTGGCACCAAATTAAAACAAGTAAAATCACACTAAATCACATTGAGAAGTATAAAAATAATGAAATAAAATGGAAAGTATGTGAAATACCAATGGTAAATTAATTAATTCAATAAATCATAGTAAATCATGTTGGGAAGTATAAAAGAGAATCAAAATTGGCAATAAATGGTCTTAAATCAATCTCACTAATTCAAGTTGGGAAGTATGAAAAACTTAAGGAAATTGGTTGGACTCTTATTGCAATTGGAAAATAAGAAGATTAAAGTGAAATATTAATAAAGTAATCTTGAAACATACTAAATCAAGATATGAAGCATGTCAATGATGTGTAACTCATAATCAATCACATCTTATCTCATATTTGACACATGTAATTTTGTTGTGACTTGGGTATTGGAAAATTTTATGAGAAAGGCCAAGTCCTATCTATGGTCTTACACTAAAACATAAAAAATGAACACCAATTAGGTGGAAATAAATTTAAAAATATGGTAAAATGGGATGTTTGGAATGGTAATGTGAAAATTTGGTAATTTATGAGGGTCTAGTCCTTTCCAAGGTATTACACTACAACTCACAAATGGAATCCCTAGGGGGAGTGATCAGTGAACAAAAAAATACTTCTCAAGGGGAAATACTAAAGTCATATGGAGTGAAAAATACAATGTAAGAATCATAATATAGTCATCTTATGAGAAAACCTTAGGAGACATGAGGCCTACTAAGGGCATGACAAGACACTAAGTGACTAGTGATGATAAATATATAAAAGATACATACTCACTATAGGCACAAAGATGTGTAGGAAAATAAGTGTGGTACTATGATCAACTCATGTTGGTTATTTTTAAAAATAAAATAAAAATGGACCTACCTTCCCACGATGTGTTCCCTATTTTTTAGGGCTTCTTACAAAGTCATTAGTCTAATACAAAGATTGGGTACTGTGTGATAAAGTAAGTAGCATTAAAAGATTTTTTATTCTCCTTTTATAATCTATTGACTTATCACTCCCCAATGGACCTTGAATCTATCATGAGGCCAATTATTCACTTTTATCATTGATTATAAAAATGAGGTGTGCTTAGAATCACATCATTTAGTGTGATTTGACTTTTCAAAAATTTTGAATGTTGCCTTTTAGATCATTGACTTTTGTTAAATGTTTTAGATTTTGAATGTTGTATGGATTTTAAGATTCCTCATCCATAAAAAATTGGAATGACTAATAATGAGAGATTAATTGATACACATGAATTATTTTTAGGCTTAGGAAACAATAAGGTAATTATCTAAATATATCATGACTAGAACACTTAGGCTTAACTATCAACCAACATTTTATTTTAAGTATCAACCATGTGTATGTTTAGTGTACAAAAGGTAATAAAGGGGAATAAGGGTAGATCAAAGGTGGACCATTAAAATGGGATTATAATAAGATAAATTGTTTGATAACTAATCACATGGTAAATAAAGAATGACTAAAGGGAGCAAGGTGTGTATAACTAAGTCACACTAACAATTATTCATGTTTATAGAGATACAATATAAAATAATCATAAAAAAGAAAAAGATAACCATAGAAAAGGAACTCATGAAGAATAAATATGTAATCATGAAAAATCATCTATATGATAACATAAGAAAAATTAATGACATCATAAGAAACATATATTGCAAAATAAAGGTCATCATGTAAGATAGATGTTGACACAATGTCAAATGATATAAAATAGATAAACATAAATTTGGAGCACATGTCCAATATAAATGAAGTAAAAAATTAAATAACACCATGATTTTGTTAATAATATTGATATATTTATCCACACACATTATCCATATCATCTGATAAGTATTTATGAAGTTGAATTTAGACTGTAGTTAGAGTCTCATCAATCTTTAGGGAAAGTTGAGAAAATACTTCATGTCAAATCTCCTAAAAAAATGTAGGAATGCCTAAAGGATTAGGATAATATGGGATATAATGTAGGGGATTCTTAGGATAAATAATGGTATTAAACTCTATAAGAGATGAAGGGGCCACCAATGGAGAATGAGACATAGATGAAGTCACCAATGGAAAAGGATCCACTAGGGAAGGAAGATCCATGTGTGAGGAAATTATGGGTGGAGAAATGGTAGGTGGGGAAGGGAATATAGGTGGTGGATCCATGGGGAAGAAGGGAGAGATTTCTTATGAGGGAAACCTATGGGAGGAAGGGTAGTAGGTTTAGGAATGGTCATGAGGTGATCCTTGAGATGATGTTAAAGGATACGACAATGATCAGTGTGATATATAACACATTAGTACTAGAGGTAATATACCTCTCCATATTTGGGGAGATATTTAGGTAATAATTTGGGTGGAGGTATAACCTTTTTTTATAGGCTGAGGAGTGATGGGATGCAAGGTGTCGATATATTGCCACAACTTATGAAAATGCATGGATGAATGATTATTTGTGTTATGGAAGAAATATATACACTTGTTATTAGACTTTGTAGGTGTACTAACAGGAGGAGTGGAAATGGAATCTGAGTATGGTTTGTATAATTAATAGTCTCAGTTCTAATAATTGGAAACTTTATGAATATCACAATATGGTTGATCGATCCATTTAGTAGATAAAGGATCAAACTATTGTAAAGGTAGCAAACCATCACCAAGGGAAGGTGGGGCTGGTGGAGAGACTGAGAAAGGCTTAATTAAAAGAGGCATAGGATTTGAAACAAGAAGAGACTCAATTAGAAAGTAAATGGGAATAGGATTTAAATTTGGCTCTACTAAAGGAGTGGTAGGATACATAGAAGGTTGAAGGATAGTTGTAATCATCTCAAGGATAATTCATCTAGAGGGGTCATGGTATCTAGCAAAGTGACAAGGACTTGTCATAGAATGATCCATAAGCATATTCCTATGAGGCTCTTTAAAAAATTGAGGTGTGTGCACCATCTCTAATATACAATCAAGAGAAAAAAATTATAAAATTAGGAATGATATAACATGGAATGCTAGATTAAATACTAAAAGACTGAAGCAAATAGGAATGATAATGAATAATTTTAGCATCTATGGCCTAAACAAGACCTCCTAAAAATGGCTTATTTAAGGTATATCCATCATCATAATCAGGTGTATGAAGATAAATGGCATAGTTAGGGATGAGATTGTCATTTTATGTTTTTTGATGAATGGAATGTTGAGTTTTAGCTAATACAATGGGTATATCATCACTATGTGGTTGACAAGAATGAGGTTATAAAAGAATGGAGAAGCTAGGAAATGAGATGAGGTGAGAGATCCAAGGTTTTAATCTTGAGTTTTACCTTTTAAGGATTATAATCATTATAATCTAAGAGGTTAGGGTTATATTCCTAATGATTTTGGGGTGACTATTATAACCTCAGGTGGAATTCATATGAAAGTTAAACCATTGAGATTCATGAAATAAAATGCTTGGAAAGGGTTCAAGGGTGGGAATATTGAATACACCATGGTCTTGGAATTATTAAAAAATTTAAGGGTTAGTGTCACCTTGAATCCTATATATTGTTCCATTGTAAATAAATTGAACACATTGGTAAGCAGAAGAGGAAATTGATCTCATGCAATGAGTCCATAGCCTACCAAGTAAAATGTTATAAGATGGAGTAAATTTGAATATCATCACCTTCACTAGAATAGTGATAGGTGGGATAGTGATAGGGGACACACATAGTCTAAGGGAGGTATTTATGTTTAGTCATAAAAATATCTAAGGGTTTTGATAATATTAAGAGAGGCAACAGAAGTTCCATAACCCTCATCAATCAAGGCATGATTGACTTGTATATCACTAATTTGGATACTGATAAAGAGAGGAGAATAATATGTATGAAGCAAAATCTCATCAAGGATCATATAATAAATGAGGAATTTGAGGTAAAGAGAAGTGTCCATTATTTCATCAATGTGTATGGACATCTCTTCACATTATTTTAAAATGCTATCTTATGATCCAGATAAGGTAGATTCATGTCCTGCTAGGGGAGGATGAGGGATGTTCATTTCAAACAAAAGTTTCATAAGATGATTATGATGATGTGAAGAGGTTCACATAATTTCAAGAAATGGGATTTGAGATGGGAGATTATTAATTTCTATGATAGGATCACATTCATCATAACCCATAAGAAGACTATTAGAAAGAGGTTTATAGTGTTGAATGAGGTCCTCAAAATGAGAAGCCAAAGTTCATGTGAATTTATGTTGATAAGATATGGAAGGTTTAATTGGAGGACAAGTTTGATTATCTTGAGAAGATGGGGTGGTTGATGTAGGTTTGGTTTGAGATAGATTATAAGAAATGTTGTTAGAAGTTTGAGTATCATTGGTGATGGGTAAATAGGTTAGGAGAATGGTATAAATGGTATGAGAAGTGTTATCCAAGGGAGTAGTTGGAATTGGTTCATCAAAATATATAAGGTCATCTTTCCCTAACTCTATTAAGTTAGTTGGAGAAGATTCTTGGATAAAATAAAAAGTGAGAGACAATTAAGGAGTGTGGATGGGATGAGGATCAATGAAGGCAACCACCCTTCACATATTAGTCATATTGACCACATTCTCTTTAGGATTTAGGTCAAGAATATTATCAACATTATTGGTATAAAGGGTAGGTTCATCTAGGTTGTCTTAGTCATTTGGAAGATGATATTTATAGATGGACAAATGATCATTAGCTTGGTCAAATCTTGAGATTTAAGTTGTGTTTCATGGGATTTGAAGGCAATGTCATAGGCTTGTTGACATTTATGAATGATAAAATCATGGTCAAAATTGGGAATGTGAAGGAAATCCATAGCTAGATTATGAAGTTACCTACAAGTATCATGAGAGTGACCACAAATAGCATGTAACCAATAAATATTATTGGGAATATATCAAGATTTCATGGGATGAGTGGGATCAAGTTCTCACAGAAAAGGCCTTGGTAGATATTTTTGTAATTCCACAAAGGACAAAGGTTTATGAACATTGATGTTATTTGTTGAAGATAAATTAGGATTAGTGATGTGGTTGGGAGGGGAAGCTTGTTATAAGTCCAGTTGAGAACAATAGCTTGAATAATATGAATGGTATCATAAGAATCAGTGGCACCATCATTTTTAGCATGATAATTCCTATTCTTGATTAACATGTGAGTACCCATAGAAGGTTCAGATGGATCAGATTTAAACATGAGGAAATATTGAAGCTTTGTTTGGTCAATGTATTCTTCTAAAATTTCATGGTGAGAGAGTCCAAACTTGATATTTCAACTTGGTAAAAAGAGCATTGGTAAACATATGATAGAGGTTGTCATATGACATATTATGTTCACATTTGCTAGATAAGGTATTCCATTATTTGATGAAATGTTGTGCATTTTTGGTCTCAAATTTCTTACAATTGATAAAATGGGCCAAAGTATTTATAGGGAGATCACTAGTTTGAAAATCTTAGAGTAGAGCATTGACTAAATCTTCCAAACTAGTGATGGAATGAGATTTGAGTTGGTTATACCGAGAGTATTTTATAATAGCTTAGTAGTGGCAAAATTATTTAGCTTGACCCAATTTTTATATATATTTCCAAATGTTTTTAAGTGGAGAGTAGGAACTGTTGACCCATCATAAGTAATGGTAGGGGTGATTCCTCCTATATCAATATTAATAATTTGAGGTATAAGAGGCTCGTTTTGAAGGTTCTTGATTGTTTTGTTAATAAGGGGAGGTTGAGGGATAATATTATCATGGGAATATCAAAGAGGAGGTGAAGGAGAATTTTGGTTATGAATTCCCCATAGAACTTGTTGAGGGTGGTTTTAAAGATTGATGAGATGATTTTGAATTTGAATCATTTAATTTATATTATTATCTTGGAAATCATTCATTTGATTAAAATTTTGTAATATATTTTGATGGCTTTGAGTGGTATTATTGGCACTATAAGAAGCACTAGAATTGGTATTAGTGGCTTAGGTACCACTATGGGTGTTAATCGTAGCTTAAGAAGAATTTTTTTAAGTGAGGCACTAGTAACATGATTTATTTGTGTGGAAAAAGTTGTAATATTATAGGGATGAGAAGAATCAACACTAGAGACATGATTACCATGGGTATAAAATGATGCATTAGTGGAATAATTGAGAAGAGTGGGTCTCGAAAGAGGCCCATTAGATGTAAAACCTACCATGTTAGTAGAGATACAAGGCATGGAGGTGGAAGAAATTAAAGAGGAAGATATCATGGTATGAGAAGGGGTCAAAATAGAGGGAAGAGGCTGAGAATCAAAGAAGATAGTGTCCCCAAATCCATGTGAGAATGTGGGAGAAGGTGAATGGGGTTCCTTGACTTGACCACTTATCATGAGATGGTAAAGAGTAGAAGGATCTTTTCCTCAATGTTGAGGAAATTCATTGATGAGGAATAAAATTTATGAGGTACAATCTAATTTATGTTGATATTCAAATGAGAATAGAAGATTGTGAAGTGAATAAGAATTAGGAGGGGTTCCATAGTTTGTAGTGTGAGTGGCTACATGTACATTACTTTCATCTAGGGTAGGATCCACAAGATGCTTATGGGAGAACCTATTGTGGTTGGTAAAACACATCATATATGTTTAATTCAACTTAGTTTTATCCTCAAATAGGAAGTTCATTATGAAGGAGAAAGATTAAGGAAGACAAAGCTGATGCAAAATAAAAGAGATAGGAAGGATACAAAGTCAACTAGGTTAATTATGTTCTATAATCCAAGGGATAGATAATAGTATAGGGTCAATTAGGTTGACTCAATATTATAGATAGGGGAAAACATAGTCTGATAAGGATATAGAGTTGACCAAGTTCATTTAGTACTATAACCTAACTAATAGAAAAGAGTATAAGGTCAACTAGGTCAACTCAATACTAAAAAAAGGGGAAAACATAGTCCAATAAGGATATAGGTCTGACCCAATCGACTTAGTATCATAACCTAACTAAAAAAAAGAGTAAAGGGTTGATCAAGTTAACTTATTATTGTAGACAAGGGAACATAGTATGATAAGGATATAGGGTCAACCAAGTTGACTTATTACTATAACCTGATTGACAAAAAAGAGTACAGGGTTGACTAGATCAACTTAGTACTATAGGTAGGGAAAAATATAGTTTGATAAGGATACGGGGTCAACCAAGTTGACTTAGTATTGTAACTTGAATGATATAAAAGATTAAAATGTCGACCATGTTGACTTAGTAATGTAGGCAAGGAAAAAGATAGTTTGTAAGAGATTGTGTTGAATTAAATGATAGTGTACTAAAAATAGGTAAAATTTTTGTAATATAAGTGAATCAAGAGATATAATCAAACACAAATAATTAGATCATTGAGAATGACCCAATTAAGGAACATAACACAAAACCTTGCACCAACATTGACCAATGCAATTTTTTTAAATACAACACACAATGTTCAAAGAGAAAGCAGTCAACTAAAAATTAAATGATAATTAAGTGGTCATCTTGAGTGTTTTTAGATTGTTATAAAGTGTTATTTTAAGTGTGATAGGGAAGTTGGCTAAAAATATGGAAATAAAAATCAATCTATAGATGATTTCAAGATGTTTAGGCTAAAAGGGATCATGTTGGCAATGGTATTGGCTTGGTATTGGGGCCTACCCCCTCACTTCACAATCTCTCAATTAAAATGGTATCAAGTGCTTTTCCAATATATAACATTAACCATGTCTCTATACTTGACCAAAAAACCAAGTCAACTTCCCCCTTGGTGATGAAATCTAAGTAGGTAGGCCTTGGGAAGACAATTTTAAAATGCATTTTGAATATTATGTGATTTGGTAGTATGTGCAAAAAAATAAAAATAGTGTAATTGATCAACAAATTTTAAAATCACCTAATTATACTATATGAGCTAATTTAAGCATGTAAATAGATGAAAATTAAAGTGTGAATCAATTACTAACAAATAGTTTTTAATTCCCAAATTAAAAATTATACAAAGTTAATTTAGATGACATTGTATGTAAATAGTATAGAATAGAGTCGATTGGGTCACTACTATTCCATATAAGAATTAAGTTGACTAGTTTAACTTAGTATTTTAGATAGAAGACAAGATACAAAACTAAGTTGACTAGGTCGACTTAGTTTGCTATATAATTGTAGTTTTGAAGACTACAAACTTGCACAAAATAGAACTGTAATGAAGTAGTGAATTTGATAGAGAGAGAAAGAGAAGAACCTTGGTGGGTTGAAGGATGATGAGGATTGAAAATTTGATGTTGAAGTGCCTTAAATGCTACTTTAAAAATCTATAAACTAAGTTGACTAGTTTAATCTAGTTTTGTGAAACCCTGTTTGATGAATCAAGATAAGATGACTAAGTTGACTTGCCCGACTTAGTTTATTATTTTGGATGCTAACTGAAGACTAAGTTGACCTAATCAACCTAGTTTATTATTATGGATGTTGATTTAAAGACTAATTTAACCTATTTAACATAGTTTGTTATCTATGATTGAATAAAACTATTGTGTCAACCTATCTTATTTAGTAACCCATGTCTAATGAAGACCTACATAGAAAGAATAGATTCATTTTGATACAACTATGTTAAACTTGTGCACAAAATTTAGAACTATATCGACCTAGTCGACATAATATTGTAAATATAAAAAAGTAATAAAATGATAGAAATGAATGCATGAAATAAAACCTATAAGGGTTAGACTCCCATTGGGTTCACTAGAATGTATTTAATGGGAAATACAATAGATATAAAAATCAATCCTAGCTTGGAGAAGATAAATTAATAAGGTTGACCTAGTATTGAAATTGACAAAAAACTTATCTAGGTAATGAACAATGTTAGCCATGGCCGACTTAGTTATTAATAAGCTCTATCAATAAAAATAAAAGGTTGATGTGGCTGACATAGTCATGTAAACTTCCAAAAATGGGTTTAGGTTAGGGAAATGGATAATGAAGGTGGTAGATGACTAGAAGAAGGTGAAAAATAGGAGGCAAAGCTTAAGGGAATGGTTTTTAGGATAAAATTGTGTAGATATCAAGTGGAAAAAGGGAAAACAATACTAAAAAGCACCAATGGTCTTCCCACCCCTTTCTTGGTGCACCCCTTAAGGCGTGCACTCAAATATATTGAGACTTGACAGGTTACTACAATATAAAGAGCATCATTAATTAATAAAATTTTGAAAATATTATGTGTATACACCATGTATATTCTCCCATTATAATAACCTACATAAACTATATCCATAATATTTAAAATATTCACATGAAATATATAAAAATATCTAACAATCATGGGAAATATGTGATATATGTTACATGTATGAACCAATCTAAGTCAAATATATAATAATATAAGTAAACTTGTACCATTTTGAAATAATATATGCCAAATAGTCTAAATTTTTTGTGTCTATGAAGGATGAATCTCTAAGACAAGCCTTTGTGTATAGCCCCTTTTGAGATGAGAAATGAATTCTATGAATTACTTATCTCAAAAGATAGTAGCTAAAGCGACCATGTTTTATATAAAATATGTAAGACATGTAAATCATTATAATAACATGTGGATTATATGTCATCATAAATATGATAAAGAATCTAATTATGTATGGTACCTGTATCTAAGGCATACAAGTGTCATGCCAAGATTATATATCAATGAACACCATAACATTGATTATCTATAATATGAGTATTAACTATAAAGAAAAAATGCATGCTATATCATGATACTAAAAAAAATAAGGTAATTGTGTGATATATTTCACATAACTAAAAAAATCAACAATCTGATCAAGAACATCATAAAATCCAAGATTTATCCACACATAAAAATTAGATTCAAAGAGTCACACATGATGTCATAACCATGATGCACACAATAAGTCACATGTAATAGCCATAATGTCACATAATGCCAAGAGGCCATACAAAATGGACAATATAATGTCACTCACACACACACACATAATAAAATTTAATTTCACACAATAAATAGAGTTAAAAGGATAGTAAAACTAACAGTGATCATGCATAGAACAAGTAAGGATAATTTGTAAAAACAATGTATGTTATCATGACATATAGAAAAATATGATATTTAGTAAAATGACAATCTAAATAGTATGAGTTATATAAATTCATGTATAGTCAATGTAAATTAGTGTACCATTCTTATTTTTCAACATGTCTTTTAGTAATTTATCTTTTTGTAACTTTTTCTGATGTAACTTTTCTTATTTTCACCTTTCCTTTCATAATTGTTCCTTTTGTAATTTTTTATACAACCTTTCATTTTCTATATATATATATATATATATATATATATATATATATATATATATATATATATATTCTTTTATAATTATGAATTTTATGTATTTTTCTTTTATAATTGTTATTTTTAAATATTTTTGTTTCTAATTATGCCTTTTGTAATTGTTTCTTATGTTTTTTTCACCTTTTCACTAGGATATATAACATTAACTATATAAGGTGTGATTATCTGGTGGTGGTTTGATGGATATATCTAATGTAGGATTACCACTATCAATAATAATTTATATTTTTATCTTCAAGGCCCCAAAAATATCCATATTATGTCCATTCATATTATGATAGGAAAAATGGTATTTTTATTTCCTTAGAGGATGTATAGGAGCCTATATGATCAAATTATTCTAAATAATATCCCTTTGTGTTTCACTTGGTTTCTTTTTAACCTTATTAAAACTTATTGATCCAATAGTTTTACATATATTCTTTTTCTAAACCCATAATTGAGATTAGCTTTTTTTTGGCATAAAAATATTAAATTGACAGGTATAAATATAATTGACACTAACATGTTTGAGATTATGGTTATGTGAAATATTATCCTCAACCTATGTAATCCTTATACATATTTTATTTTGGAATGGCTCCATATACTCCCCCCATAATAATTATATAGATGATAATGGTTTCACAAGCACAAACCTTAGGTAATTATGATTGAGTATGCATAAATAAGTAGTCAAGAGGATGTGTGGGAGGTGGAGGGGCATGATAATGAAAATTTTAATGACCTGTGCTTTTTTCTAGAGGATGGATCACATTACTATTAGTCTAGTGATAGTTTAAACCTCCATAATCAATGATTGAATTAGAAAATATGCATTATATCCATGATTTTATTTGATAAGGATAAATAAAAAATGATTTCCTAAATATGACAATAAATTCAAAAATTTAAAACACGAGTTAGAAGAGAACCCAAAGAAAGTAGGGTTTTATATGCTCACTACAAGGAATGGTTCACCAAATGTGTTGATGGCTTGAGGAATAATGTGACCCTCAATAGCATAAAAATACTAAATAATTCATATTTATTAATATAAAATTATCATATAAATATGATTTCAACTAGTTAAATATATTAACTTGTTATTTTTTGAAAAGACTAGGAGAATTACATATTTAACTTGTTTTAGATGCATGTAGATATATAGGATTGATACAGTCATATTAAATTTAATATAATAATATTTTGAATGCTAAAATCCATAAACATAATATTTTTTGATGCCTTGATAAGTCTAAGGTCCCTATATAGTAGCATAATCATGGAATTATGTGATATACTATAGAATTTTCCATTGTGTTATTACAAGTCTATGACAATTTCACCCATTATGTATATGTCTATTGAATATGATTGTATATTGGATGCATATAAACCTATGTAAGTACTTATGTTTTCCTTATCTTTAATTCAAATTTCATTTTAAAATAATTGTAAACTAGGATAATGGGTGAAAGGGAAAGTTTGAGCTAACCATATCCACCTCGTGTGGTTAAGTTATACCTACAAATCTAATATTGTGAGGAGGAAATAAAACTATGTAGTTCACCCATATAGTTGAGTTTTTGAAATAATTTATAATGATAATATGTTTTCCAATCCTAAATATGGATTTAAATAATTTAAAACCTGTGACTTGTCCTTTAAAATAATATTCAAACTTAGCTTAGGGATTTTTCCTTTGAGGGGTTTTAGATTTTAGAATAATTAATTAGGTTCCTCTCAATATGAAAAGTTATTTCTAGATGAATGATAGATAGGTCATACATATAAAAATTATTACAATTGACGTAGTTATATAGTGGACTCTTTGCATTATTTACTTTGAACCATATTGTGAAACATGAAAGTTGAACCTTATGGGAATTTTAAAATTCAAAAACTTATTGATAAATTACATAGTGAGAAATATTTATTAAGTGGAAAAATACTCAACAACGGACTTACTCAAAGGTATATAAATGTCTACAAATTATGAAAAATGGACTACAAGTAAGAGACAATATGAGAATGGTATATATATATTTGATAAAGTACATGGAAATTCATGTGTAATAGTAATGATACTATTGTCACTTGGATTTTAACCACTTAATGATATTATTAGATCTCCTCATCTAATTGGCACAATCGAGACATCTCTCTTGCTATGAGTAACAATTTGGTGAGATGAATCTCTAAAAGGGCTAGTTCCCTTGATGTACTCTTTGAAACACTCTCCTATTTATCAACTTGGTATGAAAAGGGTTAAGAAGAAAAAATAAGAAATATAAAATGTGATGCACCAATATTTAATTTACTCATAATGATATAAATTATACTACTTATAGTAAAACAAATCCTTCTTCACATAAAACTCACAACATAAGACAAATTATTACATCAATATTTCATATACTAGGTTCAAAATGTATTTTGATACTTAGGAGGGTAATTAATTATTATTTGAGAGAATCTAATCATTAACCACTTATAAATAACTTATAAACTTAAAATAGAACACTAAAAAAGACCTATAATAATTACCCTTCTGTACACTTGGTGAATAATCAAGGATAACATGCTAGAAAAGATCATCTTCTACTAGAAAAGACAAATAAGATTGTAATAACACTAAATTTTATATCATGTAAGTAGTAAAATTCACTTGTTTTATTTATTTAATAGAAATTCAATTACAAAATTAGCTAGGGTTTCACCATCAACCAACAGAGGTTGTTCAAATGAGCCAAAAAGGTCCATATTTATAGCATTTAGAAGAAGGGCAAGATAGGGGAAGTTCAAAGGTCACTTGGACACATATAAATATGATAAAAGATTTTAAATTTACATGATAAATATATGTGAAATGAACCATGCAATTTTAGGAGGTCTAAATGTTCATACAAGTCATGAAACTTATGAAAAATGGCTTGAAACTCCTCATTCTAGCTTAAAAAACTACCTTCATGATTTGGCCCTGTTTGAACGTCCTAAAAATAAATATGGATATTAATAATGATTGGTATGAGAGGAAATTATTTTATACATGAATCTCCATGCATTTTTTGTAGTCTAACTCATCTAAAAACTCTTAGAAGGAAGTCATTACTCCCTGTAGTCTAAAAAACTCCTCTTTTATGTCACCCCTCACACTTGGCCTAAAAATTAGCATCATTTTTACATTAAAATACATGGTATGGAGTGTATGACACTTTTAAAGACCCTCCATGGCCTTATATTGATTAGGTACACCTTAAAAAGACATCCACTTGAGATTTTCACATTCCTCACCCTTATGTTCCCTATGCCAATTTTGACTGGCTAAGATGATATCTATAGTTTGGAAATTTATGAGTTTTTACTTGTAATAAAATAACCATAGGTATTTATTAAAATTCCATATATTCCTCCCAAACTTGATTTCATATTTAGACCTTTTTTAACACCTACAAAACACACAAAATGGTAAAAAAAAAACTTATTTTACCACCTATCCATACAATTCCATATAGCTCAAAAGCATGTGAGGGATCTTTAGTGAGTAATTTATAAGTTATAATATATTTCATGATCAAAATATGTCATTTGGATAGCTCATCAAGCTTATTTTATCCATCAGGTCTTGATTAAGGGTTCAGTAGGGTTTTAAGTAGTTTTTAGTCTTAAGCTTTATTCATAAATCTATAACATTGAAATTGTCAATAAATTCCACAAAATTGATTATAAGGGACTATAATAACCAATCAAAACTAATTTGGTTCCCATGTAAACTCTCAGAGGAGATATGAACACTTGAAGTCACCCTATTGAGCTTGTCTTCATAATTATTGCATGCTTGGACTATCTCTGAGCTAAAATTAGCTTTCCCACAGGTGTCTTTGCATAAAAAAATATTATAAATGTCTAATTACATATCCTTAACATTTATCAATCATATATATGGCTCATCAAGATCTAGGAATGAAGTGACTTCCCATTTAGCCTTAAGCTTGAACCCTACCTAATAGTCCTATCTACACCTTTGAGGATCTAGACCTTCCTATATGGCTTCTCCCCTTTGTGTAATTATCTTCATATTTCCCTATATGTGTTTCAACCTACCAATTCACCCTATATCCTTCCAAGTACTCTTTCTTATATCTTCTTCTTTTTCACCATTTAGGCCTAGTTAAGACCCATGGGGTTTGACTGCATATGGTTGTACACTAACACTTTATAGTGTTTTCTCATCAATTTTGGGAAAATTTATTATTTTTTATATCTTAATATAGGTTAATAAATCATTAAAAATAATCAAATGATGTTTCCAAGGCACCCAACACCCATTTAGATCAGATTTTTTCCCTTTTTTACCTCTATGTAGGACTGAAAGTAGCCTACCTTTGAGACAAAATAAAGGATATTTGCCACAATTTTTCAATAAAAACACTTACATTATGGTTTTAATTTGTTAATTTTTACCCATTACACAAAAATTTAGGGTTAAAATGACCTTTCTAATACCTTCAAACATCTAAAACCTTAAGGTAAACTTTCAAATCATTGACTATGTACAAGTTTGAATTTGTCTTAAGCCAAAAGTGTCTTTCTTGTGGATTCCTTTGTAATCCAATAACTTTTTAAAAAAATTAATATATATATATATATATATATATATATATATATATATATATATATATATATATATATATATATATATTATATTTATTATAATTATCATTTTATACTAGAAGTGATATTGATCCCCCACTTGGGCTTTAGGCCTAAACTAGGTCTAATAGGCATGTCTGCATCCTTGAAGGTCTAGGCCATTATGGCATGTTTATTTCACATTTGAATGGTTTATAATGTTTTTATATATTATAAACAAATATAAAAACCTATTTTAAAGTTTTAAACAATTCCTAACCTATCCTCTTACCTTCAATCTCCAAAACCATAGGTTTACACCCTTGGGAAGCACCCTCTATCTGAGACAAAATAGAGGGCACTTTCTCTATTTTCATATAAAAAATAAATATATTAATGGATTATAAAATTTATGGATATGATATATACATAATGTTTTTTTATTTATCACATGGATAGGTCCTTCAAAATTCATAAAATCTCCAAGGTAGACTGTGATAAGTTGACTATGTACAAGGTCCTAGGTAGGAGTTGTATGTACATTATTAGAGCCTTTATCTACCTTTTTCATAATGTGTGAGGGTATAATGAGACTATTAAAACTATAATGAAATTAATTCCAACTCACTTATCACTCCAAAATTTCCAAACACCTCACATATGCCTTTCTTTCCAACTTAATGGATTGTTGACTATGTTTCCTATTTGGAAGATGCATCTATAGGTGTACTTGTATAGTTTAGGTCTAGGAAACAATGTAAAATAACTTATTGAGATTTAAAATGTCATTTTATAATCATATAATTCATTTTAAATCATTTTTATACCCTTCATATTCACTTGAGCTTCTCAATTGAGTCCTTCCCTGCTAGACTGAGACACCCTGCTTATGATTCCTGTAGGTGTGCATATGGTTTTAAGAGGTTATTCATGATGTTCAAAAGCCTTACATGTAACATGAGGTCCATATAGTGTATCCTCATATGTTATATCTACCTTATCTACCCTAATCACCACTTAGACATCAAGTTGCAACTCTGTCTTCATACTCAGTTGTAGGTTCTCGTTTTTCCTACAGGACACCTATATGTGTCCATATGGGTTGAAAAAACCATATAAAAACATCATGATGATGATCCATATTCATATTTTTACACCAATCTCAATAATTAGGATCATTTTATCCATAAGGGAATGCACTGCTTACAAGTTTGGATATCAAAATCCATTTACAATTACAAACCTATAGATGTTAATGTGATATTTTAGTGTTTTTGAGGGCATATTTTAGGCCTCCAACTTCTATCCTCTATTCACCTTCTAACATTTATCCTTGGCACAAGTCCTATCCATGCTATATGATATCAAAAACACCTATCTAGATTATTTAGTACTATTTATGAACATGTCATAGGGTGCTTACAAAAACTCCTAAGATCTCTATATTTGCATTTTAGGGATTTGATCCTAGAATTTAGTCCTTGCCCTTTGAAAATGGTTTACCTTTTTTTTTATCCATAAAAAAATCCAACTAGGTCTATAATTTTTAATTTACCTACCAAGATACAAATCAAAGTCTTTTCCATGTCTTAACCTTAAAAAAAAGACTCGTACATCTCTGTTAAGGTCACCTGCAGGTGATTATTCAATATTTATAGGTAGCAAGTGTGGAATTATGGGAAATGTACATGTTTTTAAATTATCATGAGTTGTGATCCATTATCATCACTCCAAATGCATACTTCATGCTTCAAAAATCTTGAAACCTCTCCATTAAAATATTCAACCTAGTATGACATCAACAAAGGCTCATGTTGGTGTGTATGGGTTGAATGTGGATAGTGAACATGAAATGGAGTAAAAGTGTGGAGGAATAACTTCATGGGAAACTCATGTAGATTTCAAAAACCTCAAATACATGATTTCCACCAATAATACCTTGAAATAAATTCCAAAACATCTCTTTCATTGTGAAAAAACACATGCATACATATGGAATAGAGCAGACATGGGCATCTCATGATTGTTTGGCATGGTGAATGAGCATGTGATCAAACTTTCACTTTCCAAAACATATAAATTAACTATTTTCAACTCTTTGTGTCTTGGGTAACTAATACACCCTAATTACCATTCCATGAACAAGTTGAAGTTAAGCATATAGTTGACTGTGAGAGATGGCATGACTACAAGCTACCCAAATCATGATATGGTGAAAATAAAACATGGAATAAGGTGAATATATGGCCTTTATACTTTTGGGACACCATATTACAACTACATTATACCTCTAAAGGGAATCAAAATTCTAAAAACAAGAACTTTGACTGAGATTATGCGTAGTGGCACCTTCCTTTCAACATGAGACATTTTTCTCATCCAAACATAATAAAACATGAAACTAAGTATGGATATCATATAATAAGGTATAAAAAATCATATATATTCAACATTACCAATTTTTTTGTATATATTTAACCAAAATGGAGCAAAACCTATAGGGTACATGAAATAACTAGTAAAAAAGTATAATCAAATTGTAAAGGATAATTAATAAATAAAAAGTGATAAATACTTACACTATATACATGTAAATTAATTTATTTGAGTGTACTATCACTTCCTAAAATCATTTTTCCTAAAACCTCTTGAGTTGTGTGTACTAAGCATAAACTTGAAGGTCACTTCTATATGTCTAGAAATGCAAAGAAGATACAAAATGGTTTTGGATTAAAAATGGCACTTTCAGAGAAAATAATGTTTATATGAGTTTGAGGAAGATTAATATTCCTTTTATGATCTTATTCCACATGGCACACTTCCCCATGAGCTGTATAAGTACCAAATGCTCCATTTTTTAACTGGTTTCTTGAATTTTAGTTAGACAACCTACAATATTCTGATGTAACTGACATCGCTAATAGGTAACCTTACCTATTTGATGTATAAAAGGAAAAAATGACACTTATGAACCTTGGAAATCATGCCACTTGCATTTATGACCCTTAAAAGCCCATTAAAAGACTCAAAATGACAAATAAACCTATTAAATCATGACTAAGGCTAAAAATACATTGGATAAGATCAATGAACCATAATATAGAATATGAAAATTATTTAGATCCATAAACATCTAAAAACTAATTTTTTTAACCTATAGGGGTCCAAATTTGACCTAAAAATCAAATTTGGTCAACAGATACCTTTTAATGGTTAAGATCATATATGAGAGATTTTTTTAGAGGAATAGAAAATAAAAGTCATTTATATGAGAATAACTAAAGTGGTTTAAGGTTTGGTAAAATTACAAATTTTCATGTGATTACTACCAAATATGAGTATCTACACCCATCACATTTATTTAACATTTTAATTTATTCCACTAACATATCATAATAATATGTTTTCATTGTGAATTAATAATACGTAGCCACCAATTAATATTCTCACAATTTTTATTGTTATGGATTTATAAATCTATGAATTCATGATCTTAGTTAATTTTGATAATTATGAACATCCATGTCTTACTCATGCATCTTCATGGTCATAAGGTCATGCAGATACAAATTTCACATTTTGTTTTCAAATGTATCCTAATGGAATCTATGGATGCATTGAATTCATAGTTATACTATTATCTTTATTAAGTTCTAAGTGTTTTACACCTTAACATATGTCACATCTATGTGGTGAAATCTTGTGTACTATATCTTAATTTGGATCCTAATATTATTCATATTTTTTATTTATCACATTCTTTCAAAGTGACACATGTGGTAGCTTATAATTGATTCTTAGTCATAGAATCATGGAGTGCCTCAAAACCTTGAAATTATTTTGTTTGAAGTTTTCAAATCTATTGAATATTTCACATTTTCATTATATTTTTTCATCTTTACATTTTTCATGGTCACATGGTGAAAACATATATAGCATGTCATCCTTAAATTCTAAGTCTCTATCCTCTTTGAGTGATGCATGTGGAAAATTTTGAATATTCATAGCCATAAAGATATGTAGTGTTTCCAAACTATCTACTAACTTTATTCACACTCTTAAAATCTATTGAAACTTTAAATCCACTTTATCTTCACATGTGTCTAATTTTTAATACTCATAATAAATGACTACACCCTTGATCACATTTTTAAAATTCAATAATGCACACCCAACTTCAATAAACCATGTGATATTACAAGTGAACATGTGGAAATGAAAACAAATTCATGAGGTCACCAACTCACTAATTTTTCCAAAACACATCTTAAACTTAAAAATAAAACATGCCTTTGTAAACACATTAACTTATGATTTTTGTATTAAAATTATGGATGGATCTACCCCATAGAAAGATTACAAATGACATAAATCATAAAATGTGTATCTCAACTTTGTGTAAGGTTATGTCGATGATATTTAACTTCATTTTTTACAATGATTATTTCATGAACAATTAATTAAATTATAACCTAACTAAGTTACAACATGGATCAAAATTTGAATGCTCTATGAAAGTGAAATTGACTTAAAAGAGAGTACTTTTAATTTCCCTTTTTTATGACTTGGTTCAAATCTGAATTCCGAAAAAATGAGATTAAAGAGGGATTTTTAAAAATATATATGTTTCTCAATTTTTTACAAAAATGGGTCTCCAATTCTTTAAAAAAGTGGGGTAATGTTGGTTACAAAAAATGGTGACTTTTTTATGAAAACATTTTTCAATGTTTACAACTCAATGTCCTAGTTTTATCTTTAAAAAACCAGTTAATCATACAAAAAAATTTAAATTTTAAATAAATATTTGAAACATTAGTTTTAGCTATATCACATAAAATTAAAACTCTATCACATAAAATAATAGTTTTTTTCATATTTAAAGAGTTAAAAATGTGTGAAGTGATACATTTAGCTTACCTTGAATATTTTTAATATGTCATAAGATTAACCATATGATTAAAACTTTTTGAAGGGTGCACACACATGCACGCACACACGCACGCGCACACACACACACACACACACACACACACACACACACACACACACACACACACACACACACACACACACACACACACACACACACACACACACACACACACACACACACACACACACACACACACACACACACACACACACACACACACACACACACACACACACACACACACACACATGCATGTGTGTGCACATGCACATGCACATGCGTGCACGCACGCACGCACACACACACACACACACACACACACACACACACACACACACACACACACACACACACACACACACACACACACACACACACACACACACACACACACACACACACACACACACACACACACACACACACACACACACACACACACACACACACACACACACACACACACACACACACAAATTATAATAGTTTTGAGGATGGATGGATATTGATCTTGCTAGTGATACATCCATATCCTAAATAGAGTTACCTTTGGATAAATTATAAGCCTTTCTTCACAATCAACCAAATGTCCATAGCCCTAATAGAGGTTACCCAAGTCACCCTTTTAGGAAAAACCATTTTAAACTGTATTTAAAGGTTTCATATTCTTATCTTCTATTAATTTATTTTATATATTCAAATAATAATTAGATACTAAAATATCCAAGAATATAATAGTAAAAAAAATAAATCTCCACAGATCTTTCTTTTCCTTTCTCTTATTTTTCATGGAAATATTTATTGTGATAAAGTGAATTAGTGACTCTTATCAATGTTAAATCTTTTATTAAACTTATGTGATAATTATAATACAAAATTTAATATCTCTAAGAAAATATAATAAACTAAGACTTGACATTAGCATTCATCCAATATTTTTACCTCCTTGTCTTATTTTTTCAACATTTTTATAGTGGTTTGAAAATTTTATCCAATTCAAGATGACTAAAACACTTATGGATTTGGTTTGTAAATGTGGAAACAATGAAATATTATATGGGACTTTAAAAAATGTATATTTTTATATAATTTATATTAATGACTCCAACAAAACAAGCCCTCATTATTGCAAGGTTTTTTTAATCACTAACTATAAAGGCATAGTTACATGTTTTTCTCTCTCTGAAAATGTTTGACATTCCTAGAAAAAATTCACATGGTTTTGAACATATTTGAAAATGGTGGGATAATACTAACTCACCCTAAGAATTTTATTTGTTGTAGAGTTACCAAAGTGATGTTTATTCCTAATTTTTCATGAAAAATGGTCATTATATCTTAATTTTCCACATCTAAGGTAAATGTCTTGTTAATTATTGTGATGTAATACTCCTTTATTTAGCATATACTAGGTGGCCTTGAGTATCATAGCTATTCTATACTCCTTGTTAAACTCTCGAAGATAATTCCTCTATAATAGGAAGTGGATAATGTGGGAATGCCACTCTTATGGATTTAATAGTGTTTGATATACCTTCATAATAGTAATCCATGGATCTTTCTAAACATTATCCTCTTACCATTTTATCTCATTTTATTTCAATTTCATATTCTTATACTTTGGCCATCCACTTTACTCTTTTATCTACCAAAGCATAATATTTAATGTGGGTTCATGTATAATGTTGTGTGCTTTATTATAGAACATAAACTAGCTAAACATATTGATAGCTTTGACCAAATCATAGGTTTTTTATTCCAATGTACAATATATGAGATCTGTAACTTTTAAATTGGTACTCATTGAAGTAATGAGATTCTATTAAAATTCAATCTATTATGTTAACAAGATTGATATTGTGTTATTCAAATCAAAATAATAAATATAAAATTATCTTCTAAAATTTGGAATGATTAATATCATATTGCATAATGGAATTTTTGGTGTCTTAAAAAGTATTCTTAATGTGATAATTGTATTATATTTTCACATATTATTTCAAAATGACATTAACAGGTCTCAAAATTTTGGAGAAAAAATTAAATTTCCTTACAAAATTAATTTTTAAAAAAATGATTTTAACTATATATTACTATTTGAGCATGGAAATTTGGAAATATAACTTTCTCTATTGAAATCCAAAAATAGAACTTCATTTTTGATAGTATGTCCCAACAAATTACCTTTGGTGACACTAAAAATACTCTTCTTGGGATTAATGAATATGCTATATCTCTTAAAACTTTCAAACACTTTCCTTAGGTGATATAATGGTGTGACCTATACTTTTAAAAAATAGTTGGATAAAATTTATAATATTAATAATAGTTTTTTATAATAGGAGTTTGAATTCACATAATCCATAGCATTGTGAAAAGTGGAATCTGCATTTATTAAGAGAGACAAAATTGTAAGCAAAGGTATCCCACTTTGTTTTGAAAGTGGTTTTAATCCTATATTCCATATCTACTAATACTTGGATTTAAGTTGTAACCTAAAAATCCATCTAATTATGATATCATTTCAAAACCACATACCATTTCTACATCTCTATCTAATGATGGTAAAGGATAATTGTCTTTGTTTGAGGCCTATATTTAAATTTATAAAGTCTAAAAAGTTCCTTATTTATCTATTTATTCTTGTGATAAAAAATGATTTTTTATACCCATTTTTAATATTTAATGGGAAAAAATATATTGACATCAAGAAATTTCTATAATTATTTCTAAGTAGTGGGTTTCAAGATAGGATACAATAGTCTTTTCATATGTATGAAAGGATTATGCTCTTGTTGATTAATATAGTATGAATGATGACTTGAGGATCAAATATATTTATAAATTATCATATGACCACATTATCACATATTTGTATTACTGAATAATATTCTTTGTCTTTTCCTTTTCTTTGTATAAAAAATATGGGTTGATATTCAAGTTTCATTGCTTCTCAGGTGAACCTGAATTAATTATCATGGATTTATGACTATCAAACTCTTGTTTATTATATTTTTCAATAGTTATATTAGGGTTGAATAACATTTCTAGTGACACCATTCTCTTTGGGTTTTTATTATCCTTTAATTTCTTAATTCCATCATCCATTTCTTTCTCTTCATCTAAGGAGTAGTCATTTTTCTTCTCATCACTAAAATGTGTTTAAAAACAACAACAATGTTATTCATAAATTATATATGTTGTGGATAATCATTAAATACCTAAAAATTATCAAAATTATATATAATATAAGATTAGGTAATTAGTTCAATAGAAAACATTTATAGCTTTGGATTATTCAAATGGAACAAGTTCATTACTGATGTTATAAGAGAATTAACAATCCAATTATGTTTTCTAGGAATCTAAGTGACATTAAAATCATCAAAAGACTCAATGATATCCCAAAAAATGTTCTTTTTTTTGCTATATTATATAGAATGAGTTACACTAATAATATATCCTAACCAAGTTTATGATGAATCCAAAATCACCAAACATTTTTAATATTTTTGCTTTGTAATTCAAATGAACTATAAACCTAAAATCATAGACTCATATTCAAAAAGGTTTTTGGTGAAAGGGAATTTAATGTGGTAATAAGTGAGTTAATTAATTTATTCTAGATCCATTATCAAAGATTTGAAAATGAGATCCATCCAAATATAATGTCCACATGCCATATTGATCAACATTCACATCTTGTCTAGTTTTAGCAATGGGATTGGTGGCCAATGTGTAAATTCTTGTCATTTGACATTAAATTTCATATTCTAATTATTTATGTTGTGCTTGATGATAATAAAATTATTTTGGGGTTATCTATTCAATATGATTTGATTATAAATACCACTCCAAAGAAACCTTATGAGGAAACTCAATGACCATATATTTTTTAGATTTTTGGACTAGTCTCTACTAAGTAGCATACCCTAAGATTCAAGGATGTAAAAAAAATGGATATCAATAAAACGTTGCATTTTTGGTTCATTAGGGAGATGTATGTGAACATTTTAAAATTATTTAATCACTTTTATATTTTAATTATCTAATTGGACAACTATTTGATCAAATTTAAGAGGAAGAAAACCAAGATTTTAATCAAATCCATATGGGCATAACATTAACAGAATCTCCTGAGTCCAGCAATAAATTGTGTACATTTTTTCCAAAAATCCTAACTATGAGAATAAAAATAATGGAATTGTTATTATTATTTTTCATATCCACATTTACATGTGCTTCATTCTAATTATTTTAGGGATCTTTCTTAGGTGAATATTTCAAAAATAAAACTCTATACTTAGTGATATTTGTCAAATCATGTAAGGTGATGTTAAGTTTGATATTTTTAACATCTTATATAATTTTATATCCTAATTTATTAATTATTACATGTAAATAAATAGGTGAATGTCAGTCACCACTCTTTGGTATAGGGGATCATTATTAGCCTTAGGATCAGGAGGGGTATCCTTGTTGTTTATAAGCATGGAAGTAGTGAGGGTCTTATGTGTTTTAGTTATCAATGAGTAATTTCTCCTTATATATTTTTGAAAAGCATGCACTTCCTATATATTCTCTTCTCACTCATTTTTCTCTTGGCTAAGAAAATAAATTCTTTAAAATCATGGTAGTGTTATTATGGGAAGTACAAGGTGTGTTACACATTCTAGATGAATTTTGATCATTTATAACTACCTAATATCCTTAATTTCCTTTTTAAATGTCTCTAAAGTGTTTCATGATTTGATAAAATATAATTATCTATGTTAGGTATTAATGTAATAAATATTTTTTTTAGACATCAAAAAATTCACCATAATTTATTTATTTATTCCAATAAACCTTTCTAATGGTTATTTCACTAATCTTAATCCACTATGTTTATAAATAAACTATTTTAATTTATTTTAATGAAATTACTACAATGTAAATTAGTTTTAATATTTATAAAAAAAATATTATACCTCTTACAATATTTAATATTTTAACATTAAATTGTTATGGAATCATGTACATTTTTTATAGCCATTTATTTATATCCATTCATTCCTTTCATAGTCATAGTAACTATCCTTTTTTTTAATAAAGATACAAATAATTATTCATATCCATTAATTTTCAAAAGGACATCTAATGTATTAGTATCTAATTTATACAAATATCCTAGTTACATCAGTGTTCACTATTTGCATAATTACATCATTTAATATTAATATCAAACATAATATATTAATTTTAAAAATATATAATAAAATCTAATATTTTACCATTGATATAGGGCATCATTTGGCAATCTGAGAAACTAATGTATTCAAGTGTGTCTTATGATAATTTTGGTTTAATTTGGTGTTAGAACTCCTATAGGGACCCAAGGAGGGTTTTATAATCATTAGATGGCTTTGTGTTGGATTTTATTAGGCTTGGGAGAGTTTCCTACCAAAACTCCAATTTGAAAATTTGAACTATGTTATTTGCTTTGAAAGGTGTTTTTTTGAAGTAATAAAAAATACAATGTTTGTAATGGGTTCTTAAGGTCCTATGTGGTATTATATAGATGTGTATAAGTATTTTCAATGTACAAGTGCAATGTAATTTAAATAATGAGAGGTGACTTGTAGCTTCCCCTTCATTTATGGAGGTGGCCAAGAAGAGGGAAGTTGGTAGTTAGATGCTTTGAACAAACTAAAAGTGGAAATGCATGTTAGAGATTCATTATGCATAGATATGATGGTAGTATAGATTTTAATAATTATGAGGTTCAATAAAGATAGAAGAAATGAAACTAAAAAATAAATTCTATTTTTGTCCATGAAGGACAAGAGAACGTAGCAGACTATGCGATGTAAATATTCATTAAAAATCAATACAAAATGAGTTGTTTAAGTGAGATATATATTTTAAATATTTACTAAGTTCTCCTTGTATGTATTTTAAATTATTGATAGGTTCTTGATATTGTAATAAGGTAATTTAAATGAGTAACACAAGTCTATGTTGTAGACAAGGGAGTGATAGACAGAAAATGAAGAAGATTACACAAATAGAGACTATTTGTATAGGAGAACGTTATGAGTAAGAACTATGAAGGTGTATTAAGTATATATTGTCTTTATACTATCATATTTATCCTAGATATTGACTAATAGTCTTGTATAACCCTTGTGGTTTGTGTTTTTGAGTTGATAGTTACAGTCAAGAAGGGAAAAGGTGAGTTTCAATGTTTTAGGAGGTTATATAAAACTCAAGAATGTTTAGAGGAGGTGTATAAAGTTTGGGTAGACCCTATAAAGTTAAAAATAAGTATGAAGAAAAATCAAACTTATATTAGAATAATTAATTATCTCTTAGCTTGTGTGTAGGTTTGAAACCCTAAAGGGAAATCAAAATGGTATATCTATGTTTATATCCTACCAAAATTATTGAAAATTAGAAAGAATATTATATGTGTTATTTTGAAATATAATGAGACATTTCACACTTATTGAATATGTGGAGATAGAGAGAGAGAGAGAGAGAGAGAGAGAGAGAGAGAGAGAGAGAGAGAGAGAGAGAGAGAGAGAGAGAGAGAGAGAGAGAGAGAGAGAGAGAGAGAGAGCTTAGTTGTAAGGACTATGTACCTTATGAAACCTTGTCAAAAAAGCTAAAATTCTATCAAAGTGAATGATTAGAGGATTTTAGAGGTTGGTGGATATAATTTAGTGATTGTAAAAGTTAACTAGGGTTATATTATACCTATTTTAGGTTTTTAAATTGTTCTAATAGGTTAAAGTTTCAATATAGTGTATTTTGTAAGGTCTTGATCAACTCAGGAATGTCACAATCCTAAAACTAGGGTTTAGGAATTCAAATTAAGGTTGTGAGAAATTATACTAGTTAAACACCACAAAAAATTGTTATTAATTTTAATTTGATGTGTCATAATATATTTTGGAGGTTTTACACTTGTACAGAGTTTTTAAGATGGATTGGTAGGTTGTGTTCAAAATAGGAGTAAATAGACATAATTAGGTATGGTCAAGGTCTAGAAATGGAATCTAGGAATTGAGTTTAATTAAGAAATTTCATGGAGAGGAGGTTAAGGATAGATGGTGTTATAAAATAACCTTAGTTTCTCAATATCAAATATTATATTTCCATATAATTGAAAAATGATAGAAAATGGGATACAAGGAGTCTTGGATAAAGTAATCAAGCAAATAATGGTGACAAAGTTGTAGTAATATGATGTATAGATTGGATAGGAGTTCAATGAGGACTAGTTTGAGTAAGGATACAATAATGTGAACCTTCATAGAACCTTAAATCCCTAAGTGATATAGTGAACTAGTGTGCCTATAAAGGTGAATGACTTTTGAAGAGATAATAAGTCTAATAAAACTAGTGTGAGACAAGAATGAAAGGGAGTTAGGAGATGAATAAATGAAATGAGAGGTGTATGAATGGTCTAAAGGCATATTTAAAATAATTCAAAGAAGCTTAGTGAATAGGATCATGCATGAGAATGATATCAATCCTAGTGATGGAGTTGATAAACAAGAATTGGGAAGATTGGATGTATGAATTAATAGTTACAGATATCAGAGGTATAGAAAGAGTACAGAATGATGTCTCTCTACATGATCCATAATAGTAACACAAATCAACATGTTTTTTTAGTGCAATAATAGTGAATGTAGTATATCATCACTATTACTAAGAGTAATTGTAAAATATATGGAGATGGAGAGTCTCATCTAGGGATTTACCTCCAACCACATATTCTTTCAAATCATCTACGTACCTCTCATCCTTTGAGTTTCCCCTTCATGAGAAAGGTTGATATAAATATAATGACAAAGAAAGAGTGAAACTCATATATAGGTAAATATTTTAGCTAACTATAAACATCACAAATTAATTATGACTATGGAATAAATAAGAAATGATACATTCCTATTGTATACAAACTAAGGAATAAAAACTCCAACTAGATAAGCTAGGTATACATGGTTATGATGATAAGATTTAGGAATTGAAACTCCACCTTGTCGTATCTTGACTTAGTAATATGTTATTATTCAAATTGATATTAAGTATTTCCACAATCACTTATTATTAATGTTCTTAGGTCGATAATACAATCCCTAAGTTTTTTAAATCTACCCATTATACTAGTAACTTAACAACCAATGATCTCTATAAAAATAATACCAATTTGATATCTAAAAAGTTTGTGAGGGATAACATATCGCACAGTGTGTCATATTATCCATATGATATGGTATCTCACCCACACTTCATCAAGGATTTCATAAATATATAGTTTGAAGGTTTCATTTATAAGCGTTCAATCATTTTTTGTTAATAATTTGAGATATACAATTATGGAACTTTGTTAAAATTAAAACCAATACAACACACTCTCACATATATTTTCAATTCATCCAATGTATAGTTTAAGACATAATAATATAATAATTTGATATATTAATAAATAATAAAAAAAGTATTTTGAGTTTTAAGGGTACAAGAGTCATAACAACTTTAATTTATCATCAAATTATCCAATGAAATTATGTATTTAAGTTCCTCATTCATAATACAAGATTGTCAATACTTTGGTTTTATATAGTTTTGTGTTATATTTTAAATAGATTTTAATATTTATATTATATGTATGTATAATTTTCAATTATTCCCTTAATTACATTTTCCAATTTACTAATTATAATAAAATACAACCACTTAATATCTTATAATTCTTTTCTAATTTATTTAAAAAAATAAATATATAAAGACATACACACATAGTTGTCTAGAATGGAGAGGTGCACATGAGAATCAAAAAATAATTCATAATATTTTTAATATCTTTAATATCTTTTTATCGTTATGCTGACATTAGTTATTAAGATGCACAATATGTTTTGCAACCTTTTTATGTATACTTTTTCTTGATTGAATCAAGATTTAAAGTTATTGATAATAAATTTGAGAGAAAAAGTAAATGAAAGTTATGTAAGCTATAAAGACTTTGAAATTCCACATATGGGTTGTTATTATAGTGAAACTTGGAATCAATTAACACCTAGAAAGACTATTGCTTCCAAGTGGGTATCTCTAGTTATTTTTAATTTATTATAGGAGTGTAACCATAAAACCATAATCCTATGAAAAAGATCTTAATATTATTTTTTTAAATCCAAATAGGATGGAATTGATATTATAATAGGCATATAACAAAATGTGAAAATGACACAACCAATATGGCATTACATAAATTAATTAAAAATAAATTTTATGATTGATATAAATGAGGGCATTAGAATTTTTCTTGGTCAAATTTTTACAAATGCTAAATAACATGTAAAAGTTTGGTATATAATTTTTTTAAATCTAAAATATAATATTTATTAAATTTATTTAACATAAAATAATAATATAATAATTTATTTTACCTATAAATATTTCTCATAATTCAATGTTTCAACAGGAAAATAAATTAAAATACATAATTCTAATTCTAGATAAAGATTCAAAGAATGGTGTTTCTTCTCATAAATCCTTATTTCTTATTCTTAGCATCTTAAAGAGTTTTCACAATTTAATGTTTCAAAAGGAAAAATAAATTAATATGAATACCTCTAATTTCAAGTAAAGACTCTAAGAATGGTGCTTCTTCCTACAAATCCTTAGTTCTTCTTTCTAAGATTTTACTTTCTACTTAAAATTCTATTAATTTTTAAAAATATATAAAAGTAGCTAAAATATTTTACAATGTTGTTGGAAGCATAGACCTTGTAGCTTCTACTCTTATTTATCATTTCTTTTTTCTCTTTTATATTTTTTTCCAACCCAAAATTAATTATCTTGTAATATTTTTTTATTTTTTAATCTTTTGTTTTCACCACCAATATTTAAAGTCATGATTTAAATATCATTTTTATTATGGCCCTTGTTTTTTAAAGTTTATCTTTATTTAAATTTAAATATTTAGTGGTAGCTTTTTCTTTCAATTCTAAGACTATATTAGTCTTGAAAAGGTTAATAAAATGTAAATCTCATGTTTATCTATAAATGGCTACTTCTTATAATAATAAGAATTATAGTACTATTACCATTTAAATATCCTTATTATAAATTTCAATATCTAGTTTTATATTAAAATAAATACATATAAGTCAAAATTAAAACTAAATATTGACTTCAATTTAATTGGTGCTTTTTTAAATACTTGTTGATATATAACTATCATGACAACATTAAAATAATAAATATTTAAAAAACTCAAGAAGGCTTCACATAAGATTATTTTGAAATAAAATTATTGTGATAATAAAATAAAGACACAAAATTATTTAATACTCTTGACATTTGGAGCTAAACATTTGAAATTGTTAAGGTGTGGAGCCTAAAAGCTTCACCAAGTGAGCAGTTTGATAGTTGCAGGTTTACACAGTCACCGATGTCGGTCAGGAGTGACCGACGTCGATCAGGAGCAGTTCAAAAGACACTGGCATCGGTAGGAATTGGCTGATGTCGGTCAAAGGCAAACAAGCAGGAACTGACGTCAGTTACCTGTGCGTCCAGAAAGCTATTTCCATGGACAGAACTGAGTGTTTGCATGATGGGATTAAGTCATAGTCTTAAGTCTGTGTCTCTATTATTATTAAGATTATTTAGAGCCTTTTATTATGAGGTGCATCTAATGGCTATAGTTGTATGCTCATGTTTCCTAATTATTATATAATAGGATAGATCTTCTTAGGTTATTGTAGTATTGTAGAATGTTGAAGAACAGTACAGAATTGTATATGTGAATCATTCCAGGTTGTTGGAGTTGATTGTACTTGAGAGAGAGAGCTCTTGAGGGAAAGAGATCTAGAGAGAGATTTGTACATCTGAGAGAGGTGTGGAAGAAAGCATTTTCTTCAATTGTATTCCTTCTGTAAAGAGTTTAATACAAGTTTTCAGGGTGGTTTCTTGTATCTCTTGTTCTTTGTTATTTCTGATTCTAGTTACTTATCATTCTAATTTAATTTCACATTTATTGCTTTCATAAGTGTAATCAACATTGTTGGTTGATCCCCAACATAAACTAAGTTATGTGCTTGGTGTTCTTTGGAACTAGTGAATAAATAAGAAAATAAAGCTATAAAAAGTTATAGACTAACTACCTACCATTCCTAAAAGTATTGAAGGGATTTAAGAGGATTCATTATCAATTGACATTCAAAACATGTATACTAGTCACTTTTTTTCTCTTATCATCTAATATCACACCTATCTATCTCTCCTCAACAATACCCAAGTTCCCTCATTTTAGAAGAAGAAACATGAGTTACAAACACAAACTAATATGAAACATGTCAAGTGGTTAAATCATTTCAACGGTATTTAATAAATAATTTTAAATAGATATTCAAAATCAAAAAAATTAAATATAATAAATAAAAGTGTGTTGAATCCTTTAAAATAAACTAGGCTAAACACATCAACTCCATTTCATGCTACTTTAAATAATCAATAGAATTCAATGTAATGCTACATCATATTAAAAAAAATGTGACATTGATAAATTATCACCAAGTTAAATAAATATGATAAATTAAAGTAATTTTACATTAGTATTAGTAAATAATTGAAATCTACTTCATGCTAACCAATAAAATAAGTCAATTCTTTTTTAATTCTGAGATGAAATAAATAAGATTATTTGACATTATATGAAATAAAGACATCAATATTATCTAACATTGAATAGTATAATTTAAATAAAAATAATATAGAATTCATCAACATAAGAAAATTAAATATATTTTGATGTTAGTAAGTCAATTCCATTTAAAACTAAACATAATAAACAAATCAAATTTATTTGACACTAAAAATATAAACTATTCAATTCTATTTGACCTAAGCAGAATGAATAAGTAACATTTATTTTATGTTAAATGATATAATTCAATATTTTAAATAAAATCAAAGAATAAATATCAAAAATCCACTTGTTATTCCATTACTAGTATATTTGTTCCTAGAATTAGCATTTAATTAGAAAATTAATGTTGGCATTAAAAATTAGTTACTCTAATCATGTGTTAGTGTATTGGATTACTTATACATTATTTTATAGTTTTAATATGTATTTGTAATATTTATTTTTAATTCGTGATAAACATTAATTGGTGCAAATTTATCCATAACCTATTATTAAATAATATTATCAATTATGTAAACATTTAATTGACTTATTCTAATAATAGGTTTGTCTTATTCTATTTATAACTACTCTCTAGAACCTTAACCCTAACCTTAGCCCCTCTCTTATCTATATAATAACATATAGGTCTAGTGGGTGAGACATATTGGTAATGAGAGTTACTATTATACCAATAAAATTAAGTTAGTGTTCTTACTTTAAATAGATAGCTATGCTACTAGGATAAATATATGTTATCTTTTTAAATTTTTGATAGATTTATTTATGATTTTATAATGGGTATTTATCCTATGGTATCTAATATGATCCTAGACTCTATCTAGATATTTTATTATGGTATAAGATCAATTGAAACTTCACCTCATTCTACATTCAAGTTTAAATTTTAGATCTCTAATTTTCATTTTCTTTTATACATTCAACATTATTTTCAATTTTCAAATCTGTAATTTCTTTTTTTTTTTACATTTAAGGTTTTAAGCCCAGATTTAGTGGATTATTGAAAATAATCAATCTTGTGCTCTCACCTCACCCTTATGGAATCTTGGTTGATTATAAATTAGAGAGCATAGTGGGATAATAAGGGTTTAATAAAAGTCATTTCATATTAATTATTTAGGTTATAAATGTGTTTCATTAGTTTTAAAACTGGCAAGATCTTTCATTCTAGACATAAAAATTAACATTTTTGCTTGATTCATGGTGTGAGGGGTGTTAACTCAATACTCAAGCCATCAGATAAAACTTTATACATATTTTATATTCCACATACTTTATGGTATGTATAAAGACATAGGATTTTTTTTTGAATAATATAAAGCCTATCATCTACTTAATTTTATGGCCCACCATTAAGTAATTAACCCTATAAAGTTATTCTTTATGTACCTTAGAGATGGGATAGTGCAATTGTGGAATGGTGGAAACCTTGGTATCCAATGTCCTATGTGCATGTTCATTATTTATCGCTATAGATTAAGAGCCTAAAGATCAAACACACTTTAGAATTGTATTTATTATAAAAAATATTTCTACATTTGGTAAAACTGCACTATTGTAGTATTCACTATTTAATTTAGTCATAGTATTCCATGTTTAGACTTTGTTTTGGTATTATTTGCACAAATTCAATTTTATTATCTTATTTAAGCATTTATTTTTTATAAAATTATAGATGGGTTTATGTTTCACAAAATTACAGATGTGTTTAGGCTCCTAAAAAGTATAAAAATAACCATTTTCATAAAATTACAATTAAAGGGTAGAGAAGAGGGCATTTTTTGGGAATAAAACTAGTTTATTAGAAGAACAAAATTGATATGTGTGGAAAGACTACAAGCTAAAATTTCCATTTGAATTAATAAAATAGTTAAAAAAAATTATGTGGCACATAAGGAGACCACATCATTGTGATTTTCTCATCTAAATGATTATTTTGACATGTATTTCACTTTTCTAGATAGAAAAAATTCCTATATTTTTTTTCACTTTCAATCGTAGCTCTTTTTTAGAAGTTGTTTTTTCCCATATATAAATTTATTCAATGTGATTTTATCATCACAAAGATCATTTTAATTTGTATTTATATTTTTAAAAAATCATATTTTTTTGTAAAAAACTAATTTTTTATTGCTAATTTCTTTTTCACTCAATTTTACATGATATTAATGGGTAAAAAAAGATATAACCTTATCAAGTTTGATCTAATTCATATGTAAATAATACATTACTGATGTTCTTCTTAGAAAAGGTATTTACCACATTATATAATCAATAACCTACACCACTTAACATTCTTGAATGGAAAAAAAATCCAAAATCATATGAAAAAGTTAGAGAAATCATTGGTTAGTTAGTATCCCCTAAATTTAAGTTTAATTTTTAGGTCTTCATGGAACCTTATTAAATTTAGACTACCATTGAGAAACTTTTTGGATAATATAGTAATATTAGATTGTGCCAATTGAAAAAATATCTCATTAATTTTAGTACAAATAAATATCATCATATTTAGGGCTTTATCACTCGAATCAAGTGTTGGAAGC
The DNA here is from genome assembly GCA_037957365.1 of Torreya grandis. Taxonomy (NCBI): domain Eukaryota; kingdom Viridiplantae; phylum Streptophyta; class Pinopsida; order Cupressales; family Taxaceae; genus Torreya; species Torreya grandis. Next base: position 1,092,395 of record JARHVA010004745.1, read on the forward strand.
TTATATTTATTGAGATTGGTAAAACCATGACTGATAAAAAACTCATTATAACCATTTTATCTAAATTGGGTCATCTTTACTTAGTTTTTATTTCAATATACTACACAAATAAGATTCTATGGTTTCTACATATATGTTACCAACTTTAGACAAATTCTATATGAAACTTTAGAGAGAATAGGGAAAAAAATCCTAGGAAAATATGACTTGAAGGTATTAATAAATAGGCATTAATACTCAATGATATTAATGTGACATCATATCCTGAATCTTGAAAAGGTAAATGTCCTATCAAAAAGAAATGGAAAGTAAAGCCTAATCCTAAAGGAAATCAATCAACTCAAAAAAGTCCTCCCCAAGTCAAGACAAAGGCCAAGTTAAATTAAATGCAAAAATTTCAAAAAAAATGTTTCAAATAGTGTAAGAAACCATGCTATGTTGAACATCATTTTTTAAATAAAATGGCATACATATAAATAGAGATGAAACATAAAATGACATACGTAAAGGTAAATATGAAACAAATAAAGCTCATTCTTGCCAAAATAAGAGTATCACTTTCTAAAATAATAAAATCACTTGAATATAAATGGATTCTATACATGAGCCTATACCATATGACACATTATGTCTAACTATTTAAATTTATTTACCAATGTTGTAGAACTAATTTTTTAATGGGAAACTCTAGTCCTATAATTTTTTTAGGATGAAGGGATATTTGAGATGGATATTGACATATTCAATAAGTTTATCCATGTTACCAAGTTCTATGTGAACATATTATCTATATATCATATATCAAACATTCAGGTGAAGGAAATTATATTGAATTTAAATCTACTAATATTTTAATCATAAATATCAAAGACCCATGCATTATTATAGCTACTAAAAAGGTTGATTATCAAGCTCTATTTTATAAATTTGATAAATTTTTGTTTACTCAAAATTTAGTCATGATTTCACATGATAATGACTTGAGTAAACTTTATAATGAGAATTTTGATCACCTAAATTATCACTAACCATGAAATCTTAGTAAGAACAACATGTTTATTTGTTTCCCACATGTTTCTTTCAAAGATGGAGTTTGTCTAGTTTGTGTGCTTAAAAAATAACATAGGGATGAATTTCCCAAAATAAAATCCTTAAGGAAAAGTGATGGATTTTAGTTAGTGCATAGTGATATTTATGTCATTTTCTAATGTTTATTTTAAAAAATATAAATTTATGCCTATATTATTTAATGATTTCTCTCATATAACTAGGGTTTACTTTATAAAAAAGAAAAGAATTTTTTTTATGATTTAAAAAACTTCAATGCCCTTTTTGTAAACCTATTAGAAGGAAAAATTCATCATGTTAAAATAGATATTATATTATATTTTTTCAACAATAATTGTTTATTTTATATGAAAATGTAAGCATTTGAATTCAGTATACATTAACCTACACCCCTTTAGCAAAATGGTGCATCTAAGCATGAAAACCACACACTAAAGGAAATGGAGAATTGTATATCATATTATAAAGACTTGCCTCCATACTATTATATAAAGTAAATTTAGTAAAAATTGGTAGTATTTAGATGACTACAAAATAAAAGAGTATATATGAATGACAAGTCTAAAATATGTAGAATTTTGTAAATTGTATATCATTTTTTATGCATTCACACATCTCTGTTTATCAAAGTTATATAGATTACATGAAGACTTATTTGGGAAATAAATGAAAGGTATATAATTATAAGTGATAAAACCTTTGTAAGATTTATAAATAGTGTTTATGTGAAAATGAAGAGAGTTACAAATATGAGATTTTAATATAGAGATATAATGATGCTTCTTCCAAATGTATTTTTGTACTTATTTTGTGCACATGTATAATATGTTTTCATTCAAATATAATTTGTAATATAATAATAATGAATGTTCTACATGTTCTAGTTTATGTTTCTCTAAATACTTCCTATGTATGAACAAAAGGAATAATCTAAATTTTTGTAATCGCATATGTGTTATGATTATATAATTCACTTTTAACACACAACTCATTATCATGTTCTAATGGGACTTTCCTTGAACCTATGCTAATAATGGTGTGGTGAACATGGAATATAAAACATGCTGAAATGACTAGTGGGTTAGAGATATGTGGAATGATGGTTGGATGAAGTAATTCATAAATTCATAGAATAAGAGGCTATATGAAATATAAGCACAACAAAAAAATTATAACCAATAATATTTATGGAAAAATATATGAATTTTTCTAGCAATAGTTACATAAATTGTTAGCCTCTTGGTTTTGAATACTAGAATAGTATTGATTTAGACCAAGGGAGTCAGTGCATTTTATCTAGATTGAATAAAACATATAAATATTGTGAAGCTTAGACACTGAGTGGATGTGTGTGATAGATAACTATCTAAAAACCATTATTGATGGGTATATCAATGATTTTTTCCTAAAAAGGTACATTATGTTTGAAGTTGCACATAATTTATTTAAAAGAGGTACCAAAGGTAAGTTTTTGTAGTGACTATCAATAATTTTTAATATGTTGGTTGTGTAGAATCCCATGGTGCCATTCACAGACAAGATGGATTAGTCTTTCAGGGTGATATGGGAATGTGGTTTGAAGGAAGTGAATGGTGAGGAAATGAGAAAATAAACATGAACCTAAACCTTGAATATGGAGGACGCAGATAAGCAAATAGATAAGACAATTCTAATATTAGAGAGAGAGAGAGAGAGAGAGAGAGAGAGAGAGAGAGAGAGAGAGAGAGAGAGAGAGAGAGATAAGCTAATAAAAGTAATAGAATAAATAAAATCCTCTTAATGTAACTATGAGTAGAGGTAGATAACAGAGTGAGAAGACTTTGAGAGGAGATATACCTCCAAGGTAATTGGGATACCATGGTGAATGGTAAATTAAAGTAACTAAGGCAATTAAGGGTGACAAAGAGATTGAATTTAATGTGTGAGATAAGGAAAGTGGTTCAAATAAAATTAAAGAAAGATAATGTGGAGGGTTTAAAGAGAAAAAATGAAGAAAATATATCATAGTTTTAGTAATCAGTTATAAGGGAGGATATTATTTGGATAACAATATGGAAAATATTTTAATGAATTAATGAAAAGTCAAAGTGTAAATTTAATTTCAAGTGAATAAATTAATTTAGACAAGGATCATTCATTCCAAGGGGAAACATCCCTCATGCCTAATTTGTTAACAAGATTAAATTGTCTAGAATTTACAGTACATCCTAATTGATTTGATTATTTTGCATAAAAATTTAGGAAGATAAGTGCATAAATTCAATAGATGATAGAAATGAGAAAGAATAGCTCTAGCAAGCCACTTGTCATGAATATTAAGACACTAGTAATGTCCTATCCAAAGCTTGTAGTTGTTTTAGGATAGATTATACGAAACATAGATGTTAACTCAATCCAATTATGTTTGTAACTCTACCACCTTATGGTGGTTATACTAACCCTGAATAATATTTATTAACCTATGAAATTAAATGGTAGGCTACAGTTGTTACAGTTGATTATGCAAAGAAATGTAATCTTATATAATATCTAACAAAAAGATATCTATAATTCATATACAATAAAAATCCAACTGTAATGGGTTCATATATGTCAATAATTGAATAATTTTGGAATTCAAGTTGTATAAATACTCAAGATAAATTATTTAAAATATATAAAAAATTTAGAATAAAATATGTGAAATGGTTGGGGATTATGATCACAAATTATTAGATGTCATTAAGTCAATAATCTTTTAGTTCGTAGACATTGAAAAATATACATTATTTGATGAAGGCATGTGAGTCATAATTTTATTTGGTATTGCACAAAATAAAATCCATAATAACATCAATGTTTGATTAGTTATGATTCAAGTTTAATATATAAAAGTTAATGGGGAAATTTTTCACCCTACTAGAATGATAGCTACTAAGATAGATGATGTATTGTGAAAAATAGATGAATTTCACAAGATCAATATACCTAAATTATATATATGGTATATGGATTGTGGTTTTCAGGGCCATCATAGGATTGATTTTCCTATGATTTAAATGATAGAGTTATTTGAGATTTATCACATAGTGAGTCATCCCACTATTAAATGTCATTTTTTTATCAATACATAAAATATCCACATATCACATTTTGTAAAATTTTAAAATCATGTGATCATTATGATAAGAATTTTAGAACATGGCAAAAGATAAAGGATTACATTACTATTAATTTATTTGTAGTGGTTATGAAAAAAATTCCATCTATGAAACTAAGATTTCTAATTTGGATGTGGAAATGACTTTAGTTATATATTCTAATATTGGTTGGATGCCCCAATATTTATTTTTCTCAAATCCAAAATCTCATCATTATGATCCTTAGGATATCTTAGTTTGGGCATCTTAGTCACCTCAATACTAGATAGGATGGACACCTCCATCTCCATAATATAAGTAAAATATAATTCTACACATTTTCCGCAATAGTCCATATAGGCTCCACCTTCACCAAAAATATAGTATATGGGATACAAAGACAAAAACAGCTAGTATGGCATTTTATATCTCGACACCAAGGATTTTATAGAGTATGATATCAAGGAGGAAATCAAAATCACAAGAAAGATAAGAGAAAAGGTAGACAACCTATTATATTCTATCTTTGTGGTGAATAAAATCACTTTACACAAAATTGTCCTTGTAACCCATAGATATATATATAGTGTTTGCTTTAGATTATCTATGCATCACCATATAGAGGGTTGTCTAGTCCCTAAAAAGTAGATAAATGAAAAACCAATGCACAATGTGAACATGGTAAATATGCACCTAAAAGATCTTGAATATTCATAATATGTCACTCAAAATCAGTACAAAGAGAAAGGATTTAAACCTTTAGATATGCCACAAGAACCCTTATCATAAAGGTTTGTTATTATAAGTATATATATACTATGATGGAAAATGTTTTGATGTTAGAAACAACATAATTATTAAAAAAACATTAAAAACCAAAATGATTCTGAAGGAGATGTTATAATCATAGATGCATAGATGTATGGTAAAATTATTCACATATTATGGTAGGATAGAGTATTGACAGACTTACCTTCTAAATATATTGATCTCTCTACATAATAAGTACATGTCATAAAATATCACCAACTTATTTTATAACCTATTATACTTCATAAAAATGTGACAAGAACAAATTGAATGGGTAGTATGGTATGTGAAAAATAAAAAGTAATGGGATTTTTATTCATGAATTGATATTGAACATTCATGTTATGAAGACCTAAACATTGTATTTGATTTTAAAATAATGGTGAATATGATTCCTTGATCCACATGGGAAGCCATTGGATGACTTGAACTAAATTATAGCCTAGTCACACTTATTCTCATTAATTATGGAAGGGTAGAGTATATTTGGAGATTAGATTATTTAGAAATCAATTTTTTTATCTTAGTCTATGAGATGACTTTTAATTCATTGACATGAAGATCAATGAAGTGCACTACCCTACCCTCATCAATTAAAAGTGGTAAAATGATGGTTAGATGATCATCAATACAATAGATAATAATTTGAAAGTTCACCAAGGAGATAAGATTTTAATTATACCCTTTAAAAATGTTGAGATAAAACCATACATCATTCCCAAGGATCATGCTTCACTATATATATTTGAAGATAATAGTTGGTTTAAGGTTGGCATAAAACCAAAAATGTAGGCTCTGTGCTAAATGGTTTACTTCATTCACATAATAGACTCAACCAAATCCATAATTACAATATATAGATCATTTAACATACAAACCTATCAAAATCATGGAGCTATTTACATGGTTTCAAATTGAGGAGAGCAAGTATCCATCAGTGCAATATATGACAAGATTAGAAGTTGATCTAGTATACCAAGTAAATATGAACTATATATAGCCTACACATGAGGGTAATATACCATGGGAATCTATGCCTTATATTAGTGGTTATTCATATGCACAAATTTTGAACTTGTCATGAGGAGATCATGAGGTAAGACCAATGAGAATGGTTTTATTATTGAGAGATAATTTCCCCAGTACTTTGAAATAAAATAATTAGTGAAATTAATTTATATATTGGATAAACATGTTAATAACTTATATCTATGAGTTAGTGGGTTAAACTAGGAAATCAGTTGTGTTACTATGATATGGTGGGTAGTTCATCATTCTAAAAAATTATACTAGGAAAACATTAGTAAACTGATGCAAGTTAGGCTTTTAATTACACCTAAAATATCTAATAAATGGACATTTTTATATGAAATTAAATTATCTTAATTTAACATTCATAGGTTTATTTATAAATGGTCTTTGTAGGGTGTATAACTAATATACAATTTTCTTGTATTTCAACATGCTCAAACACTTTTGCCATGAGCATGGTTCATGAAATAGGGATGCATCATGAGACCCAAAATTGGCCACAAGTCCAACATGATTTAATGAAAAAAAAAATATTATAGGATGATAATTATATTGTTTATAAATCCCTCCAAAATTTGAATATGTTTATATGTCCTGGATGGGAAGAAGACTTATTAATTACATAGGTTCAAATTTTTTAGAATGTAGAAGTTAGATATTTGAACAAAGTTATAAATAATTTTAGGTCTAATAAAAAGAAAGATGATTTTTTTTTAAAGTATTGAAATAGGATCCTATATAACACACATCATATAGAATCTAATATGATGTAGATGAAATGGATTTAAATGAGTTCTTTGATCCCAAATGCTAGATAGATGAGCCTAAAGTCGACATCATAGAACAAATAAAGGATGGGAAGATCAAAACCTAAATATTTAGGAACATGAAGGGGAAATGACATTAAGATACTATATTTTGGAATGTAAAAATTATATATATTAAGAAAAAATTCCCAAATTAATATAAAATATTGGTGCAGAATATGTACCTAATCTATTAGCCATATGAAATTACTAGATGTAACATAAAATGTTAGAAGGGATCTAGTTCTTCTGAGATTACCAAGATGTATTTCCCATAAAATTATTAGAATTAAAGTGTTTACACCCTTCATTAGGTTAGATTCACATACAACTCAAGAGTGTGCATGACCTATCAAGAAGCATCCATACAGAATAATCCCCAATATAAAACTTAAAGTCAAGGCAGAAAGTTGACAAAATGTAAGAAGTAGGGATTATCTATCTAGTATGAAATTCATATTAGGTGAGTTTTATGGTGATTAAACCTAATAAGTTAGGATATACCATATTTTTTGGTGAGTACATGGCATTGAATATACCTATATAAATGACCCTTTTATGATTCTTTTCATAGATGAAGTTCTTAAGTCAGTCGCAGGGTATGAAGTATATTCATTAGTGGATGGTTTCAATGAATATCATCATATTATCATCACAATGGAAGACTAAAAAAATTAAAAAATTAAAATATAGTGGGGTTCATTTTCATATAATGTAATTCCTTTTAAAATGAAAAATACCCTTATTATTTTCTACAGAGTCATAATGATTACATCAAAGTATTTCATACAACTTTTTGAAGGTTTATTTAGATGATTAAGCTATGTTTCCCTATTAAATACAACCTTTACAGCATGTGACTTGTGTTATAAAGGTGTCGATCTCTATGCATTACTTTAAATTTATATAAGTGTTTGTTTGTTACTTGTTATGGGGTTTCATTTGGATATGTAGTATGTAGTGATGGTATTCTTATTTAAAAAGACAAAATCATAGTTGTTGTGGGATTTACACCTATTGTAAGTTATAATTAATTGTGTATATTCCTGGGACACACTGTATATTATCACAAGTTCGTCAAGTGATATGTAGCTATATCTACCCCATTATAAATACTACTACACAAGGATATAAGGTTTAGATAGACTCATGAATGTCAAGAAGCTTCATATTTAAAGTAGATATTGGTAAAAAAAAATCCAATATTGGTGTTTCCATACTGTAATAAGGTACTTAATGTTCATTTATATGCTTTGATAATTTTAGTAGGATTTGTGTCAATTCAAATTATAGATGGGTTCTTGGATTTCCCCATTCATTTTGTAAGCAAGAAAATTTCAAAAATTGAGAAAAACTATACTACTACAAAATGAGAAACTCTAGCTATGGTATTTTCAATACATTAATTTAGGCATTATCTCTTAGCTACACCATATTAATTTTTTTCATAGAACATTAATATTTTTGATATTTAGTGAAAAATACAATGTTAGGAAGATATATATCCATGTGGTTAATACTATTTTGGGAATTTGATTTAAAATCAATGAAAAGATAGGAAGATAAAATGTCGCACCAAATCATCTCAATCACATAAGGAATGCTGAATAAAAATAAGAATTATAAAATGAATCACTAGATGTACACTTACTTGAGTCTTTGTAATTCTATAAAATATTGAAGACATAGCCAATATTTTGGAACAAGTAATTTTTATTATGCACTATGTTGAAAAGGACAAAAAATAGTTGGTCACACAATTTATGCCATTTATTCTTATCAATGGGATTTTGTATAAGATGGGAAAGGATGATGTACTACATAGAGTAGACTTAGAGCATGAGAGACCATAATTTCTTGTATAAATGATCAATTTTTATAGCTAATGAAAACACTTGACACATAAATTTAGCCAAATAATATGTCTATTATTCACTCTCTCAATATTAAATTCTAAATACAAAATTATATAGGACATATATATCCTATAAATAGGATTTCATCTATCTTTACAATCTCTCACTAATAACTAACAAACTATATATGTAATATATTGTTAATCTAATAATATATACATTAAACTTTAAATCTTAGTGTTAATAAACCTATCTATAACTATAATTTATGTCACGATAAATACCATGTGAACATTAATAAATCCTAACATTCACCCCCTGAATGTGAAAATGGTAAAACATAACCTATTATATAAACTAAAATGTGTTTCCAATAGAGTTTTCCTCATAACCTTGATCTAAAATAAAGGAATTCCTAGTTAATACTTCCATGTTTTTCAATAGGTTTACCACAAACCTAGACAAGAATAGGGACCCATCAACCTATTCACCTCATGTAGTTTTCTGGATCACCATAAACCATTTCAAGATCTATGAGTGCTATATTACATGTTGAGAAAAACTATACAATGCTTACACCAAAGGAATTACATATGAATTTTACTAATAGATTTCACATTTATTCAAAATATACCAGTAACATAAAGAAAATTTCACCACATAACTAGAAAATAAAATGCCACCAAAGCATATTTATGGTGCTTTCATTGGTGTCTAATGTGAGGCATAAGTCAATGTGTCAATGAAGCTCAATTAAATTTCATCTCCCATACCCATAACTGATACATTTGACCTAGGACATCAGGGTTCACTGATAATTCATCCTTTATAAGGATGGGTTTTTTTAATTTGACAATATGACTAAATATACCTATTTTTAGTTTTGACAACAGACTAAAAACTTGACACTTTTGAATTTTTGAAAATTTAACATAAAGACAACTATGACAACTATGACCAAACAACATAAATGACTTTAACATGAAAAAAAAAATCTAATATTCACCTAGATGAGAAATTTTTAATTTTATTTTTGACAATATATAAAAGACTAAAGATATTGAATGAAATCTAATTAAAGATTGGATTTAACAAATTAAAAGACTTAATTGATTATATAAGATTAATTAATTAAAATAATTGATGATTGATAAAGACACATTAAACTATGGCTAAATTAATATGACTTGACTCATAATAAATAACAAATCTTATAAAAAATTGATTTCTACTTGCATGAACCAATCGATGGATTAATATATGCATGCTACATGTCAAGCTCTAATTGGTTGTGAGATGTAAATTGGTATTGGAAAATATTTAGTTCAAGTTTAAGCATATATTTTTAAGTATAGAGATAGATGATACAAAGTTGTTTAAGTCAAGTCAAATTTTAACTCAGGAAATAATGCATTGATAAATTTTCTCTAACCTAAAATATGGATAGAGGATGTCAACAATATATAGACTATGGTGGAAGATTATTTTTAATAGAGGTTAAGACAAGCATTCAATGAACTATAATTTATTTCAAATACTGCTAGCATCATTATTTAGTGAACTAAAAATTCTAATTTTGATGCTTTGATGAATATGATGTGCCTTGGAAGTGTAAGACACAAATCAATGCTACACTTGTGAAAACTGATCTAGACTTACGCATCCACTACAATTCTCTAAAAAAATTGACTAAATTGCAATATTTTCTTCTAATACATACAAATATGCATGTAAATTATTAATAACAACAAACAATGTGTAGGCATTAAGTGAATATGGATAACATAGTCTATCTATGATAGTCAATAGAAATTAATGATTCCTTTCAATCTCCCTAATAGAGTCATATACGTCTTCATCAATTTCCTTGCATGCATATGCTACACAAATAAAATAGATAATTTAATTGCATACATAGGGTAATAGTGAATAGCATAACTACCCCCATCTTTATTCAAAATCCCATCATAGGTAAAGAATTAAACCTACTTTGATACCAAATTTTAGAAATGATCAAAGTTTATAGCAAAGCCAAACACTTAACACATAAATTTAATCAAATAATATATTTCTCTCTATTATTCACTCTCTTGAATTATGAGAATTATCTTAACTTTGCCAAAATTATTGGAGGGAATCGATGGCTATGAGCGGTGGTTCTAGGAGCGTCGGCCTCCCTAAAGCCCCTAGGGAGGATTGGCCTTTGCCTAGGGTGATTTCACAGGAGAAGGAGACTGTCTATGTTAGTGATCACTCTAAACTTAACAAGGTTAATGTATACCTTCTACGGAGTCAAAACCAGCTGGTGCTGGTTATCCCCCTAGAGGCAGTAAAGGAAGATGTAGAATACTTGGCCTCTCATGCTCTGATTTGCAAGTTCCTAGGCATTCAAATTTCTCTATCAGCTTTGGAAGCTTGGATTCACTGGTCATGGCAGATAGAAGGTGATTTTAATATTATGCTAGATGGTAATAGCTATTTTATGGTGAATTTCACCTCCGTATCTGACCGAAATTGGATCTTTGAGGGAGACCCTTGTTTCTATGATCATATTGGTCTTTTTCGCAAACCTTGGCATCCAAGTTTCAACTCTATTGAATACCTTCCATCCTGTGTTCCTGTCTGGGTTTGCCTACCAAGACTCCCTTTGGAATTTTAGAGGGAAGATATCCTGTGATAGATAGATCCCATGCTTGGGACACCTACTGCTATAACGCACCAATCATTGGAAAAAAAGGTTATCTCTTATGCCCGTATCTGTGTTGATATTGATTTGAACAATCCTTTGCCAAATTCCTTGGAAATTTTTTTGGGCACCTTTTCCTAGATCAAACAAGTTGACTATGAATCCATCCCCTTTCGATGCCACATTTTTCATGTGTATGGGCACTTACATCACCAATTCCCTTAGGCTTCTAGAGATAGTGGTGCACCTAGGGAGTCCTCTGGCCCTCAAGCAACCAATGGTGGCAAAGGGAATGGCCAGTTGAGTCATAATGGAATGGCACATACCCAACTTGATAGCATTGCAAAAGGGAAAGCTCACTTAAACTCCTCAGGTGTAGGGCAAGGCCTAGCAAATTACACAAGTCCTAAGAAGGATGGCTTTCTCCTAGTCTAACATCATGTGAGGGGTCAAGGCTAAAAGCGCACTAATCTGGATTGACAAGTAGACTTGGGCTTCAATCGATTTGAATTTCTTGATAGCATGGCCATTAAAGATGCCATTCCCATAGCAATTCAGGGAGAGGCCCCTGAGGTAGATGAAAAACTCTCTTTTCTTAGTGGCTCATAAGATATGGTGATTTAGCTAACCCCCAAGATCTCTCATGGCCTGGAGGAAGGTGCCCTGGTGGTTTCATTAGTGTTTCATCACAAGGAGGTTCGCTGAGCAAATTTGTCCAAAGACGTGGAAGCCTTCAGGAAAGAAAAAGGATCTTTGTCGGCTCTTGGCCTAATGTAAAGACCATTCAAGAAAGTCTTTTTTTCCACTCCTTTTAGAGCTAGCCGCAAGAAGGATCATGACAAAATCAAACTCACAGGTGATTTGTTGGTAGAGTTAGGGGTCATAAAAACCCTAGATGAGCATTTTCCTCACTCTACTCAATGATTGTTCTATCATGGAATGTAAGGGGGTTGAATATCACCCCCAAACAAAAAGCTATGCACAATCTGGTGATAGATCATTCTCCAAATATTTTTTGTATCCAAGAGACCAAACTATTTATGGATTCTCTATTTTCCTATATGCCTTACATATGGTTCTCTAGCCAAAGTTAGTGTGTTGGAGCTGTGGGGAGCTGTGGGGTTCTGGCCATGTGTTGGGATCCTAAGAAAGTTATGCCTCTTCTTTGGATGTCATACATCTCGGCCCTCTCAATGGTGGCTTCCTCTCTAAAAACTAGTGATCTGATTCTTATTACCATAGTTTATGCTCCTGTTGACCTCCCTAGGTAGCACAAGCTCTAGGAACATATTCAGTATGTTAGAAATTGCCATCCTTTCCTGCCTTGGATTATGACCAGAGATTTTAATGTTGTTCTTAGCCTAGAGGAAAAGAGGGGCAGACTGGCTCGTTTGGGTCCTTCTTTAGAGCTCCTTCGATATAATATGGACCTTTACACCTATCTAATGTCAAACCTCTTAATGGGCTTTTCACTTGGAATAATAGAAGGACAGGTAATGTTGCCATCTCTGAGCACCTTGATAGATTCCTTGTCTTATGTTTTTGGCATTCTAGTTCTATCTCTCTTGCTTCTAAAATTCTGGACTGGAGAGGCTCTTACCACTAGCCCATTAAGATTTCTACCAGTCACATTTCTATTCCCAAGAAGCATCCTTTTAAGTTTCAGCTAATGTGGCTTTGAGATCCATCTCTCCATGATATTATGGCTCAGTGGTGGAGACAGGGGGGCCTAACTATGGTACTGCTATGTTTTCCTTCACTAAAAAACTTTAGTTTGTTAAATGGAAGCTGAAGTACTGGAATAGAAATTGTTTCAATAATCTCCACTCTATGGAGAAGAGAGCTTATGACTAGCTAGATGTGGTGACCAAGCAGATTTGGGACCTTGCTTTATCTTAAGAGCTCTGCATTGCTAAATCTCAAGCGTCTAATGTTTTAGCTAAGTGGGAGCTTTGAGAAGAAATTTACTAGAAAAGGAATTCTCGAATAGACTGGCTCTAGGAAGGGGACAAGAACATTGCCTTCTTCCACAATTTTGTGTAGGCAAGGTGCAACAAGAACTTCATCTCTCTCCTTGTTAGTTTAGACGGGACAAGGCTGACATCTTCTCAAGCTATATCCAGAGAAGTTATGTGGTTTTATTCTACTCTTTTTTTAGATGGCCCACCTCTTACTAAGCTGGCTAAAAATATAGTTTTGTCTTGCATTCCCCCTGTGGTGACTTCAGGAATGAATGACTCTCTTATGTGGCCAATTGGTATGTCTGAAGTGGAGGAAGTGGTTTTCAGCATGCGCAAAGGTAAAGCTCTGGGGCTTGATGGCTTCCCAGTCAATTTCTTTTAGGATTTCTAGGATATTATCAATCAGGATCTCTTGGATGTGGTGCAAGAATCTTATTCTAGTAAAGAAATGCTCAAGGCTATGAATGCACCTTTTCTTGTCTTGATTATAAAGAAAGATTAGGTTAATCAGTTGGATTCTTTTAGGCCCAGTGTGCTTTGTAATGTGGTCTATAAAATCATTACCAAGTTCATTGCAGAGTGGCTTAAAGTCTACCTCCCCATGGTTATCTCAGAGGAACAAGGAGGTTTTGTTGTTGGCAAACAAATTCTGGATGGGATGGTTATTGCTTTTAAAGCTATTCACTCTATGTACACTTCTAAGGAATGAGCCATGTTTGTAAAGCTTGATTTAGCTAAGGCTTATGACAGAGCCAACTGGGGCTTCATGCAAAAAGATCTTCTAGCTTTTGGTTTCAGTCAAGCCTAGGTTCACTAGGTGCTAAGCTGTGTCACTACACCTTCCTTTTCAATTCTTATTAATGGGGAACCCTCTGAGCTTTTTGGTGCATCTAGAGGCCTTCACCAAGGGGATCTACTCTCTCCTTGTTTATCATTCTAGCTAAGGGTCTGGGGTGACTCATCAAGTTTCAGGTGTCTCAAAATATGTTGTATGGCTAGTAATGGGGGAATGGATTAACCACTTTGTCCCACCTCCAGTTTGTTGATGACACTATTCTAGCAGGGAGAGCATAGATTTGTGAAGCTAAATCTTTCCACTGCACCCTTGACATGTATCTGGCTATGTCTGGGCAAAAAATTAATGATCACAAGTCCTCTATTTTCTTCTTCAACACTACAAAGCCTATCCAGTGATAGATCGCCACTATCTTGAGGTTTTAGACTCAATCTCTCCCCTTGACTTACTTGGGGGTTCCTATTGTGGTGGGAAGGTAGCCTAAACCTTTTTGGAAGATTGTGCTTGACAAACTTAGACAAAAAGTTAATCACTGGACTCATAGATGGCTCTCTATTGTTGGTAGGGTCATACTTCTACAATTTGTGATCCAAGCACTTCCAATATACTGTTGTATGGTTCAGGCTACCCCTATGTATTTTCTCAAGGAATTTGATGCTATCTCTCACCAATTTCTTTGGAGTGGCAACTTGCAAAATTTGAAATGGAGTCTTATTAACTAGAATACTATTTGTTGGCCAAAGAAGGATGGAGGCCTCAGCCTAGGTTTTGCTATTTTGTCCAGCTAAGCTCTTGTTGCCAAACTCTATTGGCACTAGTGCTCTAACCAATCTCACCTTTGGCCCGCATCTTGTCTTCCAAGTATTTTCTTGATATCGATCCTCCTGATATTTCCAAGATCCCTCTTGAGGGAAGGGGGTCTATGGTGTGGAATACCCTTAAGCTTGGAGCTCATCTGGTGAAACATAGCCTCTTTTAGATTTGCAACAGTGGTACTGAGTCCCTCTTTTGGGGAAATTCTTGGGATGGCACACCTCCTCTCTTATCCTCTCACCCGCATTTGCAGCCTCTGTGTGACTCCCATCAATCTGCAAGATGGAATATTGTGGCTCACTACAAGGAAGGCTTTAATCTGGGCACATCTATTGGCTATCATTGGAAGAATTCTTCTAATTGGCCACCGGGTGGTTCCTTGGAGGATCGGCTGGAGTTATCATAGATTCTAGCCTCTAGAGGCTGTAGTTCCTTATAGGGTCAGGATGTCTTGGCTTGGGGAGGTGATTATAGTGGACAGTATTATATTTCCACTAGGTACCTTGCTCTGACCAAGCAACTTTTTGGCAAGGTTAACTTCATATGGTGGAAGAAAATTTGGAACCAGTTTTCATGGCCTAAGTGTAATTTCTTCCTTTGGGCCTTAATGTACAACATGTGTCCTACTTTGGACAACCTCTGTAAGTGTGGGTTCTAGGGGCCGTCTAAATGTGTTTTATGCCACAGCAATGTGGAGACTGGGTCTCACCTTTTCTTCCAATGCCCCTTCACCAAATAGATTTGGCACCTCTGGTGGAATGTGTGGGGCCGAACCCTATTGGCACACGTCATCTCTGTCTAACTTTTGGGACTGGCTGGACCATCCTCCTTCAAAAGCCTTGTTTCTATAGATTGTTTGGTCTGTTGGACCCTCATTTATCTTGTGGAACATATGGATGGAAAGGAATAGGTATATTTTCCATGATGTTCAGTTGGAGCTCAGCACCCTTTAGACGAGAATCCTCAGTTCGCTACATGAAACTCTTATTGCTAAGGGTAATAGGGTTGATGGCTTGGGCTCAGAAGATGCTGGTATCTATTCCCAATTTTCCTTTGCTCCTACCACTACCACTTCCATCACTCCTTCCACTCGCTCGGTGAATGTAACCAGGCAGCAGCCGCAACCTATCAATAGCACAGGATAGTGGACTCCCACTGTGGCTGGAATTATCAAAATCAACACTGATGGCTCTTCACGTGGGAATCCAGGGGCTGCTGGTATTGGTGGTGTGGGGTGTGATAGCGTCGAGGATATTTAGTTTCTTTTTTCTAGCTATAAGGGCCATTATACCAATAATCTCATGGAAGTTATGGCTATCTTGGTGGCAGTGCAACACTGTTGCCAACATGGCTAGTATAGCATTATTTGTGAGTCAGATTCACAGGTAGTTGTTAAATTATTGAATAAACAAAACTTTGTTAATGTGGATTGGCATTTGGCTACAATTTTCCAATAGATCTTGCAGCTATGTACTTCTTTGGACTGTGAGGTTTTCAAGCATATTCCTCATGAGTGGAATGGGGTGGCTGACTGTCTGGCTAAGTGGGCCTCTGAGCAGGGGCCTCTATGGAACATTTCTGATCATTTTTTGCTTCCTTTGGATTTCTTATAGAAGCTAGTTCAACTTGTTGACCAGGATAAGGCTTTGTAATGTTTCACTTCCGTTTCTTTATCAATAAATTTTTACCCCTCTTTTAGTTAAAATAAATTATTCACTCTCTCAATATTACATTTGAAATATATAGTTATATAGGACATGTATATCCTATAAATAGGATTTAATCAATCTCTATAATTTCTCACTAATCAATAATTTATTATTAACAACATATACATTAAACTGATCTTACTAGTAACAAACCTACCACTAACTATAATTTACCTTCTGATAAATACCATGTGAACATTAGTAAATCCTAACAATTACTTGAATAAGCATATCATGGATTCATTTGAGGACACTTCTCAATATAATCTACTACAAAGAAGATACTACAAATTGGTATGTTGTGGCCTAATATATTTTAGGATATGCACATAATTGTAAAACACTGTGGCATTTCTTAATGAGTAGTAAGTTTGATTCAAAGGGATGAAATGCCTCTAAACCCAATGTTATTAGGGAAACCATTTGAATAATGTGTAAATAATTTTTTAGGACCTATTAACCCACCTATAGTGTCAATTCATGCATGCAATATATATATATATATATATATATATATATATAAACTAACTACTTCAAAAAATGGGTAGAAGCTACTAAAAATCCAAGTTGTAGTATGAAAGACGTAGCCAATTTTCTATATGAAAGCATTATAACCAAGCTTGGTTATCTGGTGAAGTTAGTCAATGATAGAGAAATGAACTTCATAAATGTTACCATCAATACTCTAATTGATTAATTCATTGTATCACATGATAATAACACAGCTTATCACCCTAAAGTTAATGGGAAGGCATAAGTATCATAAAAGATTCTTGAGAAAATGCTTACTAAAATATGTAATGTGTAGAAAGATGACTGGGAAGATAAAATACCTAAAATCTTATGGGCATATAGGACCAACAATAAATGTGCAATAAGATTCACTCCTTTTTAGTTTGTTTATGGAATGAAATCAATGGTGCTAATGCAATCCATATCTCCTAGTATGTGAATTATATTGATAAAGTGATTAGGATATCAGGACCTACTTTAGGAAATATTTTTGGATTTGAATGATATGGAGGAAACTAGGTAGAGAGAAAGTTAGACACAAAAAATTAATAAGAGGAGCTAGAATGTGTGGCATGATCATAGCTTATGAACTAATTAATTTCATCCAAAATATACAATATTTCTAAATGACATCATATTTTAGGCATATCAATTAAATATCTACATTCAGTCAAAAATACCATATGCCATCCATGAAGTATCATGACAAGTAACTATAGTGCTTAGTGTCCATCAAAGAACCATCCTTCTAGGGTGAGTAAATGGTGTAAACACTTAGTTTTGGTCACTTTCATGCCTAACCTAGGATTTAGTCCAATTTCTAGTAAATGACACAAACTATGTTTAAAAATCACTTGAATTACCCAATTTCATCTACATAGGGTACTTATTTGCTGAAAAACATGATGAGGCTAGTTTATTTGGCATATTACCCTATATGTACCAATAACCTAATTCAATTTTACCCATAGTCAAATTACAACCTAGTAATTTGAAACTTTTGGCCTGTCAATTTATTAATTCATAACATTTAAAACAATTGCCAAAAGCAAGCACTAAGCAAGATTAACTACATTAAAAATATTAATTAAATTGCCTAAATGAAAATTCTAAATCAAATTAGTGAATTTAATTTACCAAAAAAGTAATTTTTAGCCAAATATGAAGTCAAAGGTTAAAGGAGCTAATAAAGTGATTTATTATTTCTTAAATATTTCAAAAATATGAGTCACACCTCATAAATATCTAATATGATTTGTCATGCCTCACAAATATCTAAAACTAAGGTGTCAAGATTTCATGAGTGCTTTAACCCAATTCTAATGTTAGCCTAACTTAACCTAGGTTATTTTAGATTCAACCAAAGTTAGAATTTAACATAACCTACCTAAGGTTAGTATTAGTTATTTGAGCCATAAATACAAGTACCCATACCATATGCCAACAAACTTTTACATGTATGATTATTCTACTGGAATACCTTCTTGAAACCTTTGAGAGTAGTGTTATAATGCCCAAGTTATGCCAAGATTCACACCAAGCCACAAATGACTAATGGAGAGATGCACCACCATGGAAGAGAATTGTTAGAAGACTATAATCATCATAAGATGAGAATTAACATCTGTATTCCAATAAGTAATCATCAATTTTAACAAATTAGGTAAGAAAATTGTATTATTTATCTCTATTTTTTTATCTTGTTTATTGTGTTATTCTCTCCCTAGTTCTTAGGCAAGAGTGTTTAGTCCTAGTGTAATTTTATGCTTAATTTTTGTCATTTGGACTAACAAGGGACTAATATACATTTTTTAATTCTTCAAACACCTAAGGTATATAATGGCATGCCCAATGGGACCTTTCATCCCTTATGACCAAGGATAATGATATGCTAACCTTAGTTTTACTAATAACTATATTTAATTCTTCAAGTTTAGAGTTTAGCCTTGAAATATATGTCATTCCATTTTTTGAGTTATCAGCAACTTCACCCTGTGTAATGGTAGCTTCTCCAGCCTCACAATTTTTTTTAATATTTATTTGTGCATAAATGGTAGCTTTGTGATGGCAACTTTAACCTACTAAATGATTATTTTTCTCTATAGAATTTGTAGCTTTAACCCTATTGAATGGTGGCTTCGCCAGGTAAAGTTACTCTTTTTTTGCTTGTTTTTTAGCTTATTTCAGTGGCTTTGCTTATCCTTACCAGTGGATTTGACATGATAAATAATGGATTCACTAAATTTTCTCTTTATGTTTGTGTTTGCAGGAAATTAGTGGCTTCACCTTGCTAAATGGAAGCTTTGCTTTGTGCTTTGCCAAAACTCAAGGGCTAGAAATGGATTATTGTTTACTCACTTGATTTTTGGCTTCTAATCAAGTAAACCCCCTAAATTTTTTTAGGACCTAAAGTAGAGATATAAATAAGCTTAAACACTATTAAAATATCACATGCTCTTTTATTTGGTACTTGAAATCCACTTAATCACATTTGTCTTTTAGTTTTGAAGTTTTTGCAAGTGCAAACAAGGTCAAGGGGCCAAAATTTCAATCACATCTAGATTTGGTTTTATTAAAATGAACATATATTTTAGTTAGATATTTTAAGATCTTTTTCAATTTATGTTTTTTTTGTGTTATTAGTTACATTTCAAAGTTATTAGTTATGTTTTTTTGTTTATGTAAAAATTAGAAACTATTGCATGTATGCTCTCCCCCCATCCCTTTTAGGGAACTCTGGTGACCAAAAGTGCTTACTTTTTACCTTATTTATTTAGTATTATCATAAATAATGGTGCATATTATATCCATATGCTTTGAGTGACTTGGGTGACCCATAAATGACCTCTAAAGTGTTTCCATTTTATTTTCTTTTGTTTGGATTGTGGGTGGGAGCCCATTTCTCCCTCACAAGTTATATATGGGTGCATTGAGCTAGGGTTTCATATCCCAGCATTATACCAACCCCACTCCATGATGGTTTATATAGATTGGTCATGTGATACTAGGATTTCCAGGGGGCTGAGTAGTTAACCTCTCAAATCTTAATTAAAACTTGAGTTAAGTCTTACTAAACATTGAAATCTACTAAGAAGTACATGGTTGGAGTCTCTATATAGAGGAATATACCTTGCATATTAATTTATTAGGTATGAACCCATTTGATGTGATTTCACCCTTATGTTAGCCACACTTGGGACCATCTAGTGTGTTTGAGATTTATAAATTTTTAGTCAACCCCACTTACCATATAATTTCTTGAAAAAAATTAAGTTATCCTCACTCTAAGTTTATGCCATGTATCAATGCTTGAGAGATAAATGGGGGTGTAAAAACTCTACCTACACATGTACTTTAATTTTTGGATTAACACTTAATTCCTCATAAGAATTGGTATATCGATGAAAACTTTGGTAGAAGATATGCACACCCATGTCAATTTTTAAATATATGATGAACCATTAGTGATAATTCTATTTTTATTTGATTTACATGTGTGTTTTTAGACTAAAACTATTTTTTTGTATTATCGTATCAAAACAAGTCCAAAACATCATGTTGTTTTCACACCACTTTAGCCTAAGATTTGTTACTTTATCTATTTTTTGTCACACATTTTGCTTTAAATTTTTATTCCAAAACCATTTATGTGTCACTTTTTTGAATGAGACATTGTTACACTACCTATTTTGTCTCAAACATTTGCCTTGGATTTTTTTGATTCCAAAAACTATTGTCATGACATTTATTTGAAGGATCATTGTTACACTACCTAAATCATTTCAAAACACTTTTCACTTTTGAAACCAAGTTCTAAGACATTGTTATACCTCTCTTATTTTAAATGCATGGTTATGTTGCCTATTTTGGTCTATCCCTTTTGATTTAAAACATTTGAGTCTTTTTGCATTAACTCTGAAACTCAACCTTTAGAAGTGTAAATCCTAAACTAATTAGGTTTATGCCAAAGCCTCATCTAATTTAAGTTTAGGTTGTCTACCTTTTGTGTTTTTATTATGTTACTTGGGTTGATTTTCTATTTGATCTAAAGGACCCTTTTTGCCTAGACCTAGTGATTTTTGTTTGTCTTATGCCTTGTTTTAAGATTCCTTTAAGCCAAATTTGTATAATGTGCCTTGTTTGAAGTTTCTTGTGCCAAATTCTAAATGTCCTAGTTTCATTATTTAAATGATATCGTGTGACTCAAATGTCGATTCTTAGTGAGCCAATTAGAAAGTGTATCCTAATCCAATTTCCTTAGTTTTGTTTATTTTCAATTTATTATTTGAGTTATTTATTTATGAGTTTAGCCTTATTTTTTATGCTAATGATTATAACCACCTGTCGGAAAATTTTTCTTATCCTTTGATCCTAGTTCGTAATTGCTTTACTTTGTTTGGGTACTTTTGTCACTTATTATAACCACCTTTGATACAATCATTACCTTACCTATAAATGATTTTTGAGATTTTATCTTACTTTTTCCATTAATTATAACTACCTTTGGGAAAATTAGTATGATTTTATTAGACTGGTTTCAAGTTTGTTTTGTAATACATTTACCTAGTTAAAGGTTTTTTATTTTTAGACCTCAGTTGTCTATTACCATTGGCCCTATGTTTTTTATGAGACCTATTTATATATCTAAACATGCCTTGTTAAACACATAGTATGACCATGTATAATCTGAAATATGAGAACTTTTCTGACCAATGATCATTTTATTAAAGATTCATATGATGATGTAGCTTATGAGATATATCCCTATCCATATTATAACATTTTATATGCTAAAAAAATTCATGACCCATTACCATAGTATTTGGTAATTGTACCTCCTTATCTAGTCCAAGAACTAGAGTAAATGACATAATACCTTGCTTAAATAATGCCTAACATTAAACAAACCCAACAAAAAGATCCCTAATATGTTACGACACCAACACAAAAAACATAGGATCCATACTTTTTTGAACATCATTTGTTAGAGAAGAAAGATGAAGTTCTTGTTAGAGCTGTCAAAATAGGAACCAAGGTTTTTCCAAACTTCCCACATGAAATTCTAAGTAGTTTGATTAAAACTCATAGTAATGCACCTCTTATTCAACCATTAAAATATACATCAACTATTTATATTCAAAATCTAGTCCAAAACCACATCAATACCAAAATATGCTTGAAAAATTGAAAGTCCCTATGGATGAACAAATGAATAGGTACAACAAGCGTATCAAAACTATCTCAACCTAGCTTTTAATATTAATAAAATGTCTATTTCCAACACATCACTTATTGAGATAGATATTTCAATAGGGGAAAAATATATGTTTCTCTCTATTCAAGATAAAATATAGACCCATTTAGCCAAAAAAAGATGGTTGGTGACATGTATAATGTCCCTATTTTGACAGAAGAAACTATCGCTTGAAAAGAAGACCTCACTCAAAATATTATGAATAAAATGAAAGTGCATTTCAACTTAAACCAAAGTGGGTCTAATTTATCACCAAGCATTACACAATAGATTCCTCCAAATAATGCCATGAATGTATTACAATAATAAGGAATAGTTTCACCTATTTTACAAAATCAACAAGAAACGTCCACTCCTCAACTAGGTACTTCCTCGATTGTGAAACAAGGGGAAATGAATAAAAAAACATACCAACTTACCACTTCAACAAGTATAGAACACTATGCCACCTAAACAAGCGATAATGAATGTTCCACAAAAATAAGCACAGACCAATATACCTTATCAATCACTATTGTTGCCTAACCAATAATGTGTTTCCATTGGTTATAAAGTACTAGTTGGTTAAAAAAATAAAAAATATAAAACCCATAATAGTTTCCTAACCAATAACAAGTGCCTATTCAACATCAAGTATCGATCTAACAGTAGGTGTTCAATTAAAAATAAGGTAATTATGTATATTAGGTACTATGTGATAGGAAATAGTTTCCTTTCACCCAAAGGGTATAACATGTGCAACAAGGATCCAACCATCAACACCTCCAATAATAATGATCTAGTTAATAATGTGTTCCTTATATACAATAAGGTTTAACAAGTTCCCTTCCAAACCTAACAATACCAACACATCCCATAAAGTCAAATGCCATTACCATATCCATAATTCACTATCTAGGGTTATGTATCCAATAAAAACTAGAATGTGTTTCAATAATAGTGTATTATGTATTCATAGTATAATTTAAATTCATAGATACACATACTTGGTCATTTGACCAATTCAATCAACATTCTACAATATACTTTCCCTAGTTAGGGTAATCCATATTTAACCATGTAATCTCAATAGAAATAGGCCACTCCATTTGATTTCCTTGCCTAAAAGTTGAAATAGATGAAGGATTTAATCCAATTTATACATATTAGAAAACAAACAAAGAAATTCAAACTAGATGAAATATGTTCTTATCCATTTAACATGGAGTATATACAAATATCATTTACAAAAATTTATGAGCCACCTAGATTTGACAAATACAAAGGTAATGGTGACCCTAAGTATCATTTTAAATAATTATTTTTTATATGTTATGTAGTCGTTTATAGTGACATATACTTATCTTTACTCTTTCCAAGAATCCTAATTAGATAAGCCTTAGAATGGTTGTTGAATTCACCAAAAGATTATGTTCCTAACTTCGATGATAATTTGGAGAAATTTGTAAACCACTTTTCATATAATCTCATGCATGATATTACTATTATAGATTTAGGCCAAGATAAACATGATACTGATGAAAGCGTCATTGTATACTTACAATGTTGGAGAGCACTAGCAAGCCATTTTACTCATAATCTATTAGATAAATAGTTGGACATGATATTTACTATGAGAATACATATTGAGATATCATACCATCTCAAAGTACAATGTGTTCATACATTTGAATAGGTTATAGATAAAGGAATACAAATTAAGAAGACCTTTTTCAACAAAGGGATAATTAAGCTATCCTCTTTTGATTAGAACTAGAATTAACATCAATTAAAATATAAATTTAACCATAACTAAGGCTAGAACCATATTTATAACCTAATTAATATACTATCTTTAACTCCACATCAATCCAAAAATAATTAAATACCTAAATGCTATAACTACAATAAGAATTTTGTTGGCAATGGGGTTACTAAATCATTCCATGTTCAGATGATACAAACACCAGTTATCCATTTACCTTCACCCAATTAGTAACCACCTTGTTAATACATTCTACCAAGACCTCCATAAAACCAACAACCATAAAATTAAAACAAATTATAAGCCCCTCCTTGAGGAGAATACCACCCATTTACAAACAATTCATTGACCTTGGTGATCCCATTAAATTTTTGTTATGAATATTAGTTCAAGAAAACATGATCAGTTAGTTGATACCAAATCCATTTTATGAAGGGATTCATTTTCCCAATTAGTATAAATAATGTGAATTTTTTGAGTACCATTACATCTAAGGACATTCCATAAGATGGTGTATCCAACTTAGGCACTTGATTGAGAATATGATATAAACTAGAGAGATAGAAAGAGACACCCATGTTCACATGACTAATTGTAATTAGAGTATCTACTAGAATCTATTTCCACAACATAATAGAAATAAAAATAAGCATCAATAATACAAATATTAGCAACAAAAATGGCATAGAACTCCACTATAAAATAAAAATAATAGTGCCAACCACAACAACAACAACAACAACAACAACAACAACAAAATGTTTGAAACTAAGGACAAAACAACTAAACCAACAAACAGGTTATCATGCCATTATGTATACCTATAACATTATGTTAGGACATGTTTTAGGTAGACATGTTACCACTATCACCATTAATCCCTAGATAATTACCAATAGACCTAGATGCTCACCCAATAATGCCTATTTATCTAATAATGCTTACCAAATTCATGTTGATGATTATTTTATAGGAAATTTTTACAATCAAGAACCATACCATCCAATAATAATCATTCCAAGCCTCATTACTTACCCTACCAACTACCAAAACCAAGTTATAAATCAAGATTATCCAATCATAACTTGATGAGCCAGGGTCAATATCAAAGGACCATAACCAAATATTATAAGTGAGCATAATTATCCTTTTATGCCTATAATAAATAAATTAATTAACAAAATTGATGGGAAGACCTAATATATTATGAAACAACTGAAGAAAACACCTACACACATATTCACCATAGATTTGCTACTTACATATAACATCCACAAAGACATTATGATTGAGTACTTGAAATGATCTCTTGTGCTAGATGACATCACCTTCAAACAAATTCCAAGCCATGGTATGACACTGGGTCCCTGGATAATGTCTCACCTTTGAGTAAAGTGATTGTATTCTTTGGCCCCTTTGCTTAATAACATGGTGTACATTGAGGTAAATATAACAAACCACAGAGTTAAACATTTATTTATATATAATGGTTTGGGTCTCAACATTTTGTCTCTAAATTTGATCAAAAATATTAGATATATAACAACCAAATTGTAATCAAATACAATCATTATCAAGGCATATGATAATAGAGAATGGGAATCTCAAGGTACTATTATCTTACTAGTAGTCATTGGGCCATTGACTTGTGATGCTCTATGCCATGTTTTGGACCTAAAACTATCTTAAAATTTGTTACTAGGCCAAACTTGGATCCTTGAAATCAAGGATATACCTTCTAATACATTGTATTAGTGTATACAATTTCCACATTCAATAATAGAAGTGACTATACTAGCTAATCTTTAGCCATATCAGCATTGTAAACACCTTGAGGGTGAGTATAAGAGATATAATTATTAGTTTTGCATTAATCCAATACCAAAATCAAATGAAAAAAATTCAAAAAATAAAAATCCATTGAATGAAGACCAAAATATAGTTACATTAACCCAAACAACTTAGCCTCTACCTTAGCCATACCTCTACCAAACATTTCTAACCACTTATATATAACTGACAAAGGTCTTAGATAATATAGTACCCATAATTCATTCCATATTTCCAAGTTAACTAAAAATATAAAATATTATGGGTTACCTAAGGCCAAAACTATTTGTATAGAGTGGGAAATGAAAGTAAAATCTTAACTTAACAAGCCCATTATTTTCAAACCAATCTTTGGCCTAAAATATGACCCCTTAATAGAAGATGATTCATGGCTCTACACTGATGAGTTTACTAAATTTTACCAAAGTGAAAAGTATCCTATACCTAACAAAATTATTGAGTACCTAGTTTATAAAGGTATAGGACTAGGGCTACATCAAAAAGGAATGATTGAACTAGTCTTAATGACCAAGTACAAAGAAACCCATGGTGTTATATTTAAATGATTTGTAGGTGAACCCAAATATATTATTTGTGTTCCAACACTAATGACTAGTGATGATGATGCCAACAGTGATGTAGAGTCTAATTATAGCATCTATAATAACCCTGCTACTAAAAATTTATTTAACCCTCATGCCACTTGCACCATTAGCCCTATTTATCAACCTTCACATTTAACCCTCTACCATATTTAATTGATAGAATAGGACTAGAAATGTTCAATAATGTCATTAGATGAGTTTGAAAATGATGAAGCCATATACAATTTTATGGGATTTAGGAGTCACATTCCTCTTGGAGACCATAAGCAAGCATTTGTTATTAGATTAGATCCTACTATCTATGTTAGAGAGTGGGTAAAATTACATATAAAAACAAATATAAAATCAAACATTGAGGTTTAAAAGTGAAAACCTATTTGATGCACTTTTTACCCAAAGAAAAAATAAATAAAAAGGTCAATCTATTGGTGAAAACTAGTTTCTAGTGCCATTAGATGGGGATGTTCACCCCTCTTCCTATGAAGCGTAGGAGACCAATATCCTAAAGCCTATTTATGGATTAGATATAAGTACTAATGAGTAGAAATATTTTGCAAAAATTATTCAAGATTGAATTGAGGTATTTATTTCATGGTTGATGCTAGCATTAGGAAATTATGATTTGTCTTGCTTAGGAGAATTAGACGAGTTAGAACATCTATCTAACTTTTCCATTTCCAATTAGTTCAACTCATTGCCAACTATTTTAGATGATAGTTTAAAATTCTTGTGGAAGACACTTCAAAAGTAAACATTGGGACTCCAAAAGACTTGAACTGGATTAAACTAGGCATGTTTCTCACTAAGGAGGAATGTGAAGTTTTTACATCCCTTTTGATGGAATTTGTTGACATATTTACATGGGCCTATTTAGACATGTCGGGTTTATATCCTACCTTGGCTTTACACCATTTTTATTTACATATTAATTCTAAATGTGTTAAATAAAAGTTGTGTAATATGCATCCTCATATTATTGTTTTAGTCAATAAAAAGTTGGAAAAATTCTCAGATGCAAAATGCATCAGGTCAATCAACTATTTAGAGTGTATTTCAAACATTGTGTTAGTAAATAAGAAACCATAAGGTATCAAAATCTATATTGATTTTAGAGATATCAATAAATATTACCTAAAATATGACTTTATTCTACCTAATATTGACATGATAGTTGACTATGTCTATTAAATTCTCTCTCCAATGGATGGGTTTTTAGGGTATAATCAAATCAGAATAGCACTATAATACCAACACATGGCATCACTCACCACTCCATGGGGAATGTTTTTGTTTTTATTAAAATCTAAAATTTGGGTTTGAAGGGGCCCTAACCATAAAAAATAAAGTCAATAAATCTATAAAACCCAGAAGACATGAATGCCTAAAGAAGAAGGATCATGAAACAAAAAGGAACAAAAAATAACTCATACATAGCTGAAAAACAATAGCTAAATAGTGACTAAACAAAGGAAAAGAAAGAGAATAAAATTAATGAGATTTTTTCCACTCCTCATAATCCTTGGTCCTTCCTTTAGTGATGTTCTTAAAATTCTTTTCCTAAAATCCCCCCAAGTTCTACTCAATGTCTTGGATGTAAATATCTTTGAGCTTCTTGTTAGGTCTATTCTCCTCATTGTTATTCTTATTAGAATCGAATAACATTGAACTTCCCTCCATATTGATAATATCCTCTCATTGATTTTAATTGAGACATTGTTAATGTTCACAACTCTATTGTTCCATCTCTTAGTAAATTGCCTAGATAGATGTCTATCCACACTATAAATATGATTGAAGAATGTTTAAATCCCTCCAATGTACATAATCTCCCACACCTTTAGCTTCTTTTTGATTTTTTTAGCAGATATGGGTTTGATCTTGTTAAGATTTCCTCCCATCTTGGAACTATCATTATGAGATGTAATATGTAAGAGGAATAAATAATCAACCTTCACTCTTTTCCATTAACAATTAAAACTATACTTATAACTTCCTTTGGATTTCATCCTAATCAGATTGACATTAGAATGATGATATTGCACCAACTCATAATTCTTGTCATCAATACCCCTTATGTGAAACTTTTGCAAGTCCTTGTGTATAGCCATCTTAACTAGAAGACCTTGTTCTTGATTTATCTTTGATGATGATCTCATGAATGTGGGTTGGTAAGTCCTCTATTATATTTCATGTTCTAAATTGACTAGCCAAGACTCCCCTATTGGCAAAGGAATTAGAGAGCACATTTCCTTCTCTATAGGTGTGTTAGAACAAAATGTTCTAAAATATATTACTATTCTAGAAAATTTCATCAATGATGTTAGAAATAGTCCAAATGATAGAGATTTTTTATTTATGCAGTTGATAATGTTTAGGGAATCTCACTCAATAATGAAAATTTGAAAACCAAGATTTGCCAATTGAACACTCCATAAAGAAGATAATGCTTCTGAGAAATGGTTAGTTTGTAAGCTCATGCTCCCTTCAAAATCATAAATTAAACCTCTTTGGTAATCCCAAATCACATCTCCTCCTCTTGAAAGACACATATTTCCATTGGAGGCACAATTGAAATTTAATTTGACCCAATCAAGAGAGGGACAATTCCATATTACACAATTTCTTAAGATGATTTCAGTGACAACCAGGGGCATGTTTTCCAGATAAAACTACCACTCCCTAGAAATGTGTTCTTTAGATGGTGTAAATGACTATTTTCCCCCCATTTTATGCTCTTGAAATTCTCATAAATTAGGGTTATAATCCAATTGGCAACTCCAATGAAAGGGTGTTTCTTATTCCTAAATATTATCTTATTATGTTCCTTTTATGTTCCCCATAGGAGATGGGGAAAGGCTAAGTGCCAAAGGGCAGTACTTTCCTAGTTGACAAAGGGTGTATTCCAAGACATCCATGCCTTATTCATGGAGTTTGGATTCACCCATTGAACATGGAATTTTTGAATAAGCAAAACCCATATATTAAAGGCAAAAGTGCATTCAAAGAAAATATTCAAATAATATTCATAGTTGTTTTCACATAGAACACACTTGTTAACCACCTAAAGGCCTCTTTTACTAAGATTGTCCATAGTAGGTATTTTATTTTGCAAACAAAGCCACATAAAAATGTTGATTTTTGGTATGCTATTTTTGTCCTAGGTTTTTATTATAGGGATGATTTTTTCACCCTGAGGAAAGATTTTCAAGTACCCAGACTTGACATGGTAATTACCATCCTTTGAGTCATTATAAACAAGTTCATATTCCCTTTGAATATTAGTGATATGAATGCCTCTGAGAAGAAGATTAAGGTCATAAACCAAGGCAGCTATGAAATCATTTTCATTTTCAATATTAATAATTTTCTATCTCCTTCTACCATCTAAGATGTGGATGTAATCAACCACCCTTTCTCCATATTGAAGTCTTATTTGAGGTCCTATTTGGTGTCAAGGTTCTAAATTGTCCAAAGGGTAGTCCCTAAGCCAAGGGTCTTCCCAAAATCTGATTTCAAGTCCATTTCCCATCTTCTATTTGCATCCTCTAAATAATTTTATTTTGTTTTTGGAAAATAAATTCTAGATGTAAGAACCTTGATGAGGTGCTCATCAGAAAGTAAGGAATAGGGCCTTCTATTTTCCATGTATTTGACATAGAATATGTTGGAGAATTATTTAGGTTCTTTAAGAAATATCCAGCACTTTTTCATCACCAGAGCCTTATTCATGATGGAGAGATTTATAATTCCCAATCCTCCAAACTATTTAGGAAGACATACTTTATCCCAAGCTACCAATGGGAAATTAAACGTATCCTCTGCTCCCATCCATAAGAAGTGTTTTTGTATATTGTTGATTTTTTCTTGGATGCTCCTGGGTATTTTGAATATGGACATAAGATGTATTGTGATAATTTACATGACACTCTTGAGAATCATCATTTTCCCATCCTGAGAGAGAATAGCTCCTTTCCATCCAGATAGCTTACTGTGAAAGTGGTCAACTAGTAGATTCCATAAGTCTATAGTTATTCTACCCTTTAATAGAGGCATGCCTAGGTAATTTGCAAGGATATTTTTGATTTGGCATCTGATGATATTGGAAATTTTATTTTGTCTATCAATAGGAGTGTTGATAAAATACAAATAACTTTTGACTAAGTTGACAATTTATTTAGAAACAACTGCATACATGTTAATAATTCTTTTCAATTATCTAGCTTCCCTAATTGAGGCCATTCTTAGGAGATCATATCATCCATGAATTTATGATAGAGGGTTGGCTTAGGTTTATCTACTATTTTAAATCCCCTTAAATAACCTTGTCTTAGAGCTACCAAAATATTTCTACTAAGATATTCCACCATGAGAATGAAGAGGAAAGGGGATATGAGATCTCCTTGTCTTACACCCTGAGCACTCCCAAAATAACCAGCTAGAAAACCATTGATAATAATAGAAAACATGGAAATTGATATAAAACTATGTATCATCAATCTAAAATGTTTATGAAACCCAAAATTTTCTAATGTCATTTCCAAGAAACTCTAGTCTGCCATGTCTTATGCCTTTGCCATATCAATCTTAAAAATCATGCCTAATTTTTTTTGGATATCCATGGCATTAACCATTTCATGAACTACCATTATTCCATCTTGTATTTGTCTCAATAATACATATCCCTCTTTATTAATTTAAATACTTTTTTTCATCAAAGGTTGTAATCTAAGAGAAAGAATCTTAGTAAATATCTTGTAAACCAAGTTGCACATGCTTATAAGGTGAAAGTCTTTTAGATTCAAATCTCCATTTTTATTGGGGATAAGGGATATGGAGAATTTTTTGTTCTTAGGTGATGTTGTTTAGACTTAATAATGTTGGGTCCACTTACCAAAGATCTATGATAGTAATTTTTCACAATATGATGCATGGCATCATTGAGGACTATGTAGATGACATATTAAGTAAAACAAATATCCATGATGATCATCTAGTCATACTAAAAATAATATTTGAGAAACTTTATGAGTAAAACATTAGATTCAAACTAAAAAAATGTGTATTTGGTGTTAATTCTAGAAAACTATTAATCTTTATTGTCTCTCACAGAGGCATTGAAGTTAACCCAACTAATTTTTTTACAAGTATATAAATTCCATCACCATCTACCTTGAATAAACTTTGTATTTTGAAAGGAAAGATTTAGTCTATCTAATGCTTCATCTCATAATCAGCCATAAAATGGCATCCATTTACATAGTTACTAAATAAAGGTGTTACATTCTCATATAATGAAGAGTGTTAAGAAGCATTCGATCATCTTAAATAATATTTTCCCAACCTACTTATTTTATTTCCACCAACACCAAACAATCCATTACTTATTTACCTATCAATAATTGAGAATGATTTGGGGTTACTTTTGGCATAACACAATGAACAGGGAAAAGAACATGCCATGTATTATCTAAGCTAAAATTTGGTCACATATGAACACAAATATACACCAATTGAAAAATCCTATTCAGAAACGGTGTTCATAGCCCAAAACTCACATCATTATATTATGAATAATAAGACCATTGTTATTACCAAAGTAGATCCACTCAAGTATCCAATTTGCAAATTAAATATTTAGGGTCATATGGTGAAATGGATCATGTTATTGAGTGAGTTTGAAATTTAATATGCCAACTAGAAGTCAATTAAATATAAAGTAGTCACATAGTAGCTTGCAAAATATCCTCTTCAATATACTCAACTTTTTACATTTGGATTTATAGATGAGGCCATTATGATCATTGAAGAAGTAGATTCCCCTCTTGAGGTATAAAAATATAGTATGTACTTTTATGGATCATTCATGACTCATAGATTAGGGGCTGGAGTATTATTTATTACTTTGCAAGGGATCTTATTACCAAGTCCTTTCATATTAGATTTTTGTGTACCAATAACATGGTTGAGTATGAATCACTCATTAAAGGGATTCATCAAGAATTATAGTGGAACAATCAACATTTATGGATGTATGGTGATTCTCAATTAATCATCAATTAAGTCATGTACTAGTATAATACCAAGGATGAGAATTTGGTTCCCTATAGAGATATGGTCAATATTCTCAAACAATATATTGCCAACATCCACTTTGAAATAATACCTCAGGCTAATAACAGAATAAATAATGATATGGCCACTATTGGTTCCATGATTTAAATCCTAGATAGAGTAAGGGATTATCAATTTCTTTTTGAACATCTATTAGAATTAGAACACAAACAGTTAATCATAGAGATGGTTTGTAAAATTGTTGGTCCTATGTTTCCCTAATACTCAAACATATATGCCTATCTTCAAGACCAAACTATTCCTCCTAATTTATCACATAAAAAATAAAAAGCCTTCACCCATAAAACCTCTCACTATACTCTAATTAGATATACCTTGTATTGTAGAATCTATGATGGAACTCTAATTCAATATTTACCTTTAGTATAATTTAGACTATAATTGAAGGAAGTTCATAAAAGAGTGTGAGGATACCACACCAATGGGGTAATTTTAACCATAAAGTTACTGGGTACTGGTTATTACTAGCCAAAAAAGAAAGTAGATGTAGCTACATATGTGAAGAGGTGTGTTAAGTGTCAAAAGCATACCAATCTAATTCATGATCTGGCCAAGACACTCAAACCATTGACAACACCATGGCCATTCTTAGGTGGGGATTTAAACTTGTTAGGAAAACCAATCCCACATATTTAGATGGCCATAAACATGTCCTAACTACTACTATGTATTTCACTAAGTGGTTGGAATCCATTCCCATCACTTACATCATTGGTAAGAAGATCTCTAAGTTCATATTCAATCATCTCATCTACCACTATAGCATCATTTTTGACATTATATCTAATAGTGTCATATCATTTAAGAATAAATATGTGAAAGTACTTTGTTCTTAGTAACACATCAAATAACATTTCTCTAGTACATACTACTTACAAGACAATGGCCAAGTTGAGTATTTTAATAAAAACCATTTTTAATATTCTAAAAATGTATCAATGATGTTGGTCATAATTAGAACTTACAACTATTTAACACCCTCTACACATACCATACCACATTTTGTGCTCTAATAGGATCTAATCCTGATTCACTTATTTATAGAATTGAGTCCATTCTTCTTATTGAGGTTTAGTTATCTTCTCTCTGAATATCATTGTAGCATATCATTGATAATGAATAATATAAAGTAGATCATTTTAAAGAGTTATACCTACTTGGTAGAAAACACTTGGATTCCTTGAATAATCTTTAGGCATATTACAATAGATTAAAGAGATAATATAATAGGTATGTTAAAAATTGTGAAATATATCTTGGTTAAATAGTTTTAAAATAGAATTAAAAAAATGTAAATTCTAAAACCAAGAAAAATATAAATTTACAACTACGTTGGTTAGGGTCCTATTTAGTTTTTTCCAATTATAGTTATAGAGCATACAAGCTCACTACACCAAAGGGAGATGAACTTGATAAACCAATGAACATAATCTACCTCAAACATTTTTACATTTAAGGGACTCATATTATTGTCTACAAAGATCATCTAAGTTGTGTCACATTATACCTATACTTTTTACTATACCTCTTTCCATTCTACCATACCCTTGATACTTCACCAACTAGTTCTTTTTACCTAACCCTACCTATCACATTTGGCCTTAGTTCTGATTCATTTGTACTTTAGACACATTGAGTAGTTAATGGTAGATTCAATTCTAGTAGCTATTTCAAAATTAAATGTATGAATGGTAGTGTATGAAAGTAGTATGACAATGGTCCTAGTAATTACATCCTTCATTTTTTGTTAAATTCCAACCTCGTGCTACTAATTGTAACTGCCTATGGGAAAATTACTACCACTAACCCTTTGTATTTTTTCCTAATTATAACCACCTATGATAAAATTAGGGACAATACCTTTACCATGTATTGCCACATCACCTTGCCATTTTCCTTTACTTGAACTTGTCGGTACTTAATCAAACACCTTTTATGTAGGTATAACTATAGTGACATGAGACCTTGTGGGACTATGTAGGCATTACTTCATTCACATTGAGGTCAACTTAGTCACCCCTTTTCTACCCTCTTGTCATTTCATGAGCAACCTATGCCATGATATCTTTGTTTTGTGAGTTTAGATCATCTTTTATCTCATAATTCTCTATTTATTTAAGATACCAAATATACTAAAAACATTGGAAGAAATTTATCACCTTCACCATTAAAGGCAAAGATATAATGACTTGAGGTCCTATAGGACTATATAGGCAATGATTGATTAACATTGAGGTTAACTCAGTCATTTCTTTCCCATGCTCTCACCATTTTATGAGCATTTTAAGTTTTAACACTCACTATTTTATGAGCATCCTAAGCCATGCCTTCACCATTTTGAGAGTTGGATCATTATGTATATCATAATTATTGATTGAGTTGAAATTTTATAAAACTCCAAAATCATTTGAAATAGTTTCAAAACCCATAAACATTTTCAAGTATCTATAAAATATTAAAAATCATGAAAATTGGATTAGATTTTCCATGAAATATATAAATCCAACAATTTTTTTTTGGGATGGGCCATCTTGTTTATTTAGTTTCATTTCTAGACCACCTTGGTTTTTTTCCTCCCATTTCTAGGAGAACTACTTTAACCTAAGGTTCACATGGATTATTGTAGGTAGCACTTGGATACATGGGGTATCTCAAGTTAGATCAACCATACCTTCCTTTATTTTTCAACCATTTATTTTCCTTAAATATTTTGGTACTCCTAAATGTTTCACAAGTAACCACTTGTCAGTTAGTTTCCTCATCCTTATTGGCCTTAAGTCCTACACTCTCACCATTTTACAATCAACCATTAATTATGATCTCATAATTTTGTGAGATTATTATCATTTCAAGCCTTGGATGTAGTAGACACAATGAATTCCCAATTTATTTCATTTGTGAATACTCATCTCTTGACTTTTAGTGTTGTTTTAAACCTGAACCACTACTCTCTCACTTGTGCATTTTTTTGTATTGATTTTTTTCATAATTGTAAGACATCATCTCCTCTTTTCTCATGCACTCCCCATTTCATTAGAACCTTATATTGTGGCCAACATGCCCCCTTTTATCCAAAATGGGGGACCCCCCTAAAAATTTCATAAACACGAGATTTATATTTTCCCCTTTTCTTCTCATTGGTGACAACTTATCAAAACATCAAAAGATACATCACCTTGATTTTATTCAAGTAATAACAAACCTTTTTTAAACTTTTCTAAAAATAACTAAGTAGGATTTTTTCCTTTTTAGCATATCATGGTACTAACATTATAGGTTGATTTTCTCAAGGAGATGTTCTTAGAGTCTAGTTCCCTTCCTTGAGTAGCAAACTCATTATCCTCCATGGAAAATCAAGTTCTTTGTGTCTAAAAAATAATATTTAAATGAATAATTTTATTTTTGTCTTTCTTACTTTGTCATTTGTGAATATCACAAATATTGAACCAATGGGTAAGTGTCACATCACTCAAAGTCAGAGAGGCCATTCCCCTAAGACCTACCAAATATGTTAGAGCCTAGAAGAGCTGACCCAATGGGGAGGTGCCATGTCATTTGGAGTTAGAGAGGCTAGTCCTTAAGACCTATTAGAGATGTTAGATCCTAAAAAATACTAACCCAATGGGGAGGTTCCACATCATTTAGAGTAAGAGAGGCTAGTCCATTGGACATATCATAAATGTCATAGCCCAAACTAATGGGTAGGTGCCACATCATTTAGAGTTAGAGAGGCCTATCCTTGGTACCTATTAGATATGTCAAATCCTAGGAGAGCTTGACCTAATGGGGAGGTGCCATGTCATTTTTAGTTATAGAGGCTAGTCCCCATGACCTATCAGATATGTTAGATCTCAAGAGAACCTGACCAAATGGGGAGGTGGCATGTTATTTAAAGTCAGAGAGGCTAGTCACCTAGACTTATCAAATATGTTAGATCTTGGGAGAGTATAACCTAATGGGGAGCTACCACATCATCTAGAGTTTAAAGAGGAACTATTTTGGATGTGTGACCTAAGAATCTCATAATAAAGTATAAATGGTTAACCAAGGCCAATTAAGGTGTGCCATATATCCCTAAGTGACATGTCACCTAGTTTAGAGGAATAACGTGGAGTACAAAACAATGCCTAGGTGCTAACAATTAATAAGAGGAATAATAAATAGATGACACATTTCAAAAATAAAGAGTTTGGTGATGGGCCTCTAATATATTTAAGTGCATTCTTACCATGTTATGGGCATTAACAAAATGGGAAACTTGACTTGATTGGATAATTTTGAAAGCATCCCATCACCATCGCTATTTTGGGATGGTGGCATAGGATCATGGACTCCCAATTAAATTATAGCTTTAGAAATAAAGGGATAAAATCTAACCACAAATTTAATTTCAAATCCATATCAAGTGAGCCTCCAAATGGCTTTAATGTAGGGAGATGTGTGAATATCCTTATAAATCCCAAAGGAGGCCCATTAATGGTTACCATTTTAACCTTAGAAAAAATATAAAATTCCTTGATTTAAAAGTTATACATAAACCATGTATCTCATGCCTCTAATGCCTAAGGCTTCTTAATTTCCCCTGTATACTACCCCAATGACTATGACATACTCCAACCTGAAGGCTAATCCTGTGTATCGAGACACCACTTTCTATGTTGGTTTAACTAGGTACAAACACTACAATGACATATTTAAAGTAATTGAGTAGGTCCCTAGGGATTCTACTAGCATGATGAATAGCTAGCTGAGTTAGAAGATGCCCTTTAATCTTATAAAATGTGTGG
Organism: Torreya grandis; assembly: GCA_037957365.1. Classification (NCBI taxonomy): domain Eukaryota; kingdom Viridiplantae; phylum Streptophyta; class Pinopsida; order Cupressales; family Taxaceae; genus Torreya; species Torreya grandis. The sequence goes on from JARHVA010004745.1 coordinate 1,129,916, forward strand.
ACTTTATATAACCATGGCTATATCATAGGCATTTCCTTGTGTTGACCTAATAGGAGACATCCTCCACAAGGCTATCCACATTCAAGATGTTATTAATTATTGGATGTGTTCACCCATCTCTTGAAACCAAATTATTGATATATAAGGGAATACCTTCAAGGTGTGCTACTCCTTCTCAGACTTTTCATTCTCATATGATTTAATAGAAGTGTCAGTCTAGATAAACAATATCCTAATCTATGAAATCCTCCATGACTTGGCCAATAACCCTAACTCTAAGTGGGTCATCTAATAAAATATTAATGCCTACATAGTCCACACCTTCTAAGAGTAAGTCTGAGTAGGCATGATCCTACTAAACTAAGTATTCATGGACTCAAACTACCAACATGTCAATGAGCTATTGGTGCCCCTTATACACATGATCTTGACTTGATTTGACATCCTAAACATTGGAGGCTTGATTAAATTTAAGTTGGTACACTCCATTGTATATGCCTAAAATGGGGGTGAATTCTACATGATGAGCTACTTACTCAATGGAATCTTTGGGATGATATCATTCAATCCATTAGCATTTCCCATGTGGGCTTTTAGTGTCCCTACTATACATGTGGTCATATTCAAGCTCTATGGTCACCAATTTCACCAACATGTCTGAGATGTTTTTGACACTTCTACTCTATGGTGTACTAGGTATTCAATGAAGTTCCCATGCCCAAACTCTCAAGGATAATCCACCACTCTATCATAGATAATGGGAATTATTGGTTTTATATATATATATATATATATATATATATATATATATATATATATATATATATATATATATATATATATATATATATATATATATATATATATAATGATCTAATGATCTAAGTCATGGGATTCCTATAAGACCCCCTATACCTACCATATTATGTGCATGACTACTTAGTAGAGTAGGATATCACCTATAAATTAGTGAATGACATTTTTATATTTGATGTATATCATCATAGAAGTCATGCCCTCCACTCACAATCACCATATGGGGGCATATATACAGGAAATTCCCATACATATAAAATATTTTGGCACCTTCGTAGGCTGAGAGGATGGATAGAGGGTCTTGATGGAGCTTGGCATGGCTTCAATTAGCAAAATTCCTACAATTGGCTTTCATTTAGGCTCTTTTGGACATGTTTTCTTGAGCTCCTATTATTTAGGGATATTTTGCACTCAGTGGACCATCCCTATAATGGCATGATCATGTGCGGAATCACTCCCTAGTTCACCAGCTTCAGACGGTTTGAGGATCTGACATGTATTGAGGGAGATATTAATATTTGATTGATTTAATCAAATATTAATTATTTGGTCTAATTTTAATTTAGAAACCCTAATTATAATTTAATAAAAAAACCCTAATTAGGGCAAGCATATCTTTTGAGGGTATAAGGGTTTCTCATGGAGGCCATTATTGATTAGCCATTGATTATTGATTATTGATTTTGAAGAATTATTCTGTGAAGACTGAGCCTAGGGTACCAAGATTCCATTTGCATTGGAGAATGTTCCCTCTTCAGTGTGTGCAATTTAGAGGCTATGAAATATCAGCTGATTTATTGCCAAATTGAGAGATAGCTTCATACAGATTATATCACAGAGATTTACAGGGTTGAGAGATAACTTCACACAGAAGTTATCACAGATATTTAAAGTATTTATTTCTTTATGTTTTGATTCAATAAATTATACAGATAGAGATCTTCTGTATTAGAGCCACATATCTTCAAATCCAGGGTTGAAAATAGATAGGTTGTACTTAATTGGCGGCCGTATGAAGTTCATACAGGGCCGTACATATCCACGCAGACACCAACCTCAGCAGATAAAGATCCCCAGTGACCGACATCGGCCGACTGAAGACCGATGTCGATAGAGAAGGATCGATAGTGACCGACGTCGGTAGTATATCGACCGACGTCGGTGACTGTATGTTCGACACAGCAGGCCAAGACAGAATTTCCAGATTCAAGCTCAATTTCTAGATTTGCAAAACCAAGGTTTTCAAGACTGTATTTCAAATTCTTTATATGCATAAGAGAGGACTGTAATTGTAATCATCTAGAAGAATAAGTGATAAGATCTGTGATTGGTTATTGAGAGACTATATTATTGTTATCTTTTGAATTTATTCAATAGAAATTGTATCTTTGTTCAGAGCTTTTGTGTTTCTATATTCCCTATTTGAAGGGTATATTACAGTGGTATTAGAGCTTTGTTTAGAAAAAGGGGCCCCTAAGTTGGGAATATTACACCTAGAGAATATTTTATGGCATTTTATAACCTTTTCCTCCTCAAGATCTAGCCCCAACTCTTGCTCCACTTCTATAAGTGTCCCTAGATCCTTAAGCTCCAACTCCTCTAGTTTATCCTCATGTTCCACCTCCACCTCCTCTAATGGTTCATCAAGCTCTGCCTCTACCTTCTATGGTAGTACCAGTAACCAAGCCCTAGTAGATTCAAACTTAGACTACATGATGCCTTGTTGTCCAAGCATAACCCACTCAATTATCAATGTTGTAACCTATGAGATTTGATACAAATAGTAACTCAAGATATAGTCTCAAATGAGGCAATAAATAGGCACCCATATAGGTTCCCCCACTTAATATTCCATATCCTTCAATTTCCCTTCCACCCCTTACACTTACCATATTCTAGCTATATGTTCTAGTACCCACTAGTTCACCTCTATTTCCCCCTTTATTTCCCATTTTTTCCCCTCCACCTTTAACCCAAGTATACTTTTCCTTAGTCCTTTTGAATGTCCTCGCTTCCCTAGTTTGTTCTTCCCATCTCATGGATTGAAGCCCTCTTGATGCCTCCCTTGGGTATGCCCTCATAATAGGTGTGACTATAGCCTTTGGAAGCCTATTACCTCTAGTAAGGAAACTCATAATCCCCACTCCAATCAGCCCAATGCACCCCTCCATGGCTCCAAGTCCTCCACCTTTAACCCAAACATCCCCCACCATAATAGTTAGAACATCCACCATAAAACCCAAAGTTAAGTCAAGAAAGAGGTTGAAAAAAAAAGAAACAATGACCCATGCTTTGGCTCTAACTTAAAGGCCCTTAATTCTAATTCCTCCACCTCTACAAATCACAGTGACTCCTCCAACCCTAGTATAAGAAACCTAGTGATTGGCTACCTATCCCCCTCTCCCTTACTCAAGGCCCCAATATATTCACCTTCAACTAGACTATCTCATCCCTATTGTTACACAACCTATTCTTAGAGTCAATCCTACCTCAAGTGAAACTCATCCAAGAACAATGGAGAGCTCAAACATTCCCATGGGCCTCCCCTTTCATTCGCCTTCCTTTCACCCCCATGCCCATTTCACCTCCACTTGTTGATAATGTGTTATAAGGTATGCATGAATTTTTAATTTATTTAATTAAAGTGTCTTTGATGTCATTATATTTTGTCATTATTGTTATTGATGTTGAGTTCATAATTCTTACTTGAGAAACTTAGTAAGAAGGCATAGGCTTGGTAACATGATGAGGTGAGGAGTATGAGATTTAGGATTTTATTTATGGTATTATGTGATCATGGTACAAGTTAATTTGATATGTGTATGAGGTATTATGAGTATTTTAAGAATTTTCAAGGCATGGTCATGGTCTAAGTATGACTGGCAGTTCAAGGCTTAGTGAGCAAAGAGACCTAATATGGCCTAATGAGGGGTCAAGATAATTTCCAAAAAGTGTCATAGATATCAAGATAATTTATAATTCTAAGTTATTTTATAAATTTTTATGTCATTTATTAAAATAATAAAGCATAAAAATTGATGATAAGGTCCTCTATGTGCACAAAATGGGGTGTTGCAAACCTGAGAAGGAATTTCTTATGATTTTTAGCATGTGAAACCTTTAAATTATATCATGAGTTCTTCATGGAAGTTTTTTAATTTCCATATATTTATTTTAATATCATTTTTTTTAGTTAAGGGGCAATCCTTTATGAATTATTTCTAAGAAGGGAAACCAATCAAAACACTCCTAAAACCTTCATAATGACCTGATAGGAAAGATTTTATTGGTTATGGACTAGAATGGTTTTTTGGACCTATGTTTATGTTTTTAACATTTAAATTTATCTTCCTAATTTATCCATTTTGTTTTGGTTTATCATGATAGTGAGTTGAAGCTACAAGAAACTCCTTGTTTCTAGGAATTTTGATGTAACATGTAGGGTTGACTAGTTCAAAGCATGAAAATAGGTGGAGGATGATGTGTAAGAATTATTATTATGATTTATATTTATGTTAGTTTTAATATCCAAAATATTATAAACTGGTCATGGAATATGACCTATCATTAAACAGGGCTAATAGGCAAGATAATGAGAAAACTAGGCAAGAATAAAAATGAGATTAGGGATTGGTTATAGAGTACTAGGGATGGATACAAATGCATGGGTTTATTATTAAATACATATTACTTACATCCAATTAGTTTATAATTGTTTATTATTATCTTATATAATCAAAAAATTGTCATTAAAATGGTCTATTCAACACAATGAAGTCTATGTAGAGTGAAGTTGTGAGATTGGTCTATAAGACCAATATTGATATATAACCATAAAATATATATTTTAAAACTTTATAGAAGTATATTTAATTTTAATTTAAACCCATTATAATATCACACAAGTGTTTACACAAGTTTTCTAAGGCTTAGTTTCCATGATTATGTTTTTAGTGTTATAGGCAATTTTTTATGTGTGAGTGAAAATGATGTTTCTGAGTCATTTTGCACTAATTTTAAGGATACAATGACCATTTAAGTGTTATATATGTATAATAGGTTAATTTTAACATTTTTTATTCGTGATTAACTCCTATGAAGGTATTAAAATTCAAATGCTTTTGACTGGGTTCTTAAGGCATGTGTGCAATTCTAAGTAAACTTATGAAGTTGATCAATTTGGGATCTTTTGACCTATTTTATAAATTATAATGAACATTATGTTTAAAATTAGGTCATGGAGATTATATAAATTTTTTATTTTTGTTTTTTTATTTGTCAAATTTGTCTTTATGCATCAGATTTGCTAAACAGACTTTTTGGCAGTAAGAATGCCTATTTGTGAGTAGACTTAATTGGATGGTTCAAAGAGTGAAAAGAGCCAAATGGTGTTAGGTAAATAATTTGATATTATAAGGGGTATATTAAATTTAAATTTTTAATTTTCAATCCATATTTTTAGGCTCAAATTATTCTAAGGATGTCTAAGTGAAACATGTGCTTAGAGAAGGCCCAATTGCATTAGGTCTCTATTAGGCCTAATGGTGGTTTTGGCCCTTAAGGGTAATGACCGACCTATGTAGTGTTTTTTAAACTTATTAAAAATGTTTATTTATATATTTCAATTATTATATAAATTTATTAATGGTTTTTTACCAAGATGGGTATGAACAAGAGTCAAGTATAAAGATAAGGCCTAATAGGCCTATTTTGGCTAGTTAGAAAATTGAGCATGTGAGTGAAGGATATAGAGTTTTAGAGAATAGGTAAATGAATTTAATATAATTATATAGGTGTGAAAAATATTAAATTAATATATAATTATGTGTTTATATGTGTTTATTAAGGTTATTAACCTAATTCTACCAAGGAAAGGGCTAGTTGAGTGAGAATGCCTAATAAGCTATTTGAGAGAGAAAGAAGTGTGAGAAGAAAAAATAAGGAGGTAATATTTATTTAAGTGAGAAAAAAGTTTCCTAGGGTGATAATATATTCAAGGTGGATAATTTGGTTCATGGTTATCTAGGGGGTTGAACCTCCTTGCAAGTTGGAGCTTGTTAGAGGACTAGTTGAGTTGGTGCTCCTTGTGGGGTTGGTGTCTCACTAAAATTTTGGTTCATTGGTTATATAAATATATTCCAAACTATTCATATATGGGTTTTATCCCAAAATATGGTTTCCCACATATATCTTGTGTTCATGTGTTTTGTTTCACTTATTGCTCATATGAATGATTGGGTATACATTATTATATCTATAGATCTATTTGATTAATTAGTGAATGATATATGGAATTGAAATAATTTAAACACTAATTTACCCCCTATCAATTTTTATACCTCCAAAAATTATTATTAGACCCTAGTCCCTTAAACAAACCTATCAGTCTAAGGAAAATCTTTGGATCATGGGTATGGATTTTGGTAATGAAAGTATCTTCAATGATTTTAATTAGAATCCACTCACAGTTATTGAAATATCTTGTGAATGTTATTAAAAATATAAGGATCATATGGAATAATGAACATATTTTACAATGAAATTAAATACTTTAGAGGCATAAGTTGATCAAGATGTAATCAAGATAATGACTTACTAGAAGATTAAGGAAAGTACTAGAAATCTTAACAATATCTTGGATAGTCAAAGATCCTTTTTTGATATAAGATGTCTTGACTTCAGAGAATAAAAAAGGAGTTCAAGAAGTGTTAGGTTATAAAATACTTTTATCATTCAAAGAGAAATGAAATTGGTAGAATCAAGACCTATGTAGAATTTGTCAAGTTTGAAGTCAATCATCAACACTCCAAGAAGATTTTTTCTTTGTCAAGATATTTCAAAGGTAGTGGTGTATCATCCTATGTTCATAAAAATAAAAATAAGGTTAAACAATCACAGTATGTGTATTCCTTCATTGGTTATTATTTCTCTTGTGGTAAATTTAGACATAGAGTTGTTGACTACAGATGGAAAAGTAGAATTTTATGTGATAACTACAACCAAAAAGGACACATTGAAAGAGAGTGTAAGGAAAAATTTATAAGTAAAAATAGTCATGTTGAGAATTTATGGATACATGATACTAGATAATGGATTAATAAAGTAGACCCTATAAAATAAAAATAGGAAGCTAGAGGAGAAGAATCTATGATAGCCCAAACTACCTTTCATACTTATAATGAAGATTTGAAATGGTACATAAATAGTGGATATTTAAGCCACATTATAGGAGATAAAACAAAATTCATCACTTTGAAGAAGAATTCCATATGTTCAGTAAGGTTTGGGGATAACACATTTTCTAACATAATTATCAAAGGAGCTTTGAGCTTGGACAATGGGAAGATCAAGATAGAAAGTGTGTTATATGTAGATGGATTGAAAGACAACCTATTTAGTGTAATAAAAATGTGCATCCAAGGACATACCCTAACATTTCATGACAAAGGATGTGAGATAAGGAGATAAAAATCAAGAATATTGATTTCCAAATCCAAGAGAACTGAGAACAATCTCTATGTACTAAATGAGATCAAAAAAGAAAAGTGGTTCATGAGAAATATATATTAAATTTGGCTATGGTATAGGAGGTTAGGTCATATGAAATTTGAAAATATAGTCAAGATCATCTCTAAGGGTTATATGAATAACATGCCCAAAATATCTAGACTTATATATGTTCTTTGCAAGGCATATCAACATGGTAAGCAAATTAGGAAGAGATTCAAGTCTAAAGAATATTCCATTGTTATACCTTTAGGACTAATTCATACTGTTTCTATATTATATTCACTTTCTACATTCAAAGAGAGAAATAAGAAACTAAGAAGAATGGTCCGAGGCTTGTATGTACCTGGATGAAGTCGTGCGCACCAAATTCAGACGATAGCAGGAACTCCTCTTTGGTTGTGGAGGATGACACCTGAAAGAAAAAGAGACTAAAACATGAAAAACGTTAGATGAGGAGATGGTGGGCTGCCAAGCAAAAGTTTGATCCCGAAAGTACGAAGACTTCCTTGAGGGATGTCAACCCATTGATTAAAAATAGAATATTTGACAGAAATAGAAATAATGAAAGATAGAATGAAAGAAATAAAAGACAAAAAGCAAAATGCATACCTAATATGTAGCAAACTACTTTTCACAGTTGTCGGCGTCGGTCTTTGTGCTGGTGTCGGTCAAGGAAGGTCACCGACATTGGTTAAGATGCCGACGTCAGTAGGGGTAATGACCAGCATCGGTCGGGGCAGTAGTTCTTGGATGGGGTCTGGTCGGGTCTGGACAGGGTTTAGGATTGCAAAATGGTCTAAAGTTTTGTCTGAGGGTTAGGGAGCCTGTTTAGGAGTCAGAGGGATTGTTTGGGGGTCTATGCAAGGATCTGGGCAGAGTTACAGACTGTATATTCTGGAAAGGGTGGATAGAGGTGATACGGGAGGAAGTCAGGTTGGGTCTATGGTCTGAATCTAAATCTGGGTGGTGATATCAATTAAAAACAATAACCAAAAAACAAAAGAAAAGCATAGAACAAATGCTTACCTGTTACCTGCTGAAGATAGAGTAGGAGACATGATTGTTGTTATCAGTGTGTTGCAGAATTTTGATGTAGCAGACCTCCAACGGGATGACTGAAGCAGAATACCTGTACCTAAGAGAGAGAGTGAGAGATTTTATTGTAGATTGATTGAATGAAAAGTTGGCTGATCCTCCTCAAAGGTCCAATGAAAGAATGTTTTGAAAGAAGTTCCGATAACCAATCGAGAAACTGATTAAGAACTGAATAATGAATAACGGATAATGGATAACAGATCCTACATTCGAGTCGAGAATGCAGTGTTAAGGATAACTGACGCCAGTAGAACCGCTGACATCGGCCAAGTAGTGACCAACATCGGCGATGTTAGTTGAGTAGTGACTGATGCTGACATATTCAGAATGGGGAAAGAGGCTAATTTTAGCCTTCTGCTCATTCTTACATGCTGTCAGGGTCAAGGGTCATGGGAAAATGGTCGAGAGGGGCTAAATAGGTGTGGGAGAATAAAATGGGGGTCATAAATGGGTCATAGGGTAATGGCAAAGGGGAGAGAAGGGGAGGATGACCAAGGGTTAGACACGATTTCAATGTCTACATTTGCCCCTTTTTGTCTTGTTGGTTGTTCTGGATGAACTGCAAGACAAAAATAGGAGTTGGTTGCCCCAGGTGTGGGATAAGGTTGATTTTGTCCTATTAGTTGTTTGAATGAACTGCAAGACAAAAATAGGAGGTTGATTGCACTGGATGAAATGAGGTATTTCCCTTCAAAGCAGGAGTTGAGGGAAGGGAACCGGGAATCAGGTGCTGATTTGACAAAGAGTGGATGAAAAATGGTGAGGGTGAACACTGCAATAGTTGTAATTATGTGCATACCACTTCACGAGATGGTCAAGTCAAATTTTTGTAGGTTGAGGGTCGAAGAGTGCCAAAATTTAAGTAACCAGGCCCTAGCATGTGGTTGTAGCTGATCGAGTTATTCAATCGAAGTTATAGCTCCAATGGGTCATCATGTTCCAGGTATCTCGGGCTCAAGAAGTGCTCTTAGAAACAGGAAAAAGTCACAAGTAGTAGGGATCAACCGGCTTACAATCCTATACTTGTGAGGGTCAAAAACATGGGCTTCACACAATTTTGCTAACCATACATGCAAAAACAACCAAGGCAAAGTCATCTTAGAAGTGGTCAAGGTCGGAGGAGATAGGCATGATCTCCAAAGTGGTTGGTCAAGACGAGGCTGAGATAGATAACTGGTCGAATGGATAGGTGGATGAAAGAATGTGGCCAAGCTAACCTCAGAACACTGAGTGCTACCTACATAGCTCCTATTGCAGGGCCTCAGGCCAATGTAGTTCTCCCTAAAAGGGAGGAAGGTTCAAAGGTAATGGATTGGTCTTGGTCGAGGGCAAGTCATGGTCAAAAGGAAGAAAGAAAGTTTGTCCATCAGAGAGATGAACAATCGAGGGTGGTTGAGCTAACCCCAGAAGATGTCGTGTCATCTGAGTGCTGCCTACATAGCCCAGATTGGAAGGGGCCTCAGACCAATGTAGTTCAGACTAAGAGACAAAATGGTCGATGATGGGTGTGGTCATGTGTCGAAATGATGAGGAGAAAAAGATGTTATAGCCTTTTCCAAATGGTGTATACTGTAACATTGGTTGAGGGGTCTTTCATCCCTAGAAATTTTCCATAGGCGTGATGGATGTATGCTAAAAATGAATTGGGTCCATTTATGCTTCAACAAGTATTGGTTTATGGTTAACATAAATTAAAGATGGTCGATAGTTTCCATGTGTATTGGTGTCTATAGAAACTATGTGAAATGGACTATGATGATGTTCGTGGTCTGAAAATGTTGAGGTTGGTTTGGTTTGAGAAAATAATTTGGTTGAATGTGACCAAAGTGCAAAAGAAGTGAAACGCATATTCACCCGTTCATTGACAAGGACTAGAAGGACAGCATAGATAGGGGTTATTAGAACCAAGAGCCCCATTCATGCATTATGTCATTGACCATAGGTTGTGTTAGAGAGGTAATCGAATCACTTTGACATTAAAGTGAGCTCGAAGTCCCTTGAGCAAGTGATAGGAGGAGGATAGGGTAACCCATTTTAGAGCAGAGATAACTTTGCCCCTTTTTATAGGAGACCCTGAGACAACTACAAGCCAAGTCCATGACCCATTTTTTTTTTTTTGGTGCAGACTGATCAATGCGGGAAGTCCACATAGAGATGTCATTTGCTTGGTGGTCATTTGTGAAGTTGATTGATGCGGGAAGCTTCTAAGAAAAGGTGTTGTGTGTAGCAAGATTTAGTCATAGCCATCCTTTGAGGGAGTGGTCTATATTTTTGCTTTATATATAAGGGCTTTGAATAGCTGTCCTTTGAGGGAGCAATCTATTAGCTACAATAATGATAGTATAGTTGTCCTTCGAGGGAGCAGTCTGCTTTTTGAGTTGAGTTGGTGACCTTGGATATTTTGACATCTTGATTTGTTTTGACAGAAATGTGAGTCATGGACAAGACTATAGAAGGTCAAGGGCTCCCTTTTATTAGGATAAAGCATCCATATTGTATAAAAGGGTTATATAGGATTTGTTAAGGGGAGTAGGGTTGAAAGGAATGAGGACTAAGAGGATGGGGATTGCTCAAGGGATGAGCTCAAGGTAAATGTCAAGTGGATGAGTACTCGACTAACAGTAGAATGGTCACAGATGCAATGCATTAAGAGGCTCAGGTTCTAGCTGTCCGTCGAGAGAAGATAAACGATACGTCCCTGATCCATACTTATGCGTGATGATGAAAGGTCCAAGCCAATTATGGGCAAACTTGCCTCGTTTACTTTGCTCCATAGTGGTCACGTGCTGATTCTCTTTGAGGATGAGATCTCTAATGTTGAAATCTCATTCTCATAGATTTTTTTCATAGGCTCGCTTGATGCGATGTTGATAGACATGGAGATGGTTGAGGGCAGCAAGATGGTGCTCATCAAGTAACTCAAGTTGAGCTAAGTGATCTTGATGGAAGTCATCATTAGAGAGAATGTCATGCAGAGAGATGTGGAGAGATAGGATCTATACTTCGAGAGGTAGGACAGCCTCTATTCCGTACACTAGAGAGAAAGGGGTAGCACCCGTGGTGATTCAAATGCTAGTGCGGTAGGACCATAAAGTGAAGGGAATGTGAATATGCCAATCCCTTCCAGTGTCGTTGACCACCTTCATGAGAATTTTATTCAAGATTTTGTTGGAAGCCTCAGCCTACCCATTTGCTTGTGGGTAGTAAGGCGAAGAGAAACTGAGTTTGATGCCAAATGAGTCACAAAGTTTTTGGATGGTCTTGTTTTTGAAGGACTTGCCATTGTCGGTGATGATTTTTTGAGGGACACCAAAATGACAGATTATGTGGGTGTTGATGAAGTCGACAATCTTGTCAGCTTTTATGGAGACAAGAGGAATGGCTTCCACCCACTTGGTGAAATACTCGGTGGCAGTGATGATGGATTGATGATGAAGAGATGAATGAGGGTTAATCTCACCGATGAGATCTAAGCCCCACTGAGAAAAAGGCCAAAAATCTTGAGCAACTTGTAAGGCGTGACTAGGAAGATGAAGCAAGTTAGAGTGCTGATAACACTTGATGCAATGCCGAACATAGTCACTACAGTATTGATGAAGGGTGGGCCAATAATAGCCTAGACGAAGGATGCGCTTGGCAACCGAGTTCCCACTGAAGTGTCTGCCACAAATTCCATCGTGGACTTGTTTAATGGCATGAGAGGCTTCAGTGGAGGGTAGACAGTGAAGAAGGATGCCATCAAAGCCTCACTTATAGAGAAGACCCCCTAGCATGGTATAGCGAGCTATGTATTTGATGAAAGCCTACCGTGCATTGCTAGAGAGATCGGGAGGGATGATAGAATGAGATAAGTAGTCTACAAGTTGTTTATACCAAACATCCCATGGATTAGAGTCTATGGTGTTGACATTGTTAGAAGAAAGGTATGAAGGCAATGGTAGACGATGCACCGTGATGAAAATTCTAGATGACGATGATGAAGATAGAATATGTGAGGCGAGAGAAGCCATGGTGTTAGCAAACTTATTCATAGATCGAGGAATAGTCTACAAGAGGTAATGGTCAAAAGAGGCCAAAAGAATGCTAGCACAGTTTTTGTACCTTTACTAATTTTCATTTTTACAAAGGTATGAACCATTGACCTAATTGACGACAAGCTGCGAGTCACTGCAGATGTTGATGGACTTGATGCTAAGAGAGAGGGTGATCTGAAGTCCAAAAATTAAGGCCTCGTATTTAGCCATATTATTGGTACAATTAAGTCGAGCTTGAAAGATAGAGGCATGGGCTCACCGTCGAGTGGGATGAGAATAACTCCCACACCCCCACCAAGTTGACATTTAGAGCTATCGAAGAACATGGTCATTTGGTAGACAGTGTCATCGGTGGAAAGCATGGCGATAGACTCGTCAGGGAACTCACACTGTGAAGGTTGATTGTTGGGAAGAGGGGCATCTGCCAGTTGATCAGCAATGGTTTGCCCCTTGATGGATTTCTACTTGATGAACTCAAGGTTGAACTCAGTAAGAAGCATGAGCCATCGAGCCATACATTGATGTTGATATGGCTTGGAGTGCATAAAATTAAGAGGGTCGGTGTGAGTGATGACAAAGGTTTTTTGATTGAGAAGATAGTGGCAGAGCTTGGTAGCGGCAAAGATTAATGCCAAACAGAGTTTCTCGATATGAGTATATCGAGTTTCATAGTCAACCAGTGTTTCACTGATATAATAGACTGCTTGCTCACGGTGATGCTCATCTCGGTGCGCGATCATGGCACCTAACAAATAGTTGGTGATAGAGATGTAAAGGTAGAAGGGTTGGTTGTCTTTAGGTGGAATGAGGACTGGTGGAGAGACCAGATAGTGTTTGAGGGCTTCAAAATCCTCTTGATAGTCCTTATCCCATTTAAAGGAGACGTCCTTCTTAAGGAGATGATGAAAAGGTTGGCAGTGGTTAGAAAGTTGCGAGATGAAATGGCGAATGGACTGGAGCTTCCCTTGTAGACTACAAAGCTACTTGAGATTGGTCGGAGGCAGCATCTCGAGGATAGCATGGATCTTGGCAGGATCTATCTCGATGCCATGGAAAGAAATGATAAAGCCTAAGATCTTGCCAGAGAGGACCCCAAAGACACATTTCTTGGGGTTAAGGTGGACATTGTATTAAAGAAGGTGAGAGAAGATGATTTTGAGAATGGTTAAATGGTCACGGCAAAGCTTGGACTTGCCGAGCAGGTCATCCACATAGTCCTCCATGATTTTTTGGAGGAGATAATGGAAAATGTAAGTCATGGCATGCTGATATGTGGTGCCTGCATTCTTCAAGCTAAAAGGCATGACTCGATAGTAGAAAGTCCCCCATAGGGAGATAAAGGTAGTCTTATGCTGATCTTCCGATGTAATTAGGATTTGATTGTATCCTGAAAACCCATCCATGAGAGATAGCATCTCATGGTTGACCGTAAGATCAACAAGATGGTCAATGTTGGGAAGAGGAAAGTCATCTTTGGGACATGCTAGGTTAAGGTCGTGATAGTCCATGCAGATCTAGATCCCCCAAATTTCTTTGGTGATAGGGATGATGTTAGAGACCCATTGCGGGTAATTGATGGGCTGGATGAAAGAGACAGAAAGGAGGCACTGAAGCTCCTCTTTGAAAAGGACTGCCATGTGAGGATGCATCTTTTGAAGCTTTTTCCTAATAGGTTTAGCCTCTGGTTTGGTGACTATGTTATGGGTAGCGATGGTGGGGTTGATGCCAGGCATGTCCCGGTAGGTCCAGGCAAAGGCCTTGCTATGGTTTGAGAGGAATTGGGTGTAGTTTAGCTACTCCTGAGCATCTAAAGATTGATCAATCTTTAAGACATGAGGAACATCAGAAGAAGGGAGGTTGATGTCAATGGTTGATTCATTTAACATAACCTGGGTCTTAGAAGGGAGAGAGCACTGGATGAAAGAGTTGTCGGTGCCCATGTAGGAAAGAATGGCATCATCGTCGATGCAGTGGACAGTGTGAATGGTCGCCGACTCATCTTCTATCATGCTAGGATAAATGAGAGGGAGAGACTTGGACACCCCATTTACCTGATAGGTCAGGGGTTCCAGGAAAATGGTATTTATGCAAAAAAACAACTAGGAGGGATGGAACTATCGACTCCGTAGGTGAAGAGGGAAGAATGGGCGAGCTATGAAGAGATTGATCAATGGTGGGTTTGGGTCAAAGGTCTGCAGGGGCCTGAGTGGGGTCATGGTATCCCAAGCCATACTGTTTCTTGGCATCGTCATTGTTGAGCAGTTTGATGGGTTGATAGGAGCCTTGCTCATAGCGTCCAAAGCCAAAACCCTTCCATGCACACCTGTAAAGGTAGGTGTGTGCAAAGGCAGGGTTGCCAAGAAATGAGAAGTCTGATGTGAATGGTTGTAGTGAAGACAAAGGATTGCCATCAGTAGGAGCTTGATTGAGCCCCCCATAGATAAGATTAGTTTGGAGGTGAGGAGGACCATAAGGCACGACCATCTCGATCTGGTGATCATAACTAGGGCTGTGGTGAAGGCGTTCATACTCTTGTAGAGTTTGGAACATGTCTAAGGCTAGCAAGAAATATTCCCCAAGTGAAATTCATTGGAAGATGTCTTCCATGGGGTCTTTCATTACCGCTTGAAGAGGAGGGGTGAGGTCGACCGCCGGTTGTGAACTGGTCAAAGCTTCTGCGGATGGAGACAGCGCTGGGGTTGATGGCTTGATAAGAATGAGGACATCATTTGGCCGATAGGTTGTGTTACAAGTTTTGAAAGGTGATGGGTCAGCGGGAATAGTGTGGACTTGCCCGTCGTGCTCAAATTTCACACAATGGTGCAGGGTAGAGGGAACACAAGCCATGGCACGGATCCAGGGTCAGCCTAGCAAGATGTTATATTAAAACTCTCCTTTGATGATATAGAAGAGCTCTGGGACTATGCGTGGACCAATTTGAATGTGAAGGATGACTATGCCAATGGTTGTGGCAGTGGTGTCATTGAAGGATCGCAAGATTGCGTCAGTTTTGGATACGCAATTCTTGGGGAGGGCCAATTGATCAAAGGCGTGGGTGGAGATAATATTGATGTTGCTACCTCTATCAATCATAATGTGCTTAATATGTGTTTGATCAACATAGGCAGTGATGAAGAGGGTGGCGTCCTGATCTTCCATGTTAGATGTAGGAATCTCAGAATCATTGAAAGTGATGGAGGTGATAGGGGATAAAGAGTGGACCAGGGTAGTGAGTGGTTGGGGGTCTTCGGGTTGGACCTCTGTTGCCTGCAAGGCTTGGATGAGGGCCTGACAATGTTGGGGTGAAGTTTTTATGAGGTCATAAAGGGACATCTTCACGGGCATCTGGTGAAGTTGTTTTAACATGGAGTCATGAATCGCCCCTGAAGAGGAAGAAGAAGACGGTTGAGGCGCACCAAGGATAGAAATCTTAGGCTTGGGTGGTTGAGGTGGCTGGACGAAAGGATAGGTCTAAGGAATGGTGGCTTTTTCTTTCACCTTGTCCTTTTGTGACCTAGTGGTTATGTGAATGGCATTGATTTCAAAGATAGGGGTGAAGGAGATGAAGGGATCATGGCCTGTTGATGAGATGTTGATGTGGTTGAAGAGGTTGGAGGAATGTGGGAAAGTGTTAGGGGTCAGTTGACGGTGTCCTCAAGAAGAAGAATGTCCTTCTCCATGTAGCGAAGAATGACGGCCTTGAGGGCACATCAAGTCTTGGTATCATGTCCTGGCGTATGATGATATAGGCAAATCTTTGTATCGTCGAACTAGGAGGGCTTAGACCCGAGAGGTTGGAAGGGTTTGATGGGCAAAAGGGTTATGTTGGAAGTCTGCAAAAGTTGGTGCAATATCAAAGAGTATGAACCCACCAAAGGGTCCGTGTTCATTGATGTGTGCGATGCTGGTGACTTTTGCTTGGGTGGTGTTGGAGGAGACTTCCATACCACCTTCTGGGTTGATGGTGCGGCGACAGATGAAGATGACACCTTCTTCATGAGAGGTGCTGAAATTTTTGGAGAGGATAGGTTGGTGGTAGGCAAAGGAAGCAGAGGAGGCAACTGGTTTTGATTAGAGGTTGGAGTGGGGAGGATTTTGATCAAGGTCGAAGGATGAGGGCCCAAAATAGAGGGCAATAGTGACAGGGGAGGAGCAGTTCACCTCTGTGGTTTGGCAGTCTTCTTGGATTTGATTTGAAGACTACTATTGGTCGAGGTTTGGTCTAATTCCACCTTCACTTGTGGATGAGTGAGGTTGGATACAGGGTGAACACTGAGTGACTTAATTTGTTTAGACGGGGTAGATGAGGGTTTCAGTCCTGATGCAGTTGGTTGAGGTGTAGACGGTCTAGAAGTGGAAGTCTAGTTTTTGTTGAGAGTCTTAGGAGATTCTGCCATGGGAGGATTAGCAGCATGAGATGAGAGGGCATGGGCATGTTGAAGAGCTATGAAATGCTCCCACAAAACCTAATGCTCCACTTCCCTTGAAGGGAGAAGTTTGAGTTTCTCCACTAATCGATAAAATGGCTGAGAAGATGTTGGATGAGGCTTGGGTCCTTGAGAGGATGTGGATAATTGTGGGGTTGAAGATGAGACTGGTGTAGTAGTCTCAGACCCAAGGCATGATGAATTCATGACAGGTTCATCTTTGGTTGGAGATAGAGGAGAGACAGGTTCTTCCCTGGGTGGAGAAGAAACTAGAGAATGAGGCTCCTCAAGAGGGTAAAGGGTAGGAATGATTATGCTCTCCACTTGCAGTTGAGGAGTAGGAAGGGTCGGGTCCTCCATAGGTAGCAAGAAGGAGGATGGTGAGACTGGTGGAGCTGGTATGGTCGAGGCATCCTCCAATATAAGAGAAGTTGATAGAGAACTAACCAGAGAGGGAGGTTCGTCCACATGCGATGGACTGAGGGGTGGACTAACTTATTGAGTTTGTGAAAGAGTCTGGTCGGGGATGAAGGGCAAGACCGTATTGACTATTTGTACATTATGTTTGTGAATGTTTTCAGTCATGGTCTGGACATTGTTTTGGGTCAAAGGATGATTGGGGAATGGTTGCTTGAAGATGTCGATGCCCTGATTGGATGGCACATTGGGATTGTTGAGGACAAGGTCACCCTTTTCCAGCATGTCTTGGATGATGTTTTTAAGAGTCTTATAGTTGCCCGTGTCATGGCCTTTAACATAGTGGTAGTTACAGAAGTCATTTTCCCTATACCACGTAGGGATGGCACGTGAGGGATCAAATTATGGAGGTGGTCAGATTTGGGGGAGATTGAGAACCCCCTATTTGACAAGTTTTTCCAGCATAGACGTGTATGATTCTCTGAGTGGAGTATACTATCATTGTACATATCTCTACTGGAATTGGTGGGTGATGTTTTAGGACGTGGATGGCTCAGGCTGGTTGGTTGAAGGCGAAGAGGATGAAGGTCTAACAACCACAATGTTTACTGAAGCTTTAGACCTGGGGTTAGATGAAGAAGGCTTAGAAGAAGAGGAGTCATTGGTCTTGGAGTTGGGATTCTTACTATGCAACTTGACTTTGTTCTCCTCAACGGCACGTAATTCAAGTTTGCAGGCCATCATGAAGGCTTCATCAAAGGTGTGGAAGGTCTGAACCCGTAAGGTAGAAGAAATATGCTTGGCATAGGCTTGGGAGAAAAGTTCAATAAGTTCAGGTTGGGGTAAGGAAAATGAGAGCTGATTGATAAGGCTTCTCCAGTGGGCAACAAAATTGGCTATGGATTCGTCCTCGAATTGCCAGATAGAATAGAGGTCTGTGATTGAGACCTTTTTGGTGATGTTGATAGAGAAATGGTTGAGGAAGAGTTGGGCCAGCTGAGTGAATGTGAAGAGAGAATGGCTGGCAAGGGAGCTGTACCAATCAAGAGCAGCCCCAGAGAGGGACATAGGAAATGTGCGTAAAAGCAACGCATCATTGTGGGCAATGAGATAACAGGCATGTCTAAATGCCTGTAGGTGTTGTTGTGGGTCTTCCTTGCAATGGAAATGAGAGAATTTAGGAAGTTCCCATTGGTTGGGGTATGGCCAGATCGGGACAGAAGGATGAATGGGCTCATTGCAAGTTTTCTCGTATGAGAGGGCATTACGTGAACCAGAAATAGAGGTCTTGAGACTGGACATTTTGTCCATCAGCATTTTGATGATGTCTGTTGCCGGATTGGTGGGTGGAGCACCCCCTAGATTATAAGGCACTTAGAAGGTATTGAGAGGGGCGTATGATGTGGTTGGTTGCGTTTTTGTAAACACAACATATGGGTAGCTAGTTGTCGGGGTGGAAGTTGAAGCCAAGGGCACTTGTGTTATGGGGTTGGTAGGCACAAATTGGATAGGGTCCATCAAAGATGGTTGAGGAGTGGCCACACTTGTTGAAGGGTAGACAGTTACTCTTGTGTTGATAGGTGCAAGAGTAGGGGGGATAGAGACCACTAGGTTTTGGAAAGGTGTAGGATTTGGTTGAGTAGTTTGAGGTTGACGGGGTGCTGTAACCCCTATGGAGGTAGGTCTAGAAGGAGAGGCTAAATTTTGAAGGTAGGACATGGTTGGGTTATTAGTCGAGGTGTTGGCTTGATTGTTTATAGGTTGAATTGTAGATGTTGTTGATGTGATCATTGTCTCGACTAAGGAAGTCGGCATCCCATAGATTGGGTTGCCTAAGGAGTCTCACGTTCGGCTTCACATGAGATAATGTTGAAGGGCTCTACCATTGAGGTCTAAGAATCTGTCAAAATCTTGGTCCCCTTCAGGGACAATGGGAGACTGGGTTGGGGTTGGTCGAGTAGGAGTTCTTTTAGTCTCTGAGTGGAACTCCATTATAGGACTGGTTATGGATGGGGAAGATGGAAGAGGTTGATGCCTCATGTGGTCGACAAGAGCCTTGGTTTGACTGCGAGTCAGAACCATTCAAGGCAAGAAAGAATGTCCTCACAAGCTCAAACAAGCAAATAAGAACAAAAAAGATAAAGAACACAAGCAGACCTTAAACGTTAAATCCCTAGGAATAAATTATTAGGATCTTAGTGGCTTATGCTTTAGAATGTGTGAGGAAGATTGGCTTTTGAGATGGGTCCTAGAAGAAGTAGTCTAGAGCTGGTTTCAAGTTTGTTTAGGCACTCAAAAGTCTGGGTTAGGTTTTGTACTTGGCCTGGTGCTAAGGAGCAAGCTCCCCTCACTTCACAAGTCCAGTGATAAGCTGGGCCTGCTTAGCCAAAATATACTTCCCCTAGAGATTATCCTCTACCAGAGAACAAAATGGGCTTTCCCCTTGGTGATGAAATCCAAGTAGGATCGCCAGGATGGGTAAGGTATCCATTGGGGGATGAAATCCCAGTCGGGCCTTGTCTCAGGTGAGTTTTGATGTTTTGATTTGTGTAAGTGGTTTGGTTGCGTAACATAAAGTGGACTACGATTAATTCAATATGCGGTTATTAATTACTAGGTGTGGACTAAGAAATACAAACAAGAATAAATGATATGCAATGTGTTTTAAGCCCAAGTTGAAATGTGAGTTCGAATGAAAACAAGTTGAGAAAGGGTTGAAGAATATGACTTTTGACTAGTTTGAAATGCAAGAAAAGAAAGAAAGGTTCTTTTTAATCCCACTTATGATGTCGTTTAGAAGAGAAGAAAGAGGTGAAAAGGGAGAAACCTAATGCACTTATATGAACAAAAAGAAAAGAACCCAAGGAAGACCCTAAGGTCCCACTGGGCGTGCCAGAATGTTTCTATACTATATTCGCTTTCTACATTCAAAGAGAGAAATAAGAAACTAAGAAGAATGGTCTGAGGCTTGTATGTACCTGGATGAAGTCGTGCGCACCTAATTTAGATGATAACAGGAACTCCTCTTTGGTTGTGGAGGATGACACCTAAAAGAAAAAGAGACTAAAACATGAAAAACATTAGATGAGGAGATGGTGGGCTGCCAAGCAAAAGCTTGATCCCGAAAGTATGAAGACTTCCTTGAGGGATGTCAACCCACTAATTAAAAATAGAATATTTGATAGAAATAGAAATAATGAAAGACAAAAAGAAAGAATAAAATACAAAAAGCAAAATGCGTACCTGATATGCAGCAAACTGCTTTGCATAGTCACTGGCATTGGTCTTTGTGCCAGTGTCGGTCAAGGAAGGTCACCGACGTCGGTTAAGATGCCGATGTCGGTAGGGGTAATGACCAACGTCGGTCGGGGTAGTAGTTCTTGGATGGGGTTTGGTCGGGTCTGGATAGGGTTCAAGACTATAGAATGGTATGAAGTTTCATTTGAGGGTTAGGGAGCCTGTTTGGGAGTCAGAGGGATTGTTTGGGGGTCTGTACAGGGATCTAGGTAGAGTTACAGATTGTATATTCTAGAAAGGGTGGATAGAGGTGATACGGGAGGAAGTCAAGTTGGGCCTATGGTCTGAATCTAAATCTGGGTGGTGATATCAATTAAAAACAATAACCAGAAAACAAAATAAAATCACAGAACAAATGCTTACCTGTTACCTGCTGAAGATAGAGTAGGAGACATGATTGTTGTTATCGATGTGTTGCAGAAGTTTGATGTAGCAGACCTCTAGTGGGATGACTGAAGTAGAATACCTGTACCTGAGAGAGAGAGTGAGATATTTTATTACAGATTGATTGAATGAAAAGTTGGTTGATCCTCCTCGAAGGTCCAATGAGAGAATGTTTTGAAAGAAGGTCTGATAACTGATCGAGAAACTGATTGAGAACTGAATAATGAATAACGGATAATTGATAATAGATAATGGATCTTGCGTTCAGGTCGAGAACACAGTGTTAAGGATAATTGATGCCAACAAAACCACTGATGTCGGCCGAGTAGTGACCAACGTCGGCGATGTCGGCCGAGTAGTGACCGACGCTGGTAGATTCAGAATGGGGACAGAGGCTAATTTTAGGCTTCTACTCATTCTTACATGCTGTCAGGGTCAAGGCTCATGGGAAAACGGTCGAGAGGGGCTAAATAGGCATGGGAGAATAAAATGGGGGTCATAAATGGGTCATAGGGTAATGGCAAAGGGGAGAAAAGGGGAGGACGACCAAGGGTTAGACATGATTTCGGTGTCTACACATACTAATCTATGTGATCCTATAAGAATTCAAAGTATTCAAGGTGACAAACAATTCATGTTGCTTATAGATGATTTCATAAGAATGACTTGGGTGGCATTCTTGAAGGAGAAGTTAGAATCTCTAGGCAAGTTTAAAACATCCAAAGCATTGGTTGAAAATGAGATGAATGTGAAGATCAAGTGTCTTAGGTCTAAAAAGGAGGAGAGTTTTGGTCAAATGAGTTTAATGATTTTTATGAGGTTAGTGGAATAAGAGGGTTGAAATAATGAATAAAATAGTTAAATAAAAGGCAAAGACCATGTTGAATTACTCTAATTTATATGATGGATATTGGAGAGAAGTTATGAGTACTGTAGTTTACATTTGAATAGAGGTTAGATTAGAATCAATGGTGATAAGACTCCATATGAGTTACAAAATGGCAGACCTATGAATGTTGAACATCTTAAGGTCTTTGGGAGTAAATGCTATATCAAGAGATATGATGAAGACTTAGGAAAGTTTGACTCAAGGTCTGATGAAGGAATTTTCTTGGGATATTGATCAGTAAGTTTTTCCTATAGATGTTATAAAAAAGGTTAAAAAAGATAGTGGAGAGCACAAATGTTAAGGTTGATGAGATAAAGAATTATATTCTCAGTCAAATAATGATGAAGGATCAATAGATATATATGAGGATGAATAAGAACTTGAGGAAAGAAAGGACTCAAAATGTCCTTCGATAGATTCAAAAGGATCATCCTGAATCTCAGATAATTGGAAATAAAAGTGCAGGTATACAAACAAAGATAAGGATGGTGAGTGATGCTAATCTAGAAAATACTATTTTAATTTCAAAATTTAAACCTAAAATCTATGTAAAATCAAGTGAAGATAATTTTTTGTTAGATTCAATGAATGATAAGTTAAATCAAATTGAGAAGAATGAAACTTTGGAGTTATTACTTGTTAGACACCCAACCAAAAACTCTACCACCGCCTTTGTTGGGAATTATGGAAGCACACAATTGATTACCAAGCAACTTAATATGCGGAAATTAACCAGAATACACAAGTAACTAGAATTCAGAAATAACACAGAATATGAGAGATAATACACAATTGTATTAATAATCTTCCAAAAGGAAATACAACAAATAAGATTGCCACAATTCTTCTTCCTTACACACCTCTAGGGCTCCCACACCTCTAGGGCATAAACAGTAAATATTCCCTCAAAGCTCTCTCTCTTACGGTCCCAACACACAACTCAAACACAAAGTTGGTGTTCACCTCCAACCAGTTAGTATCCACTACTACCAGTACACTGAGTATATACACATACTCAACTGAGTGCACAACACACTCCAAGTAGATCTCCCATGAACTGCTACAACCTGCAACCCAAATGATCTTACTTTGGAAGGGACTACCTTGCCTTCCTCTTTGCTCCTTGTTTGAGTACACACTGTACTCCAAGTAGATCCTCCTTGATCTTACTCCCTGTTGTGTTTCTATCACCTTGACTTTGTTTCCACCTGCAGATCAACTTGGTTTTGTACACCTGCAAACCTAGACCATGCACACACATACACCTATAGATCAATGATCTTACTTACCATGTAGATCTCCAAACGTGGCCTTACACACCTACTGACCAAGATCCTACACACCTGAATAACCCTTCTGATTCTCCAAAACCAGCACCCACACTTGGCACTGCTGTGGAACTAGGAGGAACACCCTTGCTCACTTCACACACATAAGGAGCTAACTTTGCTCAACTCAAACTAGCACACATTACAATACAACCCATGAGTCTATTATATAGATCTCATGCAAAAAATAATTAGACATCTAATTACAATAATTAGATCTATAGCTCGAGATTATAATTAGCCCTTAACATGCAAACACTTGGTTCGTTAACTAACTGTCTGTGAAACTGGCAGTTCTAAACCCCACAGGCGATCGACGTCGGTCCCTGTCTGCTTAGAGGTGATCGACACCAGCCGAATTATGACCGATGTCAGTTGCCCTTCTATTTGCACCCTACCGATGTCAGTTGGCCTGACCGATGCCAGTGTCTGTGACACTCAGCAACCTCCTCCCCTGTTTGCATCAGTGAATCTTTTAGCTCCACAACCTAACATTACTTAGGCCTAAAGACAAAAACATCATTGGTACAAAATGGGTTCTTAGGAACAAGTTGAATGAGAATGGAGAGGTCACTATAAACAAGGATATAATTATGTGTAAAGGATATGCTCATGCATAAGGAGTGGAATTTGAGGAAACCTTTGCTCTTATAGCAAGGTTAGAGGCCATTAGGATGTTTATTACCTATACAAGTTTCAAAGGCTTCAAGATATACCAAATAGATGTCAAGTTAGCTTTCCTAAATGAGAACTTAAAATAATTATACATTGAACAACGTAAGGGATTACTATTTATTGATAACAATGACTATGTCTATAAGCTGAATAAGGCTCTTTATGTTCTAAAACAATCCCCTATAGCTTGGTATGTTAGACTAGATAAGTACCTTTTGGACCAAGGTTTTAAGAGAGGAGTTATAGATAGTAACATGTATGTTAAGACTAAAAATGATCATCAATTGATAGCTGTAGTCTATTCATATGATATAATCTCTAGTGGAACTAATTAAAACATGACCAAGGCTTTTATAGAGGTGATGAAGTCATACTTTGAAATGTATATGCTTAGAGAACTATCCTTCTTTCTTGGACTTCAAATCAGTTAATCTAAAAAAGGTGTATTCATTTCATAGGTAAAGTATATAAAATAAATGTTAAATAAGTATGAAATGGGAGATTTTAAGGCTGTAAGTACACCTATGGTTATAGGATGCAAGATAAGAAATGAATATGAATCCTCAAGGGTTAATCAAATAAAAGATAGATCCACGATTGGGAGTTTTTTGTATACTACTACTTCTAGACCTAACATCATGAAAGTAGTAGTTATTGTTGGAAAAATTCAAATGGATCCTATGGAAATTCATCTAGAATTAGTCAAGAGGATACTTAAATACCTCAAAGTAACAATGGAGTATGTTTTATGTTACCTGAGTAATAATTTTGATCTAGTAGCCTCTACAAATGTAGATTGGGTTAGGAGTCTAGATGATAGAAAAAACACTAGTGGAGGAGATTTATTCTTAGGTAAATGCCTAGTCTCATGGTTAAGAAAGAAACAACAATCAGTATATTTATCAAATTGTGACATTGAGTCAAATGTAGTAGCTTCATGTTGCACTCAAGTGTTGTAGATGAGACAAACCTTGAGTGACGACAAGGTGAAGATTGATGATCCTATTCCTATTCTTTATGATAATACTAGTGACATAAGTGTTTTAAATAACAATATAATGCATTCAAGGACCAAATAAATTCATATCAAGTATCATTTCTTAAGATAACAAGTGAGTAAACAAACCATTAAGCTTGAATTTGTGTTTAACAAGGATCAAATTGTAGATATATTAACTAGGCCTTTTCTTAAAAGATACATTTAAACATTTGAGATAGGAATTAGGTGTGATTATTATTCCTAATAGTCACTAAGAAAGATAAAGTGCTTAGGGGGATCTGATGAGGAGGTGTTTTAACTCCAAGAATAGGAAAGAAGTGCACAAGCTATGAGGTCAAAGGGGGAGTCATATAAATCTGTCAAGAAGAAGTTATCTAAGATATGAAATATGATAGGTGGAGTTTGTTAAGTTGATATTTAATTTTTGTATACTTAAGTGTTGTTTTAGGTAGTGCTTTATCATTAATGTCAAAGGGGGAGATTGATCTACATTGAGGAGATGTATCCCAATAAGAGAAGCCTCTTTAAGTAAGTATCATCAATTAGTGGTTACCATCAATTACAAAGGGGAAGTTTGTTGATAATGTGGTATAAGGTATTCATGAAGTTGTCAATGATGTCATTGAAGTTTAATTGATTTAATTCTATGTTGCCATTTTTTTCTTGATGTTGAGTTCATAAGTCTTACTTAAGAAACCTAATAAGAAGCCATAGGCCTGGTAGCATGATAAGGTGAGAAGCATGAGACTTGATATTTTATGGATGGAAGTATGTGATCATAGTATAGGTTAATTTAATATGTGTATGAGGTATTATTAGGAGTGAAATAATTTTCAAGGCATGGTCATTGTCTAAGTATGACTAGAAGTTTAAGTCCTAGTGTGCAAAGAGACCTAATATGGCTTAATGAGGGGTCAAGATTATTTCCAAAAGTCACACACACACACACACACACACACACACACACATTAATAGAATTAAAAAAGGTGTGATAGGTTATTTCAAGTTTTTTTTTTAAAGTTTTAGATCATTTATTAAATAATAAATCATGAAAATTGATGATAAGGTCCTCTATGTGCATAGAATGGGGTGTTACAAACCCAAGAAGAAATTTCTTGTGCTTATCAGCATATGAAACATTTTTATGAGATCATAATCACTTAATGGAAGTTTTTTAATGTCCCTATACTAATTTTCCTAGCACTGGTTTTGGAATTAAAGGATAATCCTTTATGAATGATTGCTAAGAAGGGAAACTAGTTAAAACCCTCTTAAAATCCTCATAATAACCTGATAGAAAATATCTTATTATTTATGTCTTAGAATGGTTTTTTTACCTATTTTTATGTTTTCCAAGTTTCTATAGGTGGTTTTATTTTATCATGATAGTGAGTAGAAGCTATAGGAAACCCCCCTAGTTTCTAGGAATTTTGATGTAATAGGCAGGTTTGACTAGATCAAAGCATGCAAATGGGTAGAGGATGATGTGTAATACTTTTAGTTTTTTCCCATGAATTTTTTTTTGTCAGTTTTCATATCTAAAATATGATAAAATGGTCACGGAAGATGACCTATCGCTAAATAGCCTTAAAAGGCAAGACAATGAGAAAACTAGGCAAGAATGACAATGAGGTTAGGGATTGATTGTAGAGGAATAGGGATGAATAAAAATACATGGGTAAATTATTAAATACCTATTCATCTTATAAATTTTTTTTATAATTTTTTATGATTCTCATACAAAATCAAAAAATTGTCATCAAAATGGTCTATCTAACATAGTGAAGTTTGTGTAGAGTGAAGTTGTGAGATTGGTCTTTAAGACCAATATTGATATATAACCATGAAATATATCATTTAAAATATTATATAAGGATTATTAATGTCAATTTAAACTAATTTTAAGACCACAAAATTTTTTACATAGGTTTTCTAAGGTTTATTTTCCATGACTATGTTTTTGGTGCTTCAGGTAGTTTTCTATGTGAGTGAAAATGATGTTTTTGAGTCATTTTGCACTAAGTTTAAGGATAAAATAAAAATAAAATTATTATATAGGTATCATATTTTAATTTTAACACATTTTTATGCATGATAAACTCTTATGAAGGAAGGAAAATTTAAAGGCTTTTGATTAGGTTCTTAAGACCTATGTGCAGTTCTAAGTAAGCTTATGAAGCTGATCAGTTTGGGGTCTTTTGCCCTATTTGATGAATTATAATTAAAATTATGTTGAACCTAAGTTAATGGAGATTATATACATTTTTTTTTTAATATTTAAAATTTTATTTTATACATCATATTTTCTATATAGACGTTTTGGCAGTAAGAAGGCTTATTTATGAGTATACCTAATTGGGTGGTTCAAAGAGTGAAAAGAGCCAAATGGTGTTGGATACATAAGGTGAGATTATAATATCTATATTAAATTTAAATTATAATTATTTCATCCATTTATTAATGTTCAAATTTTTCCAAGGAGGTCTAAGTGAAATATGTGCTTAGAGAAGGCTCAATTACATTAGGTCTCTATTAGACCTCATGGTGGTTTTGGCCATTAAGGGTAATGATCAACCTATGTAGTGTTTGTTTCACTTGTGAAAAGTGTTTATATATATATATATATATATATAAATATATATATATATATATAAATATATATATATATATATATATATATATATATATATATAAATAATATTATCCAAATTTATTAAGTTTATTATCCAACCAATATGGGTATGAACAAGAGTCAAGTATAAAGACAAGGCCTATTTTGGCTAGTTAGAGAATTGAGCATGTGAGTGAAGGATATATAGTTTTGGATAATAGGTAAAGGATTTAATATTATAATAGAGGTGTGATAAATATGAAACTAAGATATAAATATGTGTTTATAGGTTTTGATCAAGGTCATTTGACCTAATTCTACCAAAGAAAGCTCTAGTTGAGTGAAAAGGCCTAAGAGGTTATTTGAGAGAGAGAGAAGCATGAGAAGAAAAAAAAGGTCATATTCAGTTAAATGATAAATAGGTGTCCAAGGGTGATCAAAGATTCAATTTATCTAAGTTTTTTCTTGGTTACCTATGGGTTTGGAGTCTCTTTTTAGGTTGGATCTTGCTAAAGGACTACTTGAGTTGGTGCTTGACTAGTAAGGGGTTGGTGCTTATTATGGGCTTGGTGTCTCACTAAAGTTTGGTTCATTGGTTACAAGACTATATTAAAAGCTATGTATTAGTGGATTTTATTATTTCAGAGGGTTTCCCACATATATCTTATGTTCATGTGTTATGTTTCCACTTATTTATCATATGAATGATTGTTTATTCATTACTATATCTCTAGATCTATTTCATTGATTAGTGAATGATATATGGAATTGAAATAAGAGTTTTTAAATTGATTTAACCCATTCCCCCTCTCAATTGTTATACCTCAAAAACCACTCATTTTCTATTTCACTCCCTTCACTTCCTCCATATCCCCTCCACCTCATCTTCCACCCCTCACCACTTTTTCATCCACACCTCCTACACCCATAATAATCTAAGGGATTATCCTTGGGTCACATAAACCATAGATGGATGTCCACATGATCTAGATGTGTAATGGTGTTTTAAAAGAGACTTTTTGAGCATTAAGAGGACACTCACTTAGAGATTCATCTAGGAGGGGAACTTGATGATATGGAAAACCCATCAGGATATGTTTTCTCTCACTAAGGTGAGGATTGCTACTGGGGAATAAAATATGGTTGAGGATCCATTCTCCATCTTTCAAGCTACCCACTACATGTTTGATAAACTCCTCAAGGACATTTAGAGAAAATTTTAAACTCTTGAGTCTCAAATTAATAGTATGTTCTCAATTGGAATAATTGGGAAGAATAAGGTTTCCCTCTTACTACTTTTCTTAATCCTTGGGAAAGTAGTGGGGACTTGGGCTGAAATTGATGCATTTATATAGCTTATGTAAGCCTACCTAGGGAGGCTCATAAAAATCAATGGAAATGTTAAAATCTATAGGTAGTGGTCAAAAAGGGGGTGCTATTAGAACCCAAACTGATACCAACCTTAGATTTTGGGTTCTATCAAACTTATGCCATGATCATGAGAGAAACAATGAAGGAATGACTAACCTTGGCCCATTTTGTAACAAAACCCTTAGAAGAATGTGATAAAAAGATACTGACTTACTTTTATGAGCTTAATATCTTCATGTTATTCCACATAGATGGAACTCTACTCATCCAAGGGGAATTTAAAGTCTAAATAGGTTAATTCAACTAGGTTATGAGGGAAAAAGTGGTCAAGGTAAACTAAGATAAAGTTTAGGTGGTGCTAGACTTGTTGACTCAGTCTACTATGATCATCAACCAAATATTAAGAGTCCAAGATTTAATAGAAGTAGATTTATATATTTCATAGAGACTGGTGGCCCAAGCAGAGGTGATCTTCAAGGATCCTCCCATGAACTTGGATAAGATGGAGAAAGAGTTTGATTTCATGGCATCTAAACTATAATTTGGGAGTGTCTAGTTTAAGTAGTTAGGATATAGCCCCTCTTAACTTTTTATGCATGTTTACTATTCATCCCCCATAGATTTTTTTGAGGTTTATTAGTATTTCATTTTGGTTAAATTTTTTAAATATGGTTATAACTACAATGAGTGGCAATCATGGCCCAAGATGGGATCCTCATGCTTTTTAGAAATGAGCCCCAATCCTCATCTATTTATAAAAGATCCATATTATATCTTATGGTTGACCAAAAATTACTTGAAAGTGCCATTAGATTATTTCTAGGATTTTACCTACATTTTCATTTGCATTTTAGACCATAATTTTAACTTAAATCAATTATTGTGGTAGTTTTTCACTCTTTTAAATTAATACAATCTCTATTTATTTAAAAGGGTATTTTTATGATCAATTTTATTTCATCTTCATGTTTAAATAATCAACATTTAAATGTTAATTAGATTAACACTTTTTCACTTTACATGTGTCATGATTATGATTTTCGTAGCTATTATATTATCTATGTGAATTATTTCATTACATTTTTAGTAAAGTGATGATCATTTGTGTGGTTAGCTAAAAAAATTCATATGGTGTTTATATGTTTTCAAAAATCACCCCCTAGTACTAATCTTTGGTAGGAATTCACATTGAAGGCATACTCCTGGTTCCCTTAAACTCTCCCCACTATATGTTTTTATAGGTAGAACCTTGTGAAACTTGCTCCATATTGGTATAACTATGGCAAAGTCACTTAGTTCAATGACCATCACATTGATCTCAATTTAGCATTAAAGGCATTATTTTCTACCTTATCCCTCCCTCTATTTTGTGTTTATTTAGTGGTTCTAAAGTGTCCATTTATCTTGTGTTTTTAAATAACAATCCCAAGACTCAAAGTATTCATAGTTGTATTTAAACTGCATAAATCTTAGTTTATTAAAATTTTGGTGGTAATAGTGCATCTCTTGGAGACTATCCATGAAGAATCCATTTTTTAGTATAATACCTATATCCATGCCTTGGGATAATCCCAAATTATCCCTAAAATAGATGATGAAATTATGTAGTTGTATTCACCTTCCCCTTTTTAAGGAATGCCTAATCTCATAAGCATCTCATGATAAGGAGTAGATTGGAGTGAATAATTGATAGCACTAGAAGGAGGGCCTACTTCATGTTTGTTTTAATTTTATCTCATTTTATAAATATGTTGAGTTAGGTTTTTTGATATCATTGTGCTAACTATTATTTGATTGTACATTATCTTAGAGACTAGTTCACCTATTACTAGGGTTAGGTCCTATTGAGGTAGATTAGTATTTTCCCTCTTAATTTTCCATAGAAAACCTAGGTCCAATAAACCCACACCTATAGTGATTCCTATAATTTTCTCTCCATAACCTATCCCAAGGGCATAACCTAAGATGGCTTGGTTAATTGGCTCAACCATTAACTTTCTAGGAGTCATCTATGATCTACCTAGGAACCCTGGGAGGTATCTTCCTCATTTCACCCCCGGTGTAGGATGAACCATAGACAAATACATAACCTCTTATAATACCACCATGAGAATCTTGAATATAGGACATGATAATATGGCATACAGGTTATTCCCTTTATTCTAATGGAATCTACCTATGATTGGTTCTTAAAGATCTCTAAAGACTCTATACCAAGTTAGGACAACTTTAGTTATGCTTTCCTTGCCCAATTTGGCTATGTAATAGTCCCCAATGTCATATACCAATAGTTCACTTATATCAATGGGGAACCCAATGATCCCATTAGAAATTTCAATGCTAGTTTTCAAAAGATGTATAGCTAGACAACTGTACTTTACCAACCTAAACCTCAACTATCACTTGAAATGTAAAAGAATGCCCTAAACCCTTGGACATCAATTTTCTTGAGAAGAGATGCAACTATAATAGACATATCCTTATCACATGTGGGGGCCATCAAAGTGTATATGTAATTGAATCATTGGGGATTCAACATAACCCCTATTCTTATCATGGTACCATAAATGAATGAATTGAAAATCTTACCTAGAGTTAACTAAAATGTGCTTATGCCCAAACCAACCCATGTGACACATTAGATCTAATCGGGTCATCTCAATTTAAACCAAGCACTAGGTTTCATAAACCTAGTGGGTCTAGATCTGATTCCCCAAACTCAACATCAAGTGACATTATCCATGGCTAACACCCACACCACATCTCAAGAGTCCACTAAAAATGAGTAAGATTCCATTTAGTGAATGGTATAAAATACTAGTAATGAACTCTTATGGTTATAGAGACAAATGAGAAGCTCTAATGTATAAATATTTAACAATAATTTCACATATCAAAGGCCATACAAGATCTACAACCACCCTCATAACCTCATAAAACCTTCACCTAATAGGCTCCTTAATATTAATATCTTCAATGTAGACTTACCCAACTTGTTTTAAGTGCATAACATAAAATCACATGGAGATATGGATTACATAGAATTTGATTCTATCTTTGAAATATTTCAAAAGGAAATGGAAGAATACGAGGTAGTTCCCAATCATCTAGAATTCTCCAACTCAAGTAAACCCCTTAATATTGATATGGTATTAGAAACCTTAAATTTAACTATCCAAGAAAAAAATGAGCTAGAGTAAGGTATTAGTGAGTTTTAGGCATTTCATCAATTCCAAAGGATCAATTATGACCTTAGGAGTAGGAAGCAACAACATACCCTTACTACCTCATATTGGCATAGTGTTGTCATTGATGTTAATCTGATGTCATTAATGACAAAGTATATTTACATAGTATTTTCATTATTATTTTTGAAAATTGGATGTACACCCTTGAATATATGCCTATCTCTCCTCATTTAAGTGGCATAATTGAAACAAACCTATTGTTGTGGGTGGCAATGTTGAGAGATGAATCTTTAGAAGGGATAGTTTCCTTGATGCACTCTTTAAAGTACTTTCTTACCTATCAACTTGTGGATTAAAAAGGTCAAGAAAAAAACCAAGAAAATGAAAATGCAATGCACCAATGTTTAATATCCTCCTACTTTACTAAATATATTTTACTTAAATATAAATAAAGCTTTTTTTACACACAACTCACAACTCAAGATGCATTGTCACATCAATGTTTCATATGTTAGAATTAAGAAGGTATTTGATACTTAGGATAGTAACCAATTATTCCATGGGGGAATAAAATCATAAAACAATTATAAGAAACCTATACACTTAGAAACAATACTAACAAAGACCTGCAACAATATCTTTTCTACACACTTGGTAGACAATCAAGGATAACATACTAGAAAATAATTTCTTCTACTAGACAAGACCAATAAGATTGCACTAACACTCAATTTCTTAGAATGTAAGTAGATAAAATCACCTTTTTATTCCTTAAATATTAATTTAAGTAAAAAATTGGCCAAGGTTTCACCATCAACCAACAAAGGCTACTCAAAAGAGCCAAAAAGTCCATATTTATAGCCTTTGAGAGAGGAACAAGGGAAAGGAAGTCCAAAAGTCACGTGGACATGTTTAAATATCAAAAATGAGTTATATTTTGCATGATAAATATTAATTAGGATAACTATTAAATTTTAAGAGGTCTAATTATCCATACAACTCATAAAACTAATGAAAAGTGTCTCAAAATTCATTATCCTAGCTCAGAAAACTACCCTCATCATTGAGGCCTATTTGAACATACCAAAAATAATTATGAATATTTATTATTATGGGAATAATATGTATGATATTTATTCATTTAATTCCATGCATTGGTTATATTCCTACTCCTTTGGAAACTCTTGGAATGAAGCAATCATTGTATATAGTCTAGAAAACCCCTTGTTTTAGTCACCCCTCACACTTAGCCTCAAACATGCCTTCATTTTTCCATTAAAATCCATGTGAGGGAGTGATTAAAACTTTTAAATACCCTCTATGTTCTTATGCTTCTCAAATTCACCCTAAAAAGACACCCATTTGAGTTTTCCACACTTTTCACTCTTGTGCTCACTATGCTAGTTTTGATTGGCTAAAAAGAAAGATCTAGTTAGGACACTTAGAATTTTTTTCATAGAATAAAATGGCCATAAGGAGATATAATATGTATTTATCCTCCCTAAAATCTTTATTACATCTTATTAAACCTTATATAACCTAAAAACATAGAAAATGGTGAGAAAAACACTATTTTACATGTTGTCTGTACAGTTTTGTATATATTATTTTCATGGGTGATATCTTGAGTGAGTATTATCCATGATCCAATAGGTTTAATTTCTAAACTATTACATTTTAATGGCTCTCCATGCTTGTTTTCTCTATCAAATTCCCCCAAGGGTTTTACCAGGGTTTTCGATTGTTTTTTACTCTTAACTATTATTCATAAAGATGGCATGTTTAAATACCAAACCAACTACAAAAATTGGTTACTATGTACCCTATTTAACTCCTCATAAATCCTCTTTCTCCCATTAATATCCTCCAAGGATATGTGAGCTTCAAAATATGCCTCATCAAACTTGTTTCTTCAATTTCCTTCATGCTTGAGCTATCTCTAAGCCAAAAATAATCTTATTGTAATTTTATTTGTATAAAAAAAATATAATATATGTATAAATTAACTCTATAAACATTCCCAAATAATTTTTATATATCATCAAGGACTATAAATCAAGGCAGATCACTAATTGGCTTTAAGTCTCCTGAAGGCCTAATGGGCTTAACATACCCTTTACTAGTTTGGATCACATGGGTTGTTATAACTTGTTTATGATGGTTTATTATGAATTTTGACATGTCAATAAACTAAAAAAGTCATCATATTACCTTTCAAACATTTATTTTCATCTTTTCCTTCTCATTTGCTAATTAGGCTTAGTGGGAACTTGCCTAATTTGAGTCTGTGCATAAAGAATTAGGTCATTTTGGAGTGTTATATCTTGAGTGAGTGTTAATTATCATCCATAAATATTCCATACTCTCAAACAATTTTCCTTGAAGATAAAAAA
Organism: Torreya grandis; assembly: GCA_037957365.1. Classification (NCBI taxonomy): domain Eukaryota; kingdom Viridiplantae; phylum Streptophyta; class Pinopsida; order Cupressales; family Taxaceae; genus Torreya; species Torreya grandis. The sequence goes on from JARHVA010004745.1 coordinate 1,164,351, forward strand.
TCCTCAACATAAGTCCTTCACTCATTTTTCCATCTTTTGCTTCTCTTGCCAAAGTTCTAATTTTCATGAGTGGCTGATATTTGAGACAAAATAGATAGATATATCCCTTATCCCCATGGAAAAATTAAAGTTTTTAGAGTTTTATAAGGTTATAATTAATCTTTTTACCAAATTTAAAGGTTAGAATCCCTCATTTAGGTACCTAACCAACTCATGTTGTCTAAAAAAGGGGCTAAAAACACTATTTTCCTCCATTTTGATCCAAATCCACTTTTGTATGACCTTTAAAAGCTAATGATATGCCTCTAATCTATCTAAAAATTTCCCCCACCTTCAATTTTTTCTCATGGAGCTTTTTAAACAATCAAAAACCTTTCTCCCTAGTGGATTCCTTATGCTTACCCTTTGAACCAAGAGGTTGGCTAACTTGCTTGTACATAATGTAGTCCATTTTCCAAGTGGGAAGGGAATTTGAGAACCTTATAAATTTATTTGGAATGTTAGGTAATCTATTTTATCATATTTTATCATCTAATGATCATTGTAACTTTCCTTTTGTCTTTAGGTAGTACATATCTCACTGTAGCCTTTGCTTTCCTAAAACTTTTTGTAGGTGAAAATAAGGGTCTAAGACCCTATGTAGGATTCTTTACTTCCTTTAAAGGGTATAATTACCTCTACCACATGTTAATTTAGGTAATGGTTCATTTTACTTAGCATTACTAAGCTTCAACATCATACTAATCCACCCTGTTTCCATTAAGACTATGTCCCTACTTGTAGGACTAAGACACATTTGTAGGGGTCTGTTGTGGGTCACTATCTCCTTGATTGGAACCAATTTGAGGTGTATGGAGATACATTTTTGTTTATCTTGGCTTCATATCATGTCTATCTTACAATATTCCTCCTTGTAATCTTTTAAGGCATCTTTTATATCAACTTACTAAACCCTACTTAGGTTAAAATATCCTTTTATAACCTACCTATAGATGAAAAATAGAGGTCTCCTTCATTTCATCATGATGCTCATAAAATAATTAAAACCCTTTCTAATATTAAAACATATTTTTCTCACTTTCACCTATCACTAAGCTTCATTAGAAACCAAAATAGTGCCCTTTTTCTTGATTGAGACACCTCCTTTTTAGGACCCTACTTTAGGTCATCATAGGGGGTTGATTGGGATGATTATAATTATAAAAGTTTTTTTAATCCATTTTTGATCTCCCCACACTATATATCCATTCAATAGTCACATAGGATAGACCAAACCACACCAAATATGCACAAACCATTCTTTTTACTTGTTTAGCTTGTCTAACCCCTGTAGGTTACCATTTCATGGTTGAAGGAGGCTTGTAGGTGGACATGGTCATGTTCTAAGAACTAGGAATATGTTTCAAACCTAAATTAATATTTAAAACACAAGATACATCAATTTTATTATTTCACTTCACATAACAACCTCTGTCAATGGCCTTACTAGCACTTATCTCATAATTTAGTCCTCCCTACTTGTAAGACTAAGAGATCTTGTAACTATTGACCCCTATAGGTGCTCCTAGGTTGAAAATAAATAATTTTAACTCACAAAGAGACTTGAGACCTTGATATAATTTATAATTATCCTTTGAAATTATGAACACAACCTAACCTCCATCTATGCAATAAGGGACCTCTTTCAATCTTGAAACTCCACCTTGGTTGTAGATACATTTTTTAGATAGTATATGGATAATGCATGTGAGTATGGAGTATAAACCATATTAAAACCTTTAAAGATGATCATTTAGTCATGAATGTGCATTTGGGTCATTTAGAGTCATTTAATCATGATGTTTAATCAAGGTATGCCAATTTGATTAAATAATATCCTCTTTTAGACCAAAATCCTATAGACTTCACTACTTCATTTTAGTGTGTTCTAAGGCACTTTTGCAGCTCTTAAAAACCACCTTCCCCTTGTATTTTTCTTATAAAAATTGGTAGGGTACTTTTCCTATGATAGGGATATAATTTCCACCCCTTTAGATGCCTCAAAACACCTTGAAAACATGCCTTAAAAGGTATACCAAAACCTCTTGGAGCTCTATTTTTTTCTTTTAGGGATTCCATCCCTAAATTTAGTCTTTGACCTTCTAACTTTATTCCATGTTTCCTTTATCTTCTAGGAGTTTTATATAGATCTGTCAAGGCCTTCTTGTCATGAAAATGGAAAGAGGAAGCATGAAATTTCTTTAGTCCTTTCATACACACCTAAATTCATGCTTAGCCCACTATGGAAGGCTATTTTGAGAATAAAATAGTGGATTGGGGCATGGGGAAATTTTAACCATGAGTATAAAAAGAGACTCACATGCCTTTAATGAAATTACAAATGCACTTCAATAAAAACAAAGAGTTGAAACACATATCTACCTCACCTTACATGATCATGACATCATCAAGGGCTTGTAAATGCGTGTTTTTTAGAATATGTGGGTAGAGCATAGAATTAAGGTAAAAATGGTGGTTAAATAGCTCAAAACTACCCAAATTCCATATTTAATCTTCAAACATTATGGTATCCATCCTTTAAAAATTGGAAATAGATTTAAAAAACCTATTACAACATGGAGACACTTGCACACATGTGAAAAAATAAAACAAATGCACCAAGTGGTTGTTTGACATGGCATATGAGCATATGATCAAAATTTTAACTTTATAAAACATGCAAAATTACCTCATTAAACTTTTAAATTCTTGGATATACCGATACACCTCCATTACAACCTTATATAATTGATGAAGTAGTTCATACATGAGACTACAACTAGAAATGTGTAAAGGAGTTGACCATAGATGGGAACAAGATAGAAAGCAATCCAAGGAGTGACATGGTGAAGTTAAAACATAAAGGATATGATCATATGACCCAAGGTATGATATAAAAATCTTTCCTAATTGTAATAGACACCTATAAGAGAGAGACACTTAACAAATCAAAGCACTCCAACTGAAACTACACATGGTGACACTTCCTTTCATGATAGACCAATTTTTCTCATACAAACATCATGAATCATGTAAAAAAAATGGATACCACCTAATAAGGAATATAACATCATATATATCCAACAAAACCAACTATTTTGTATATATTTAGTAGAAATGGAGCAAAACCTATAAGGTGCAAAAAATAGTTATCAAATCTACACAATAAAATTGTTAGCAATGGTTAATATATCATATTTGACCAATATTCAACCTCCATATATTAAAATTAATATATAATAGTTTAATATAATCTCCCAAAATAATTTTGTTTGAAACTACCTGTGCTTCCTATACTAAGCAAAAAACCTGAGGGTCACTCTAGTCTACAAAGAAGAGCAAGAAATGTGTAAAATAGTTTTGTCATCCAAATGAATCTTTCAAATTAAAAAAAAGAGGTTGGGTGAGTTTTATAACGATTATTATACCCCCCCCATGATATTTCCCATGTGGCTCACTTCCCAAAATTTCATACAAGTGTCATTTTACTTATTTTTCAACTGATTTTTAAAGTGTCAATTAGAGAACCTACAACCTTCTAATTTAACTAACATATCTGACACTCAAATTGATTTATTGGAATTTTTCCATGAAATATTACACTTAATCACTTTATTAAAGGTGCCATTTTCCTTAATGACTCTTACAAGTACATAAAGTGACCCCAAATGGACAAGATGACCAAAGAAACTATAAACAAAGATAAAATGACCTTAAATGACATCATATAACAAGTAATACTTCCTATTACAATATATTAAGACCCATTTAAATTTTTAAAATCAAAAATTTTGCCTATGGGTGCCCAATTTTGACTAAAGGTCAAACTTGGTCAACAAAATGGTGACTCCCAGGGGCAGTATGCCTACTATATTAAGGACTAGTAGGATTATCCTACTAAGGAACAATGTAATCAATGGATTATTTAAGATAAATATCAATTAATTTACTAAAAAAAACACAAATCAAACACACCACACCAATAAAATCAAAACAAGGCAAGACATAAAACAAAGTAAGAGACAAGACAAAACTTACTCATGGGCATAAGCACGTAGGGAACTCAAGGAAAGCAAGAAAATATGTACAAGGAGAGAAGAGAACCTTATTAATAAAAATTAAGATATATACCATTGATTGGGATATGAATTTCCTCTCCATATAACCTTGAGAGTTCAAAATAATTGTGTTTCTTGTATTGTGTGATCACATATGGGCCGCTTCACAAAGCATCAAACTTTGTGTGTCTTTTAGGTTTATCCATATCTTCATCCCACTTTAAGACAATGTCTCATTCTTTGAAACTTTTTGGCATGGATTTCTTGTCAAATTATCTCTTTGTTTATTCTTGGTGAGCTCTCATAGTTTGTATTTCTTGATTTCTTGTCTCCTCAAGCTCCATCAACTCACACAACCTAACTTCCATGCTCTCATTATCCATCAATTATAGCTAATAAGTGAGGTCCAAGGCTGGTAACTCAAGTGAAATATGAATTATATATTTTCTCCCATAGATAATTATGTATGGTGAGTTTCTAATATCTCTTTTTGGTGTGATCCTATCAACCTGGAGGGTTGTCTTCAACATGGAATTCCATGTCCTTTAATTCTCCTCCATTATCCTCTTTATGATTCTAATCATATTTTTATTATTGGACTCATATAATCCATTAACTTATGGATATTAATTGGAGGAGGTGATAATTTATATGTCATGTTTCAAATCCCATTCACTTGTCCTTGTTCTAAGAAAAGCTAATGCATTATCTAAAATTATTGTTGAAGGAGACCCAAACCTTGTTAATATACCTTAATAAAAGTCTATAACTAATTTTTCAATTATATCCATGATAACTACAACATCCACCCATCTTTTAAACTAATTTTTAGTAGTCAACACCCATTTGTGACCAACACTAGAAGGTGGATTGATTAGGCCTATGATATCCAAACCCCATTACATAAAGGGTGCATTAATTTGAACTAGATGAAGAGGCAAGGCAACAAGATTTTGTTTACCATAAAATATATGACATTTTATTCACTTCCTTACCCAAGCATGGGTGTCTTTGAAAAAATTAGGCCAAAATTATCCATCCCTCATAATCCTAGCAGTTGTGGTTCTTGGAGCAAAGTGACCATCAGTTGGTCCATCATGAAACTGAAATAGTAATTTATCAATCTAATCTGATTCAATACACCTTAATAACACACTTTAAAATTCCTTCTTAAACAATACTCCATCAACAAGTACATAAGGAATGTATTGCAATCTAAAGTACCTTCTTATAGCTCTATCTAAGCCTTATGGACACTCACCAATTTGAAGAAAATGGATCATATCTTGTGTCCAACTTCCCATTGATGAAGGTGAATCTTCCATATGGTCATCATGGAGTGCCAAAACAACTTCTTTTTGCTCCTTCAAATCTAAAGCAATATGCTCACATAACCCCTTTTCTTTCACTAGCTTGGTTGTCTTTATTTCCACATCATATTCCATTGCTTTTATGATCTAAATATCCCTATTTTCATTCAAATATCTACTCAAAATTAATTATTTAACACTACGATGAGGTATAAATATGTTAATATTGTTGTTATACAACATATGCCTAAACTTATTTAGACTCCTAACAACTGAAAGTACTTGATTTTCAATATCGATGTATCTTACCTCATAGCCTTCCAAAATTTGACTAAATAAGGTAGTAGGATGAAATAAGTTTTCCTCATTTGATTGAGTAAGCATGTAAAAGATAACCTCTTCATTTCTAAAGTCATACAAGTTTAAATCATTTAATAAATTATGACTTGCAAGAGTAGGAGCTTGGGCAATAGCTTTTTTAATCTCCTCAAAATTTTCCTTCCTCCTTCTAGTCCAAGTGAACACTTCATCATTTCTTTGCATAGATTTTAGAGGCTTGAAAATATTATAAAAATCAAGAATAAATATCCTTATTAAATTTATTTTCCCAAAGAAAATTTTCAAACCTTTCTTGTGTTTAGGCAAATATAATGCCAAGATGCCACTCACCCTTTCAGGATCTATGGATAAGCCCTTCTTGGAGACAATGTGTCCTAAACATTTGACTTCATAGATAGAAAACACACATTTATTTGGGTTTAGAGAGATCCCAAACTATTTACACCTTTCAAAAATCTGCCTTAGGTGATTCAAGTGATCCTTTGCATCCTTGGAGAAAATCATTACATCATTAAGATACACCGACAAAATGTCATTGATTATTCCTTAAAAATTCATATCCATTTTACATTTAAATGTAGATACATCATTATACAATCTAAAATTCATTTTAATATAAGCATATGTACCCCATTTAGTAATAAAGTTTGTCTTATATTGGTCACTTTCACCAAAATCTCATTTTACCCAAAATACCCATTAAGGAAAGAAAACCTTTCACTACCTACAATAACTTGAAAGATTTATTCCATGGAAGGGATGGGAGAATGATACTTCAAGGAAAATCTATTCAATCCCATAAAATTGGAAAACAACCTGATTTCTCCATTCTTCCTAACAAGGACTAAGTTTGCCAACCAAGATGAATGTTTAATGGGGAAGATGATTTTGGACTCAATCAACTTGGTGAGTTCCTTCTTCATGAGGGGCTCAATCTTAGGATTGATTGGCCTTTGTCTTTGCTTTATAGTCTTGGAATTTTCATCTATCTCTATGGTATTTTAAGATAAATTTGGGTCAAAACCTTTCAAGTCACTATATTTCCATGCAAAGACATCAAAAAAATCCTTGCATAACTCAACAAAAGCATGCCTCTCTTCACTAGTACATACCTTTCCAAGTGAAAAAAAATTATTCTTGAAGATTTGTAATTTCTCATAGTTATATCTTTTGGTGGAAATTCTTACCTTCTCTTTCTTTAGCTGGTCATCATCATTGAATATTCTCTCAAGAGTGACTAGGCCTTTAGGAAGTTTGTTGGACATCAATTGAGTAATCTACCTTCCATATTACTATTTTAGTTTTATTTATTCTTGGTATAAAACTCAGCCTCTTCTTGTATAAAAAGTTCTACTTGTTGATCACTATCAAACACTTGTCAATTAGTGGAATTATCTAGTATGGAGGGTCTTATAATTACCTTGAGAGGTGGATGGTTCTTATCCTCTTTTATCCCTTTTGGAACATCAAACTGAGCTCCAATTAATACCAACCTATCAACATTCTTGTTGTCCTCTCTTGGAATATATGTGATGTTGAAATATTGAAAATATTCCACAAGATCCCACACTCTATGCTTATAGGACCTAAGAAAATATTTCTTGGTCAAATTTTTCCCTCTCACTTGATTCAAAACTAACTCACTATCACCAAACACTTGCAATTCCTTAACACCTCTTTTCATAGCCCAATCAAGGCCATGAATGATGGCCTCATATTCTACCACATTACACGTACAAGAGAATTGAAATCTAAAAGTGGAATAGTACCTTTCCTTAGAAGGAGAAACTAACATTGCTCTACCACCTACCCCAATATTGCTTCTTGATCCATCAAAGAAATGCTTCCATAAACCACCTATGTTTTCACATGGTTTCATCAAATTTAGAATGAAAGAGTCCTCCTCATGCATAAAATACACCCCAGGACTAGATTCCTCCATGAAATTTAAAGTATCTTGTTCATAATTTTCATCTCCACATTCATCTAATTACAAATCAAAAACTCCTTTAAGAGAAGATGTTGGAGATTGGTCTATGTGGATCTCTTCAACTCCTTCAAGAGAAGATGTTGGAGATTGATCTATATGAGGCTCTTCCTCATCAATAATGGCATAGTTGACATTTTATAATTTAGGCATGTAAGGCTCCAAGTGATTATGATGGATAGGTTCTAATTCAATCCTCACCTTAGTACCATACTTTGTCCTAAAAACCATGTAGGACCAATCAGGTGCCAAGTATCCACCTATCTTAGTTGTAAAATCTCTTGACAAGAAAAGGTCAAAGTATGGAGTTAAATCTATGAAAACTACATCATGGAGAATATAAAATGTGGGAAAATAATGTAGGATAAAATTCAAATCTTTAACTACCCCCAAAGTCTTGGATGGTGATCCATCCAATTGTAAGACTCCCTTAGTCATTGGCTCATATTTGAGGCCTAGTTTATCCAATACATAGTTGGGCATAATTAAAGTACTAACCCTACTATATATAATGAAATTATGGAATAAAAAATAAAAAATGATTAGGGATAAGTAAAACATAGGAGTATTTTCATTCTTCTTCACTTGACCATCTATAGGTTGAGTTCCATTATCTAGGACAACATTTTCATTCCTAGATGAACCAACTTGCTTACCTAATCCTTGTAATTATTTTTGGAGCATATATTTATACCCTAATATTATCAAATAATTAATAAATTATATGTTCATGTGTACCTTCTTCATCTAGTCCACAAAATTAATTGAATATTTTCTCACCTTTGGTATATCCTTAGAACTAATAACTCCTTATGGTGTAGCTTGTGAAGGTGGGTGAATAGGAGCTATCTTTATATTATAAATTTTTGACCATCTTACACTCTAGGAGTTGAATTTGATACAATAACAATTGGAAATGATGTGGGGACCAAAATTGGTCCTTTATTTTCTCCTTGTTACTCTTTAGCAACCCTTTTCTTAGACCTAATGTTAGAGGTAACACTAATATTCATATTATTTGAATTCCCTAAGTGATTAATAACACACAACTCTCCATCCAAATGATTTATGAGGGTTGAAATATATTTTAGTTGAAAATTTTCCATTCCACTTTGTATTTATCCCTCAAATCTTGTATCTTGAGAAGCTTGATTACCTTGCATTGTTATGGTTTTATTGTGCATTTCATTTACATAAGCAACGTGTTCTTGATTTTTCTCAAAACATGGATAAAATGGTTGTTATTGAACTAATTTATTTTAGGTGGGAAAAATATGTTGATATGATGAGAAAGAATTATTATTGTATCTATGATAAGGTCTATCTTAGGTGATTTGACCTTGTCCTTGAGCATTACCCTAGAAAGGAGGCCTATTGGTTTGCCCAAACTGATTGTAAGATTGGTATGGCCTATAACTTTGAGCTTATTTCCTTTTAAGAGAAACCAATTCATTAATCAAACTTTGAATCAAGATTTTAACTTTATGGATCTAATTTTAAGGGGTAATGGCATGCATTTCTTGACTAGGAAAAGGAGCTAAAGTGGGTAATACAACTTGGCTAGGAGGTTGTAAATTAGGGAATAGTGGTATTAGTGTCCTAGGAGAAATATTTCCTACTTGAACAAGAAAATTATCAAAATTGATGGCTATCTCATAGGCATAATTTTTTTATTCCCACCTATGGATTGGATCATAATAGCTACATCACTATTCAATGCTTTTAGATAGTACAAGAATGCATAGTTTGGAGTAGGTCTCATAAGGGCTAGATCCTATCCCATTTTTTTGAAATCTAGTGCTAAATTCTTACATAAAATATTATGGTACCCTCTTGATAGTTGTAAATTACTTATCTAGAGATAGATGATCACTCTTCTCTCTAAACCTCTTAGTTAATAGATCTCCTAGTTCATCCCATGCAACAATAGAATTTTTAGGTAGAGTCCCATACCAATCCAAAGCTTTTCTTTTTAAGAGAAATGCCAACAACCTAATATCCATATTATCTTGAATTATATTATGGATATTAAATAAGTTTAATATGTTTCTAATATGTTTAATGGTAGTAATAGGCCCCTCTCCACTAAAGGATGAAACACTCATGAGCATTAAACCTAGAATTTGGTTATATTGGGCAAGATTCAAAGGAGATGATCCAGCAAAGGCTATAAAAGGTTGGTTTCTAGCCATCTTAAAATTTCACTTATGATTATTATGGATTTAACTAAATAAAAACTTATACTTCTTAAACACCAATTCTCTTTAATAAGGATGAGTATTTATAAACCTAAACTTTTTGGTACAATATGGAGGTAATTGCACAAAATCAAAGGATATACCTTAATAAAATGACCTAGTGGTCACCTTTGGCATGAAAACTAGGAATTTATCAATAACTAAAGAGTTTAAAACTTTAGTGGAGTCACCAGGTACTGAATGTAGATGTTCTTGTAGCTATAATTATGCCAAGACCAACACCAATTTTGGGTAATCTTCTAAGACTTAGTGTCCCATCGAGCATGCCAAAAAATATTGACACTTAGAGTTACAACATTGATGAGATTCCTATCTCTCCTCATCCAATTGGCATAATGGAAACATCCCTAGTTTTGTGGGTGACAATGTTGAGAGATGAATCTCTAAAAGGGCTAGTTCCATTGATGCACTCTTTGAAGTACTTTCTTACATATCAACTTTTGGATGAAAAGGGTTAAGAAAATAACTAATAAAAACAAAATTTTATGCACCAATGTTTAATTATATCTTATTTTACTAAATATATATTAATTAAATACAAACAAAGCTTTTCTTACACACAACTCACAACTCAAGATGCATTATAACATCAATGTTTCATATGTTAGATTCAAGAAGGTATTTGATAGTTAGGAGAGTAATGAATGATTAAATGATGTAATAATGTCATAAAAAACTTATAAAACACACATAAACTTATAAAATAATACTAACAAATACCTATAACAATATCCTTTCTGCACACTTGGTAGATAATCAAGGATAACATGCTAGAAAAGAAGATCTTCTACTAGACAAGACCAAAAAAATTGCACTAACACTCAATTTCATAGCATGTAAATAGGAAAAATAACTTTTTTATTACTTAAATATTCCTTCATGTAAAAAAATTTCCATGGTCTCACCATCAACCAATGGAGGCTGCTCAAAAGAGCCAATAGAGTCCATATTTATAGCCTTTGAAAGAAGAACAAGGCAAATGAAGTCCAAAGGTCATTTGGACATGTGTAAATTTAAAAAATGAGTTAAAATTTGCAAGATAAATATAAATTAGGTTAACCATGCAATTTCAAGAGTTCCAATTGTCCATACAACTCATAAAACTGATGAAAAGTGTCTCAAAATTCCTTATCCTTGCTCAGAAAACTACCCTCATCATTTAAAACTATTTGAACGTCCCAAAACTAAATAGGGATAGTTATAATGATGGGAATAATATTTAAAGACTTAATTCATTAAATTCCATGAATTATTTTCATTTTTACTCCTTTGGAAATTCCTATAATGAAGTAATCACTATCTATAGTCTAGAAAACCCCCTATTTCAGTCAACCCTCACACTTGGCCTCTAATATGCATTTATTTTTCCATGAAAATACATATAATGGAGTGAATGACACTTTTAAATACCCTACATGGTCTTATACATTTCAAATTAACCTTAAAAATACATCAATTTGAGTTTTCCACACTTTTCACTCTTGTGCTCATTATGTCAGTTTTGACTGGCTGAAAGGAGAGTTCTAGTTCGGATACTTAGAATTTTATTAATATAATAGAATAACCATATGTATATATAATAATTAATTATCTTCCCTAAAAAAATTATTTCATTTTCTCAAACATTATATAACCTAAAAAATAAAATAAAAATGGTGAGAAAAACATTATTTTGCATGTTGTCCATACAGTTTCATACATCTTATTTGCATGGGTGAGAGCCTAAGTGAGTCTTATCCATGATATAATAGGTTTAATTAATAAAATATTCCATTTTAATTTCTCTCCATTCTTTTTTTCTCCATAATATTCCATTGAGGGTTTTACTAAGGTTTTACACTACTTTTTGCTCTTAACTATTGTTCATAAAGATGGAATGTTAAAATTCCAAAATAATGTCATAAATTGGTTGTCAGGGAACCTATTTAACCCCTCCTAAATCATATTTATCCAATTTATATACTATAATTATATGTTATCTTTAAAAAATTCCTCATTGAACTTGTTTCTTCAATTTCCTGCATGCTTGAGCTATCTCTAAGCCAAAAACAATCTTCTTTCAAGTTTATTTGTATAAAAAAATCTCATAAATGTCTGAATTAACTCCATAAAAATTTAATATTAAATTTTATATCTCATTAATTACTATAAATTAAATATTTTTAAAATTCATTAATACTCAACAAGTCGTCATAGGACCTTTCAAACACTCCTTTTCATCTTTTCCCTCTCATTTACCAATTAGGTATAGTGAGAACTTGCCAAATTTGACTATGTGCATGAAAAATTAGGTCATTTTTGAGGGTTATATCTTTATTTAGTTTTCATTATCCTCCATACATCTTTCATAATCATCACCCAATGTTATTTTAAGAACCTAAATCCTCAACTTAAGTCCATCACTCATTTTTCCATCTTTTGCTTATCTTGCGAAAGTTTTGATTTTCATGAGTGGCTATTCTCTGAGACAAAATGGAGAGATATATCCCTCATCCCCATGTAAAAATTAATGTTTTGGTAGTTTTAAAAGGTCCTAATGAGGATTTTTTTACCAAAGGGGAAGGTCATAATCCCCCATTTAGGTACCTAACCAACTCAAGTTATCTAAAAAATTAGCTAAAAACCCTATTTTCCTGCATTTTTGTCCAAATCCACTTATGTATGACCTTTCCAATCCAATCATATTCCTATATTCCATATAAAATTTTTCCAAAAATTTAACTTTTTATCATGAATCTTTTGAAACCATCCTAAACCTTTCTCCCTAGTGGATTCTTTATGCTTACCCTTTGAACCAAGAGGTTTCCTAGCTCTGTTGTGTAGACTGTAGTCCATTTTCCAAGTGAGAAGTGAATTGAAAACCTTATAAATGTCCTATGAATTATATGAAATCTATTATATCATATTTTATCATCTATTTATCATTGGAACCTAACTTCTTTCTCTAGGTAGTTCATATCTCACTATAGCTTTTGCTTTCCTAAACCTTGTTGTAGGTGAAAATAGGGGTATAAGACCCTCTAATGATTGTTTAATTCCTTGAAATTATTTCATGACCTCAACCACATTTTAATTTAGGTAATGGTTCATTTTCCTTATCATGACAAAGATTCAACGTCATACTAATGCACCCTTTTTCCATTAAGACTAGGTCCCTACTTATAGGACTAAGATACATTTGTAGGGGTCTACTGTAGGTCACTATCTCCTTGATTGGAACCAATTTGTGGTTTATTGAGATACATTTGGGTTTATAGTGGCTTCATATCATGCCTATCTTATAATATTCCTCCTTATAATGCTTCAAGGCATATTTTGCATCAACTTACTAAACCCTACTTACATTGAAATATCTTTTTATTACCCTACCTATAGATGAAAAATAGAGGTTTCCTTCATTTCATCATGATGCTCATCAAATCATTGAAACCATTTTTGAGATTAAAACATATGTTTATCACTATCACCTACCACTGAGCTTCATTGGAAATGAAAATAGTGCCCTTTATCCTTGACTGAGACACCTCCTTTTTAGGACCCAATTTTACATCATCACAAGGGATTGATTGGGATTATTATAACGAGAAAATGTTTTTTAATCTACCTTAGATCTATGATATATTCATTAAATAGTAACTTTGGATAGACTAAACCACAACAAATATGTACAAACCATTATTTTTTCTTGTTTAACTTGTCTGCCCCCTATAGGTTACCATTTCATGCTTTAAGGAAGCTTGTAGGTGGTCATGGGCATGTTTTAAGCACTAAGAATAGGGTTAAAACCTCACTTAATATTTAAAAGACAAGATCCATCAATTTTCCTATTTCACTTCATGTAATAACCTCTACCAATGGCCTTACCAAAACCTATCTCACAATTTAGTCCTCCCTGCCTGTAACACTGAGAGATCTTGCATCTATTGTCCCCTATAGGTGCTCATAGGTTGAAAATAAATCATTTTCACTCATTAAGAAACTTGGGACCTTGATATAGTTTCTAATAATAATTTAAAACCATTAACACAACATAACCTCCATTTATTTAATAAGAAACCTCTTTCAAGCTTGAAACTCCACCTTGGTTGTAGATGCATTTTTAAGACAATATACGAATAGGGCATGTGAGTATGGAGTAGAAACCATATTCAAACCTTTCAAGATGATCCTCTAGTCATGAATGTGCATTTGGGTCATTTAGAGTCATTAAATCATGATTATTAGTCAAGGTATGCCAATTTGATTGAAGAAGATCCTCTTTTAGACCAAAATTTTGTAGACTTCACTACTTAGTTTTAGTGTGTTCTGAGACACTTTTGAAGCTCTTAAAAACCACCTTCCCCTTGTCATTTCTTTCTAAAAATTGGTAGGGTCTTTGTATTATAATATGGATATAAATTCCACCCATTTACATGCCTCAAAACACCTTGCAAACATGAATTAGAAGGTCCACCAAAACATCTTGGAGCTTTTTTTTGTTCTTTTAGGGATTCCATCCCTAAATTCAGTCTTTGACCTTCCAAATTCCTTCCATGTTTTTTTTTGTATTTTAGGAGTTTTATATAGGTATATCAAGGCCTTATTATCATGAAAATGGAAAGAATTATGAAATTTCTTTAGTCCTTCTATACACACCTGAACTCATACTCAGCCCATTATGGAAGGTTGTTTTAAGAACTAAACAATGGATTAGGGTGTGGGCCACTTTTAACCATGAGTATTAAAGAGACTCACATGCCTTTTATGAACTTAAAAATTAAATTCAAGTAAAACAAAGAGTTTTATCACATATCCACATCCCATTACACTAGCATGACATCATCAAGGACCTGTAAATGCATGTTTTGGGTAGAATATGTGGGTAGAGTATAGAATTGAGGTAAACATGGTGGCGAATTAGCTCAAAATTACCAAAATTCCTTAGTTAATATTAAAACATTGTGGTATCCATACTTTTAAACTTGGAACCAACTTCAAAACACATGTTACAACATAAAGACACTCGTACATATGTGGAAAAAAAGTAAACAAATGCACAAAGTGGTTTATTGGCATGGCATATGAGCATGTGATCAAACTTTTTACTTTAAAAAACATTAAAAAGGACGTAATTAAACTATTAAATTATTGGATATAAAAATACACCTCCATTACAACCTCATAGACATGATGAACCAGTTCATACATGAGACTGTAACTAGATATGTGCAAAGAGTTGACCATAGAGGGAAACAAGATAGCAAGCAATCCAAGGAGTGACATGGTGAAGTTAAAACATAAAGGATATTATTACATGACCTAAGGGATAATATAAAACTCTTTCCTAGTTGAAAGAGACAACTACAAGAGAGAGACACTCAAAAAATCAAAGCACTCCAATTAGAACTACACATGGTGACACCTCCTTGCATGATAGATGAATTTTGATCATCCAAACATCATGAATCATGAAAAAAAAATGGTGACCAACTTATAATGAATAAAACATCCTTCGGAGCCAAAACCACCAAATATTTTGTATGAATTTGGTATAAATGGAGTAAAACCTATAAGGTGCACCAAACAACTATCAAATCTTCACATTCAACTTGTTGGCAATTGTTAATATAGAATATTTGAAAAATATTAAAAATACATATATGAACATTAATGTATCCTAGTGTGATATAATCTCCCTAAATAATTTTTTTTGAAACTACCTGTGCTTCCCACACTGAGCAAAAACCTGAGGGTCACTCTAGTCTACCAATAAGAGAAAGAAATGTACATAATAGTTTCACATCCAAAAGACTATTTAAGATCAAACCAAGCATGGATGTGAAATTAATAAGTATTATGAGACCATCCATGATCTTTCCCACATGTAATACTTCCAAAAAATTTGTACAACTACCATTTTATCTCTTTTTTAATTGATTTTTGAAGCTTCAGTTAGAGAACCTACAACCTTCTAATGTAACTAACATATTTGACACTCAAACTGACTTTTTGGACATTTTACACCAAATGTGACACTTAATCACCTTTATAAACATGAAATTTACCTTAATGACTCCTAAAAGTACATAAAATAACCCTAAATGGACAAGTTGACCAAAGAAACTAAAACCAAATCTAAAAGCTAAAATGACCTTAAATGACATCATTAACAAGTAATACTTCCTATGAAAATATATTAAGACCCCTTCAAATGTTTAAAATCAAAAATTTTGCCTAGGGGTGCCCAATTTTGACAAAGGTCAAACTTGGTCAATAATTATCATTAATGCCTTATGTGACAAGTAATTACTATAAAAGAAAATTTAATCATGATGAATGAGGTTGATATCATGTAGTTATTTTAAGAATCATTTCTAGATGAACAAGGATAGTTGGTAGTGTATATTGTGATAAGTCCATTAACATTTAAGGTATAGGTCCAAGTGTGTCATATCTACTTGTTTGATGTTGTGTTAATATCATGATGTGGAAGGAATAGGCCAAGGCATCAATGTGTATTATAAATCCTTATCTAGACCTTGTGATAAGGCAATGGCTTGGTTGTTTGGTGAGATGAGTGGTCTCAATAATATGAGAATAGTATGGAAATATTTGAGCATGTAAATATGTTTTTGGGCATGAGAGTGAGAGGTTAATCATGATAGTGAGGTGTTGAGAGCATGAAAAGTGACATGAAGGTTAAGTTCTTTAGTAACTTAAGACTATTCATGGTATGAAAAAGCCTTATAATGAGATTTGATCATGGTGGCTTGGTGATATGGATTAACATAGGCATAAAATGTTGTATAAGGTTACTTTATCATTCGTATGATGCATTGAATCACTTAGGATAATATCAAGGTGAGCCTACAGAGGTAGGAACTATAGATCTAGTCTATAACTAGACCATTTATAGATCCTACCTAGCCTAATGAGGCATAATAAGCTATTATCAAGACATATGAACGATGATTTACATTTTTTTATCATGTGAAATGTTGTTTGAACATGTGAGTGAAGCTTTGATAACTTAGATAGTGGATATAAGGTCAATTTCAAGACCTAATGTGACTTTTAGGTCAAGGATTAGATAACAAAGAGAGAGAGAGAGAGAGAGAGAGAGAGAGAGAGAGAGAGAGAGAGAGAGAGAGAGAGAGAGAGAGAGAGAGAGAGAGAGAGAGAGAGAGAGAGAGAGAGAGAGAGAGAGAGAGATGGTGTCTAGATGGGGTATCAAGGTTAGTTTCTAAGGTAAATATGAGCATGTGAGAATTAAATTGAGTGTTTCATTTTTTTTCAAGTATATTTAGAAATTTTAAGGTTAAAATTTGAAGGTTAAGGCATGAAAAAATGTTTTAAGGTCTCTCAAGTGCATAGAATGAAGAGTTGTCCACCTGAGAAGGTTTTTTGAGTATTTTTTGGCATGTAAAACATCTACATGAGGACATAATATATTCATTGTATATGGGTAATGGTCATATCTTAAACTTTCAAGCATTTATTTCTAGAATGAGGGCCTAATATTTATGAATGATCATTAAGACTTGAAAATGGTTTAAGCCCTCAAAGAACCCTAATAATGTCCTAATATGAAAGATGTTTCTCTAAAGTGCACATATTTGATTTTTATGGATATTGAAGTTATTATAGGTTATTTTAAACTCTCCCAAGAACCTATAGGTGTGATTGGTTTGTCAGGTGTGTGAGCAAACACTATAGAAAAGTGCTAGTTTCTTAGAAAACTACTATAGTAGATAGAGTTAACCAAGATAAAGTATGTAAATAATTTGAAAACAAAGTTTTATACTTTTATTTTTTGTATATTATGGTTTATAGATAGTTTATTTCCCTTATTTGTGCTAAACCAATCATAAAAGTCAACCTATTACTAACAGGTCTAATGGTGCAAACAATGAGAAACCCAAGTAGAAGTGAGAAGGTGATTAGGGATGTGATATCATGGATTAGGTATGAATCCAATTATATGGAGATATTTTTAAATACCTTTAATAAATTTTAATTAATAATATAATTTTTAGAGTTTAGTGAATATGATGAAAATTGGCTCACAAGTTAACTTGTCTAGCTCAGTGAGGTATGTACATAGTGAGGTTATGAGATTGGTTATTGTAATTTTACCATGGTATCATTCTATTTGATATTATTATAATTATATAATAATATCATCCACATACATCAAAATTATATTAAAGTGTCTACATAGGTGTTTAAGGTCATTATCACCATGACTATGTTTGAAGGTAAATTGGCAGATTTAGGTAAATAAATTTTAATAATGGGTTGGAGGCTCTTCACCCTAAGTTGAAGTATGTAATGCACATGGTGTTATTTTTTTGTAATTTAATTATCTATCCATTATTTTTAAAATCTTTGAAGTTAGTGTAATATGTTGGAACATTGAAGCCAAAATTGCTTATCTGGTTGAGTAAAGACTATGAGAGAGAAGGTCAACAAATTGGTCTACAAAACCAATAGTTTCCATTATATATTATGATATTTTTTCTAGATTTTGTTTTAAGGATGTTTGAATATAATATTAATCCATTTAAATACCTTTATATGTTATTTTATATGTCAAAAATTTGAGTTTTCATGACTATGTTTTGAGGCTAGTTGGTAATTCATAGTAAGCATCTTGCAAAGATGAATTTGAGCATGCATACCTTAAGTTAAAGAATACAATTAAGTTTTTTATGAACCTAAGATCATAAGTTTTATATATATGTTATTTTTTTCCATAGTTTTCCTTCAAAATTGTTTTTATACTTCAGTTATTCAAGATAGGTTTCTATGTATGCACATGCCTATTATGAATAGTGTTTTGAGAAGGGGTTCAAGTGGTGGTTGGACCTAAAAGGTGTTTTGTACATAAATTGAAGTTTTTTAAGTTATATTTTAATTATATATATGAATTTATACTACTTTTTATTGAGTTTTTAAGCATTCAAAGAAAGACAAAGTGTAACATGCTCTAATGAAGGCCTAATGGGATTAGGTCTCCTTAAGGCCTAAAAGAGGTTTTGGTCCTATATGTTATGACCAACCTATTATATTATTTTATTCATGTTATAAAATTTTTATAATATCTATTATAATTTTAATTCAATTGTGAAAGTGTGTATGTATGACCAAGGTATGTGAGAGCAAATGACTTGTATAAGAGCAAGACTAATTAGGCCTATTTGAGGGTGTAGATAAGTGAGTGTGCAAGTGAATAAAAGAGAAAATTTAAGAGTATAAGGAGGAAATTTATACTATCATATGGGTTTATATATATATAATCATGAACATATAATAGGATTTTTGAGTATGGATATCAAGGTCATAAGATATAATCAGTATTGAAGAGACCTAGTACAGCAAAAAATCCTAGAGGTAGTTTTGAGAGTGATAAAAGTGTGTGAAGATTTAAAGAAGAGGACCATAATATATTAAATATTATAATAATGAAAAATATGTAAGGCATAATTCTACTTGGTTGAGTGGTTGTTTGGTCAAAAGGTGGTTGATTTGGTGCTAAGTCACTAAGGGAGTTATAGCTTCCTTGTAAGTGGGTACTTTATAAAGATTATATCAAGTTGGTACTTGATAGACTAGGATTGGTACTCTAAGTTGAGTGGGTGCTCAAATAAATTTTATTAATTACTATGTAGTACTAATTTTTTAAGTTATGGTCAGTGGGTTTTATTCCCCATGATGGTTTTCCACTTATATGATGTGTGCATTCTTGTTACGTGTATATTCTCATTACTATGTTACTAGACTAGTTGATGTTTCTCATATGATGATATTTATTGATGAATGATTAAAAAATATATTTAAGTGAAAGTAAAAGTTTATAAGTATACTAATTCACCCCTCTTAGTGATTGTATCTCCACTAATTGGTATTAGAGCAGGTCCTTAGAGATGGGCCTAACAGCGTAAACATGATCCTAAGAATCACAATAATGGATTATGATGATGATAAAAATAAAGGTATTGGATTCAAATAAGACCATAATGAGAAATATCAAGCCAAAGAAAGTCAGACCTCAAATTTCAATGGTTTACCAAAGAATGAAGATTTGACTGAGAAGAAGAAGGATGATTAAGAGGCCAAGTCAAAATTCAAGCCTAAGTTGATAGTCAAGCCTAGAAGGAATTTGAGTAATACTTAGTATTATGAGTGTATGGATATCTAGGAATCTCTTGAATTTGTGTTGTTTTAGTACTATATGAAAGGTGTGACTCCATTAGGCTTCATGGAGACACTCATCTATAATTAGAAGCATGGTGAATATTTGTTGAGATTTGATAGGTGTTGTATTCCAAAAAGGTATGAAGACATGTTGAATATTGTTGAGTATGAGATAGAAGTGTGGTATTTTGGCATGTTGAGAGGCAAGTTTTTTGGTATTAGTATCAAGGTGCTTAAACTATGTTGAATATGGTCTATGTGTACTATTTTTTCATATGGTGAGAGCAAGGTCAGTTTAGTTAGTATTAGTAATGTCAATGCACATATATGTGTTGCATTGATAATATTTTTCATAATTGGTATGAACATGGAAGGCATAGGTCAAGGTGTTAAAGGTTTTCATGTGCATTGGAGGCTTGAGTCTTGTCATGGCATGGTAGAAGTATGAAAGAAGTGATATCTTTAAAAGTGAGATTGTTGAAAATTATCTTCTCTGATTAGTGATCAATAATTGATATCAAGGAGCATCTTGTGAAGATGCATCTTGCATAAGGTGTATATCAAAGGTGAATAGAGATAATTGGCAAAGTATAGTTAGAAGTGATTAGGTACATGAAAGAATTGTCAAGATGAGGTCTATGCCATGGTGGTTTGAGAAACATGAAGAAGATAGATTGATGCAAGAATAACATATGAGATACCATATGGACATGACAAGAATGGTATTTTCTCTAGAATGGAGGAATATATTTTTCCCTTGGAACAACATCTTTGATTACATATAGACCTAACAGACATGGTGGACAAGTGTTGATCATAGAGATCTTATATGCTCATAGGCATTGAAGTGTGATTACTCTAGGAATTTGAATATGACCTTTGGGTCATGTATCATACATCTATATGCTCATTATGACTTTTTTTTGTGAAGTTAAGGTGATAAAACAAGATAGAATTTTGATAGATAGTGAACTAGGTGTTTTACAGACCTAATGAAAAGTGATCTAATTCAAAAAGGGTTGTCATGATGTAGATGGATCAGATATGGCTTATGGAGCTAAGAGAATGATAGAAGAGTATTTATGGTGTGAATAAAGTTTGAAGGTCCAATCAAGCATGAAGGAGGTTAGAAAAAAGGTTTTTATTCATTGTGTGACTCAAAAACTATAAGGACAAAGGGGGAGCTAAATAGATAATTCATGGCTTTAAGAGCAGGTGTGCAGTGTAGAAAAGGTGTGAAAAATAATGAAAACTAGTAATATATCATTCATTTTTGTGACATTAAGGTGAATAAAAGAAGGTAAGTATTCATATATACCTAAGTACATTTGAAGAAGATGTTTATCAAATAAAACAAATGAGATAACCTAGTGAGTTTAATCTATATCAGTGATGTCAATAAAAAGATGTATCATCTTATGATCAGAGTTCATTTAAATAATATGCTTGCTCTAAGGGGGAACTTGGTAGCTCTAAGTCCTTTTACAAATTTTGAAAATTATTTCTAAAGAAAGAGAATGAATGATTCCAATAATTATATTATGTATGATCATTTTTAATTAATGTCAAAGGGGGAGAAAAATTCATCAATGAATATTTACTCAATTAAGGAGAGAAGAGATTGATCAGTCTATAATGTGTTTTGCCATGAATGACAAAGTGGGATTTTGTTAGCATAGTTTTGTCATTGATGTCCTTAATGTCAAAATATGTTGGCATAGTGTTTTCATTGTTATAATTGATGTCTAATTTGACAATTAGTTTCTATGAAAGATAATGTAATCATGATGAATGAGGTTGATGACAAGTAGCTATTTTAAGACTTATGTCTAGATGAGCAAGGCTAGCTAGTAGTGTATGTTATGACAAGATAATGATCACTAAAGGTGTGTAGTTATTTTCATGAGAGAGAAAGGTATAGGTTTGATTGTCTCAAATCTACATGTTTGATGTTTTGTTAAGGTAATGACATAGAATAAATAGGTCAAGGCATCAAGGTGTCTTGTAAAGCCTTGTCTAAACCTTGTGAGAAGGTAATTGCTTGGTTACTTGGTGAGAGGAGTGGTCTCAAGCATGTGAGAATATTAATGGTAGTGGGTGAGCATGTTAATATGTTATATGGCATGATATTGAGATGTTTGTCATGATAATGAGGTTTTTAGAACATGAAAAGAGACATGAAAGTCAAATGCTTGAGTAACCTAAGAATAATCATGGTATGAAAAGTCCTTATAAGGAGGTTTGAGTATGGTTGCTTGGTGATATGGATTAATAGAGGCATAAAAGTATATATGAGGTTTCTTTATAATTAATATGATTCATTTAAGAACTCAAGATAATGCCAAGGTGAACCTACAAAGGTAGGACCTATAGATCTAGTTGGCAACTAGACCATTTTATGACCCTGCCTAGCCTAATGAGACATCATGAGATATTATCAAGACATATGAAGGATTATTGACATTATTTGATCATGTTAAAAAAAATTTGAGATGGGGAAGGTTAGTAGGTCAAATTTACAAGCATTATTTTATGGAATGAGTGGATAAGATTTATAAAAGATCATTAAGACTAGATATAGCTTAAACTCTCAAAGAACCTTAATAGTGACCTGATATGAAATAAGTTACTCTAAAATGATCTGAATGGATTTTTATTGATATTTAATAAATTTTAGGTTGTATAAACTCTCTCAAAAATCTCCAGGTGTGATTGGTTTTTCGAGTGTGTGAGTAGACCCTAAAAAAGTGTTAGTTTCTTAGAAAATTATTGTACTAGATAGAGTTGACAAAGTTAAAATATGAAAATAATTAGAGGAAATTTTTTTATACTTTTAGTTTGTGTCCATGGTGATTTATATGTAGTTTATATCCCTCAATTATGTTAAACCAGTCATACAAGTTAGCCTTTCACTAACAGGTCTAATGGTGAAAGTAGTGATAAAATTAGGAAGAAGTGAGAAGGTGATTAGGGATATGATGTCATAGATTAGGGATGAATCCATGTGAATTGAGACATTTTTAAATACCTTTAAGACATTTTCATGATTAATATAATTTATAGAGGTCAGTTTATATTATGAAAATTTTCTCACAAGTTGACTTGTCTAGCTCAGTGAAGTATGTAAATAGTGAGGTTATGAGATTGGTCTGCAAGACTAATATTGTAATTTAACCATGGTATCCTTCTATTTTATATTAGTATAATTATCTCATAATATCATCCACATGTTTAAATATTCTTTGAAAGTGTCTACACAGGCATTGAAGGTCATTATCACCATGATTATGTTTGCAGGTAAATTGGTAGATCTAGGTAAACAAGTTACAATAATGAGTTTGAGGATCTTTTCCATAATTTTAATTATGTAATTCCCATGAATTTTTTTTTTGATTTTATGATATATAATTTATATTAATAATCTTTAAATTTAGTGCAATAGGTTAGAACATTGAAGGCAAAATGGCTTGTCTGGCTAAGTAAGGACTGTGAGAGAGAAGGTCAACAAATTGGTCTGCAAGACCAATAATTTCCATTAGATATTGTGATATGTTTTTTGGATACTTTTATAATTATTTTTTAATATAATATTCATGAATTTTAATCCCTTGAGTATTTTATTTTATATGGTAGAATTTCAAGTTTCCATGACTATGTTTTGAGGCTAGTTAGCAGTTTAGAGTAAGCATATTGTAGAGAAAAATTTGTATTTGTATACCTAGATTTGAAGCATATAATGAATTTTTTTATTAACATAAGGTAATAATGTTTATATATATGTTATTTTTTTCAATGTGTGTTCACAAAAATTGTTTATATGGTTTAATTGTTCAAGATGATTTTTTTGTGTATGCACAGACCTATTGTGAACAATGTTTTGAAAAGGGGTTCAAGTGTTGGTTGGACCTAGAGTGACGTTAGATTATATATATATATATATATATATATGAATTTATCTATTTTTTATGTATTTTATAAATTATCACATAAGTACAAAGTGTAATGTGCTCTAATGAAGGCCTAATGGGATTAGGTCTCCTTGAGGCCTAAAAGAGGTTTTGGTACTATATGCTATGAATAACATATTGTATTATTTGATTAATGTTTTAAAATTTTATAAGACATATTTTAAGTGTAATTAAATTTTTTAAGTTTGTATGGATGACCAAGGTTTCTTAGAGCAAGTTACTTGTATAAGAGAAAGACTAATTAGGCTTATTTGAGGGTGTAGATAAGTGAGTGTGCAAGTGAATAAAATAGCACATTAAAGAGTATAAGGAAATCATGTAGACCATAAAATGGGTGTATATATACAATAATTAACATATAATAGGAGGTATGAGTATGGATATCATGGTCATATGACCTAATCAATCTTGAAGAGACCTAGTAGAGAGAACAAGCCTAGAGGCAATTTTGAGAGGGACAAAAGTGTGTAAAGAGTTGAAGAATAGGACCATCATTTGTTGAATATTGAAAAAAGGAAAAACATGCAAGGAAAAAATATAATTGGATGAGTCATTTCTAGGTCAAGAGGTGGTTAAATTGGTACTAAGTCACTAAGGGAGTTGGAGTTTCCTTGCAAGTGGGTACTTGTTAAAGATTCTATCAAGTTGGTGCTTGATAGAATGGGATTAGTGATCCAATTTGATTAGCTACTAAAATAAATTTGATTAATTCTTTATAGGAATATTTTTACAATCTATGGTCAATGGGTTTTATTCGCCATGAGGTTTTCCCACTTATATGATGTGTTCATACTTTTTATGTGTATATTCTCATTATGTTGCTAGACTAGTTGATATTGCTCATATGATGATGTTTCTTGATGAATGATTAGGATATATATTGAAGTGAAATTAAAATTTTATAAGGACAATAATTCAGCCCCCTCTCATTCATTATATCTCCAACACCTTGACCCCCCTAAATAATGGTGCAAACCAACCAAACCAAAATGCTAGGAATGATCCTTTACCTCCAAGACCTCAAGAGCCTAAGACACCTATGGAAACCCCACTAGTAAAAATAAAAGGGGGATAAAATATAGTGGAGGATATGAATAAAATTAAGGCTAACATTACCCTTTATCAACTTTCCCAAATCATAGAGTAGTAGGACCTATTATTGAAATCATTGACTTGAAAGATAATCCCATACCCGCAGCCAAAACCAAAAGTAGCACACACTAATATGCTTATTGACAATTTCCCCCATTTATTTTGACTATATGGCTGTTTGGAAAGAATATACATAACTAATTATTATATTTTTAAGTCCCAAATAATCTGATGTCAATAGGCATATGTGATAAACTTGATCTAGCCCCCATAAAATTAAATAAAGTAGTGGTTGAGTTGGATAAATTAGAGGTGAAAGTAATAGGAAATTTAGTAAACATACACATCCAATTAGAATATAAAACTAGGGTTCAAAACTTTATATACATTCAAGTGGTTGACATCCTAGAAGCCTATGATATTCTCCTTAATAAATATTAGTCCAAGGCCCTAAATGGATATATGACCACACATTTCTCACATATTTGGTTACCATGGAGAGGAGAAGACAACTAGATATTATTGGATAAGGAACCATACATGAAACACATGATCACTAAATACAATAATGATAAAATAAACCTAGCTTCCTTAGACATGGGCATCTACACACTAAGCACCAAGTCTCGGAAAAACTAGATTAGTCATAGCTAAGGTCTGTTTGGTTGGTGGTCTTTTTATGTAGATAGATATTACTCTAAACAAGGTAATAGAACTAGTGTTTTCATTGTAAATTTATTAGGGAGGAAAAATCTATCATCCTATAGGCTATAGTTCCCTTGTATGAATAACTTGGTGGAATATGAATCTGTAATCCTAGGATTAAAATTTTCATTGAGACATGAGGGAAATGAAATTAGAGTATTCAATGAATCTTAATTGGGAATCAACCAAATAAAAACTAAGCTTTAATTCAAATAATAATTCCTTATAATGTATAAACATAGAGTTTGTGACCTGATTTAAATGTTCAACATGTTCAATATCATCTCTTCTCTCTAGGAGAAAAACCATGTAGTAGACTCACTAGCTTTAACTATGGTGAACTTAACCCCCCTAGATGACACTAACCTATAAGAGTGCTTTGTGGAACTTGTCCCTTGTCCTTCTATCACAAACACATGACTAACATCTAGGTATTTTAAGATGAATAATAAATCATCCATTTCCTTGGCAATGAGTTTTTATTTTAGACTTAAATCATGGATGAAAAGGATAAAGACAACCCTAATACTAAGTTGAATAAGGATGGGATCCTTAAAATTCTTGGGAACTAGATCCTTAATGGGATGATTTCTCTTGAAATAGAATTTTATGTATTATATCTAACCTTCTAGGCTAAAAGGCCTAATATTGAGGACCATAAGTGTTGACAAGTTAATCTTGGCCCTACTGAGAACTCCCAGATAGTTAACATAGGTCCAAATTAGATAGAGCACAAATTGTAATAGTTATGAAAATTATTACTAAGGTAAAAGGTCATAATTTCTTGGGCCTATGGAGACCTTAATTTCTTTTATCCAATAATAATTACTCACACCATCCCCTTGAAAATTGACCAAAAACCTTTCAAACAATAGTTGGTTAACCCAATCTCAAAGCCCTTGATTCACAAGGAAGATCACAAATTATTCTCTATAGGTATAATTTTCCTAGTCTACCACTCAACTTAGGTGGCTAACCTAGGCCTGGTGTAGAATAATAATGGTGAAATACACCTTTCTTTGGAATTTCAAAAATTTGATCGAGCTTTAAATAAAGATATTTATCCATTTCCATTGCTAGATGAGGTAATCCAAATGGTGAGCAGTTCTTACATGATGTCCTTATTAGATGGCTTCTCAAGCCATAACTAGGTCCTACACAATCTAATGGATAGATCTATGACCAATTTCATCACTAAGTGGGGCACATTTTCTTGAAAATGGATGCCTTTTAGGCCAATCAACACTAGTGCAACCTTCCAAAGGGTAACAAACTTTATCTTTGAGGGCTTGATAGGTAAGTACATAATAATATATTTGGATGACCTAATTGTGTTCTATAAAAACAATTAAGATCATGAGAACCACCTAGAGAGAGAATTTGAAATATGTCAAAGGTATGGCATATCCTTAAACATAAAGAAGAGCATGTTTAATGTTATATAAGGTAACATTATTAGTCACATTATCATAAAATAAGGTATTTTTATCAACCCTAAAAGGGTGGATATAATTTCCAAACTACCTTTACTTAATAGCAAGAAAGAACTAAAATATTTTTTGGGAAACTCAACTTTGTGTGTAAGTTTATTTCTATATTTATTTAGATAGTGAAACCCTTGAATACAATGTTGAAATAAGACTCTAAAATGGAGTGGAAAGTGAAATTACGGAAATATTTATAGGATATAAAAGATGCTATTATAGAAGCCCTAGTCTGTATCATCCTAGACTATAAGTAGGATTTATATGTTTATCCTTTCACTTCAGATCACATCATTATCACTTACCTTATATAAAGGTTATAAGGATAACAACACATAATGGATTTCATGAGCACTAATATTAAGGACATTAAAATCTAGTATTCTACCTTGGAAAAGCATGCATATTCCATAGTCAAGATAGTGAATAAATTTAGGCATTACATACTTTAGAATAGAGTGCATGCCATCATCCTAAAGCTAGATATAAATAAAATGTTAGGATAGAATGAACTAGGTGAGAGGAGAGGTTGATGGATGAAAACAAATTAGGAGTAGGACTTAGAGATCAAGACATCCAAGATAGTCAATGGACAAGGCCTCACCTAACTAATCATATAGATTGACTCAAGAGTTATGATACACTAGGTGGAGTAACCAAGGGTGTAACACCTGGAATGGTACACCCTAGTTATGCACTTTATACTTTATATAAATGTACCCTAGGGACTTGACCATATGTATAAAAGATCCCTCTAGTTGAAAGTTATGAATTATATGCTAAAGAAAGGAGTTATCTTTAAAATAAACCATAAAGGAATCTACCTCTAGTGTGTATCAAAAGAAGAGGCCAAAGACATAATGGTAAGTTTCCATGAAAAATTGGGAGTCAATAATCCTATGGTAAATGCCATGGCTAACAAGGTTCTTTGGGTAGATTACTATTATTCCACTTTATTCATAGATGTTCACACTCATGTTCATTTCTTCCACCAATTCCAAAACTTTTCTAAAAGGAAAATTCATACTACAATGCTTGTTTCAAATAATTTTAACTTATATTTCAAGAAAGGGAGAATAAGAAACTAGATATGGGTATGGTAGAAAAACATGTTTGGTTGTGCATGTGTTGAATTATATGATTGTAGATACTCCTCTTTGGCTTGGGAGGAATGACCTTTGGATAAAAAATCACTTAAATAAATGGTTTGATTAGTTATATTTAGGGTTGATTGCCTAGCAAGCTAGATCTAAGAAGTATGAGCTTCCTTAGAGGCTATCAATCCACACATTAAAATAATCAAGTTATAAAAGATAAAATACTTGCATAAATAATAGAAGATATTAAAATTGAACATAAGAAATGATTGATAAAGAAAAATTTGAAATTAACTGATTATAGTAATGAGTGGGTCAATACTAGTGATAAATAGTTTGGGTATGGTTTAAAAAATAGGTCGGGGCTCTATGATCATATTGAGGATAAAAAGTTGGATTTGGTTGAGGTCTAGTGGGTGAAAATAGCTTGTTATTATTTTATGCCAAAGTGACCATTGGTGGTTGAGGTGACCATCGGTGGTTAAGGTGACTTCCAGTGGTTGAGGTGACCGTTGGTGGTTGGGGTAACTATCAATGGTTGAGACAGACCATTTGTGGTTAGGGTGACCATCAGTGGTTAATATGGGTTGGGTGTAGTAAATAAAAGGTTGTTTAGACAGGATCATAGAGTAGAATTCTAAGAGATTGGCTTGGGTTAGGTTGATTTTGGAATAAAAACAAAGTGATTGAATAATTAAAAAATATACTTAGCTTGTTGGTGGTTTATCAAATGAATGGTTGAGGAAAAAACTTGTTGATATAGTCTGGAATGATTTCTATAGAGTAATGGTACTTGGCTATTGGCCGATGGATGGCAAAACTTTGACTCTCTATCATGATGGTTGGATCACTAGATCACTAGAAGAATGACCTAAAAAGAAACTATGGATACAAAATATCTTGATACTTACTGGATACTTTTAACCTCCTACTCCTCTATTCTTATGGGCAAAAGGAAGAGATGGAAGTGTAGGTTCCAACTTGATATCTATACATAACTCATACATGAATTGACTCACACATAAATTAGACAAGATAATTATAAAAAATTAAGGTGGAGTGATGTGGTAGTTAGTGGTCTAGATGGTATAACATGATCATCAGTGGTCAAGGTAACCATTGATAGTTAGGGTGACCATCCGTAGTCAAGGGTCAAAGTTAAGTTGGGTTTAAAAGGTGGGTTCATCCAGTAGGTAAAATTGACTAGAGTTAGGTTTGGTTGTTGGTCTAAAGGTCTAGTTAGGCCCAAGGGGATCCTGAGGTGGTCTAGGGGTGTTTCAACACTTGAAACCATCATGTAAATTTTTTTGGTGTCTAAATTTTCCCCTTTTTGTTTATGCAATTTGTATCAACAAGCTATAAAATTAAAAATGGATTATGAGTTAAAGGTTTGGTTACCCTAATTATGGGAGGAGGTGTTCCCCCTTAAACTAAGAAGTGATGAGGTACAAAAATTATTTGTGGGTTTGATGAGTGGTTAATATTATGATAAAATGGGTGGTAGGTTGGGAATGAAAGCATAGACATGTGCATAAGGTGTGACAAAAGTGTGATAGCCCAGATTGTACATTTACTAGGTTGTCATAGTTGGTAAAAATTAAGGTCAGTATTAGAAGTAAAAGGGACAAGTGAACTGTGTGACCACATTTGGGCATGGTGGTTAAAAACACTCATAAATACAAGTCTCCTAGGTAAGGTCTATGTTTTCATGGGTATCTAAGGTAAGAAGTGCTCCCTATAAAAACAAAAATTGGTCTAGTGTAGTCATGGGTATCTGAGGTAGAAAGTGATCTCAATAAGACACAAGTTGGTTAGGTGTGTGTGAGGTAGCACAAGTTCAAAAAAGTTTAACATGTAAATTATTATCAGTGTGGTCAAAATAACTAAGGCAAGGTCATTACAAAGTGTGTGATAGTTTGGGCCAAAATGGCTAGTAATAAGTTTGACATGGTTAGTGGTATGGTTGGTAGAGAAGGTAATCTCATGATTAGGCACTATATTTCATGTGCCAATAGGTAATTACTTAAGGTAAAATAAAAAATGCTAACCTCTTAACCATTGAAAATCAAGGGTCTTAAAGTCAACCATCAATAGTCAAGTTCAAACCCTAAAAGGGTGAAGTCAAAAGTGTTGTTGGGAGTCACTTTCACTCATTTATGAAGTTTAGAATTAATATTTTTCTCTTGCATATTATGAGAGAGTGTTGATGATAGATGAGTGGGTAAGTTATATTGGTGATAAGCTAACTAAGTGGACTAGAGCATTGGAGTGTTGACTAGGCTAGGATGTAGGGTGAATGAGGATACGGTTGGGAAGCGGGTCCCATGATTCTTCCTCAATAATGGTTGAGGAATGAGGTAGGGGTTGTATTAAATCTATATATTAGTTTAAGTGTGTTATATGTATTTAAATTTGGATTTGGTTGTTTTCTATTATTTGGTTGGGTGGGTTGGGTTTTGACCTAGTTATAGGATTTGATAGTTTTGGTTAAATGCATGGGTGAAGTTCAAAATTGATCAGGGTAGGTTAGTTAGGAGAGGGTAGAGGTAGGATTAGGTAGTAATTTATGGTTGGATTTTAGTGTTTTTCTAGGTTTTTAGGTGGGTAGAGTTTAGGTATTTTGTCGATGGTCACACATAGTGACCATCAATAGTCATACCTGACTATTGATAGTCAGTACCAACCATTGATAGTCTATAACTGATGGAAGATAGTCATTTGATCATTGATGGTCACCATGATCATTGACAGTCAAGCTGATTAGAGATGTGGTTAACAAAAATTTAAGGTTAAGTTTAATGGGTTATTGACTTTTAATTTTTTGAATGGTATGGTTAGTTGTTGATGCTAGTGGGTTGAATGGGTAGTAGTTAAGGTCAATAGCAAAGGTTAAGGTCAAGTTTCATGTCTTAGGTTAAGGTGAAGGTAATATATAAAGGTATAAGTATTTAAGGTCAATGTTTGGTATGTAATGTTGATTGATTAGGTTAAGGGTTTGGCTTGGAAGGAATGTCAGAGGTATAGGTTAAAGTAGGAAAATGCTTTAGGTATCATAAGAGGTAAGTGTAAGAGGTTAATTTCATAAGAAAAAATAGTATAGAGAACTAAGTTGGTTTGAATTTGAACTTTGAAATAATGGGAGTAGATCTAGATGTGGGATCAAGTGCCTTGGATCTTTGATGAGATCCATTGAGGTATAATTGTTATTGAATAGGATCACATGGAGGAAGTTGGCCTCAATGCTATGTTACATTACCAACATGTGTCATGGGATGTATCAATGATCATGTCAGTCATGGAGAGATGGGATCCCACCATGAATACCTTCCTTCTACTGATAGGTGAGATGACAATCTTAACTGAGGATGTTCATAGTATTACTTAGCTATCCACATAGGGTGATCTAATTTATCACATTAAGAGGGTAGAGATAGATGAGTTCATGGAGATATTGTATGGAGATAACCATGATTTTTATAGGTGGAAATTTGTGGTTTTAGTTAAACTTTGATATATTATAGGGTGAGAGATGATAAGAGGATGATGACCATGATGATGATGGTGGTCTCATGTTTTGTCATACCAAATTTAAGTAGTGGGATGCTCTCATAATTACTACTAGGGGTATTAAGTGAGATGATATTAGGCTACATAGTGTTCAGCTAGGTTCTTGTGATGTTGGTTCAGATATAACAGGACTTGTGGGGATTTAGATCTCACAAGAGGTATGGTATCAACATAGGATATGTTATACACTATTGGGATTACAAGCACATCTAAGTGTTGAGGCTAATGGGGATACCATGGGACTAGGAAGAGAGGCTAAGAAGAGGGAACAATTTTTATTATTTAGAAAGGACTAAAACAAACCAAATTTGGTTTGGCTTAAGGAACATAAGCCATTCAATGCTTCACATTAGCATTTGTTAGTTGGTTAGAAAGGTGTCTTGCTCACATGATGTCAAGTGAGCTCAAAATCCATTGATTATAAAGGGGAGATGGATGAAACTAAAACCTTATCATGAGACTAGCATGTCTCTTTTTGAGGTTACCAAAGAGCAAGCATAAACAAGTCTATGTTATAAGGTGTAGAATGATTGATGTGAGAAGCCTACTCATGAGAGCCAATTGTAGCTTTCAAAATTATTGCACATGAGAGTTATTTGTGGATTTAAAAATTATTTTGCTTTATCTAATGGTTGATAATGGGTATTTTATTGATTATGTTGTTTCTTGGGAGGATTGGGGAAGTTGATCAATGCGGGAAGCTTCCAATAAATTTTTATGCTTTGACAAGTGCTTTACTCAACCATCCTTCAAAGGAGTGGTTTAAGGTTGCATGATTTATGTTTTCAATTGAACTTACACCCAATAAGGAGATGAAAATTCTATCCTCATTAAAGTGGCACAATGGAACCACCTCAAGCCTATGGGTAACCCAAATGTGAGGTGGATCTCTAAATTAGGGGCTAGTTCCCCTTGATGCATCACTATAGCTTAATCCTACAACTAACACTTATGGGGATGAAAAGGGAGAAAGGTAGAGAAAATAAAATCTAATATATGAGAGGTGATATAACAAATATATTCTCTACTCACACTTTTTAACATGCACTTAGAACCAAGAAGAGGTTTGCACATACACTTCATTCAATGACAATCTTCTCTCTCACATCCATGTTTCAAGCATGGGGTCTTGGAGATATATTAGGCTATGAGGACTTATAAAATAGGAATTATAAGACACATAATTAAATATAATACTCACTACACATACAAATTAACATTAGACATGTCTTGCTGACCTATAAAAGAGAGATTCCAAAACACAAAAGGTACTAGGAAGAGTAACATGTGAAGGTAAACAAAATACACTTGCACAAGACCAAAAACCATTGTGTACATTTATTGAAATATTGAATGAGGAAAAAAAAATTATTATCTAAAGGAAAAAAATTTTAAGGTCTTCACCATACCAAGGTGGAGAGATAGATACAATAGCCCAAAAGTCTAGTTTATATAAAAATTGTGAAGAGAGAGAGAGAGAAATTGAAGCTCAAGAGTCATTAAACACTTGTCACATGAGGAGAATGAGTTATAATCATTAATATAATTAGGGATATATATTCCATGTAAGTAATACAAAAATAAATGTCCCTCAAATGCAACTAACTCCTCCACATGTGGTGTAGATTCCCTTGTGCATGCATAAGAAACTACCCTACATGATTTGTCTTCCAAACCTACCTCACCACTATATAGGATCATATATGATGATATATCTAATTATAATGGGTTATAAAAAATCCATAACATTCATTGGATATGTCCCTGATCATCCCTATCCTTTTGGCCATGCACAATCATCCATGATAATCTCAAAATAACTCCTTTCCATGCACCTCTCGCACTTAGAACCCAAAACCTTTTAAATTTTTAAATTTAATCCATGAAAAATGAGAGATGACACATTTAAATATTTTACTTATCATTAGTTTCAATAAAAAAATCCTTAAAAGTTTTTCCAATTGGATTCTCACCACTTTTTTCCTAATTGTTCATCATCTACCCGCTAGACTAGCTAAAATGAAAGAGAAGGTAGATATACTTAGGAGATAATATATATCAAAAAATGGATATAATTACTTATAAAATGTCCTAAAATTTCTTCCAAAATTGATTTTTTTCATTTAAAAGTTTTCCAAACCTGCAAAACACACAATTTTATCAAAATAAGCCATGTTTTATGCCATCCATACAAGTGTAGTACACCTCAATTACTTGTGTCAGACCCCTGGAGATCCTTATTCATCTTAAAATTAGCTTCATGGAATTTTCACCCCATCCTCATGCTTCAATTGCAACATTTCACCAATTAGGTCTATAATGAGGGTTTACAAGAGGTTTGGAATGGTTTCAGGTCTTAACGTTTGTTCATAAGGAATAGATGTTGGAACTTTAATAAAATGCCACTAAAGTCACCTTAGGGACCCTACCTAAGACCCTTGAATATCTTGGCTTCCCATAAAAATGTTGGTGAAATTTCCAGGCATTTGAAATTGGTCATTCATGTCTTCCCTACACATTATATGAGGGCTTAAGTGCACTTAAATAAATAAAATGGATTTTTAGTGGCCTTCCTTACAAAATAGAGGTCTATAAACCTTTTTATATGTCCCATACACAATTTTCAAACCATTATAAAGATCATCGTATGTTACTATTGCAATTGACCCACCATTGCATTAGGCTTAAAACTTATTTCCACCATTTTACATGCAACCAAAACCTCAAAATAACTTTTCGATGTGTTCCATACTTTTATATAGCTTGGACACATCCATTTTACCTCTAAAAATATTAATCAAATCATTGTAATGCTTGGTAAAGGTTGGAATTTGAAGTGACCTTCCATTTGGATGAGACTTACACCTTCCCTAACTAGGTCTTCTTGCATACCTCCTTGTCTAGACCACCTTTCTTGACCTCAGACCATTTTTAAATGTTTTTTATGTTTTTTCAAGTGTATCCTATCTTTTCCAATCATCTTTCATGGTTGTCTTGACTTTTGGTGAGTCATTTTAGCTTTTTACCTCAAAACTATCTACTTCAAACATGAAGGGAGTGCCCCCTGTCTAATTTAAAACAAAGGGAATTAATCCTATTATCTCACCAAAATCAAAAAATAGAGGGTGTTATAAAATTTTTAACTTCCAAAGCCTCAAAAGGACAAAACTATCTTGGAGAATGCACTGCTTGTAGGGGTATCTTGAAATGGACTATATTTTTACTTTGTTTGAGCTTTCTTGAATTTGTTTTCATAGTAAAATAAATTTTATATGTTTCCATAACACATATAATTCCTCCCAAGTCTCTTTCCATCACTCTTACCTCTCAAAACACCTCTATGCTCTTGCAAACACAAGACTGGGTCTATAACTATCTAGACTGAGACAATCTTGCAGTCATGCCTATAGGTGGTGATGAATGTGAGAAATCTTGTTTATAGGTGTGAATACAATCTCTAAACATCTCCTAAGGTCAAAATATTTTCACTTTAACTATATTATACCTTTAAATCCTTCAAAACACCCTTTAGACTTCAAACTAAGTCACTATTGGACTAAGACAATTGTTTAGGTCTACTTATAGGTTACTTTTTCACCTATTTTGAGCTTATTTATATGATAGGGACTACTTTGAACTCATCATAGGTATATTTTATATATATTCAAAAAATCTTCACTCTTATGAGCCTCTGAAACATTTTATTATATGGAGTTTGTGATTACTACTTAACCTGGATTACTATGTCCACAAACCTACTTATAGGTTGCTTTAAGCTAGTCTCAAGTTGATTATGATTTGGTTGGGATCACCTTAAATCCCATGAATTCAATAAAATTTTAGATATTATTATTCAATTTAAAATTCTTAAAATATTTCATCAAGGTGTCTCATTCTAATTCAATTATAGGTGTATCTTGCTTACTGTAGGTGGGTATTTGATGCCATTGTACGAACTGAGAATGCACTTAGAGAGTCAAAAACATAAAATAATAGGACCTCCCATGGTTTTTTGTCCATATATATAAATTTAAACCTTTATATTCATTCATATATGTAAATAGGCCTAATTTATAATTTTGGTTGAAAAAAATCCTCTTTTGGTCTCAAGCTATAGGTGTCGTTAGCATGATTTAGTGTGTTTATTAGCATATTTAGGCCTCTAAAGGAACACCTTCCCATTATATTCTATCCTTAAAACTTATCACACTTATTCTCCATGTCAAATTCCACCAATAAAACCCATTAATAGCATCAAATGGATCTTGAGATTGTGGTATATGTTAGTCACAAAACCTAGAGGTCCTTTGTATTGTCAAAATAGGGACAAAAGGCCAAAATTCAATCCTCATCCTTTTAAATGGTTAATGAACACCAAATGACTACCAAAATGTCTCAAACATGTTACAAATATTTCATACACCTCACACTCTACATGAATATCATAACTTATCCACCCTTCCTCTATACATCTTCTCTAAACTCTACAAATAACACCTATAGGTGTATACATTGATTGTAAAGGGCTGACAATGAGGAGAAGCATAAACTTTTGAGTATTATTTTGATATTTTATGAATTCAAACTTATACTAACACCTCAAAATTCATATTCATGGATTAAAACATCTAAAATAATCTTCATTCTCTCATCTTAATGTAGAAAATATCCTTCATGGCACCTAAAATAACTATAAGTGTGAAAGGACTAATTTGAAAGAAAAACAAACCTAGAAGAGGTTTTCTTAGGAATTTGAGAGATAAAAAGATAAGGGAAGAATATATAACATATTTATAGGTCCTTGGAAACATTTTAAATCATCAAACTCATTAAAACTAAATAAAATAATTAGAAACTAGTTCAAAAGGAGACCCCTCATGGTTGCAAGTGCATAAAAAACTTCTTGAGGTCTTAAAAATGGTTCACAAAGTATAATACACCAAATTTAAACTTCTTGATATGAATTTTAAGTAAAATTATATACCTTTCACCCACCAAGACCATTCCTTTCAACTCTAATTATACGGCCCACACTAAGCATTTGAAAATGGCCTTTCATGGCTAGCAAGGAGAAAGTGGAAGAAACAAAATAAAAGACTAAATTTTTTTCCACCTTACCTACACACCTTTTGTAAAAATGAGTCTATGGAGGTGAAAATATGTTTTCACATATTTTTTATTGAAATTGGAGTTCAGAAAGTTTGTATAAGTGCCCAAAGAGGCCTAAAATCAAGGAAAACTCCCCATATATACACATAACTACTTCTTGAAATTATAATGACCACTTTATGAAAAATACTAACATCCACCATGATGAAAAACAAATTTTTGACAAATATTCCCCCTTTAAATTCTATATAAGTCATTAAATGGGATAAAAATATGGCCAAATGACCCTTTTTGCATATGAAATATAGCAAATGATAAATTTATGACATAGGGACAACTTAAAAAATATAAATGACCACATTAGGACATTTTAAAGATAACTGAGCCTTTGACCATGTTTGACTAAGTTTTACCAATGTTGACTTTGGTTGACTATGCAAATACAGGGAAGATGGGCTTCAACAAGGACTAGGACAAGGCTAGGTAAGATGATAGACTAACATGACACACCCATGGGACATATGGAAATCTCTAAAAAGTTTAAAAATATACAGGTTGAACTGATTTGACTAAAATTCAAATTTGTTCAACACTTTGTGTTGTCACTTGGATTTTCACCCTTTGAGGAGATGTCTAAGCTCTCCTCATCCAAGTGGCACAATTGTAACACCTCTAGGATATGGGTGAGCTTAAGAACAAGGTGAATATTTAGATACGGATAGCTCCTTTGATGTACCACTTTGGATCACTACTACACCTAAAATTTATGGGGGGGGGCAAGGGAGAGATAAAATTGAAATAAAACTATCTTAAGGGAGGTGATACACCCAAAAATTTGATGACTTCCAACTAGCTGCATGTTACACATAAAACCAAGAGACTAACCAAACACACACTTCTCCAATCTACATCTTCTCACATCAACATTAAGTTATGAATGTATGGATGAATGTTTAGGCTGGGAGGACTAGACAATAGGAAACAAATGGCATTAGTGAATAGACTAACTCACTCAACCTTGACACTTCCTAGAAAACTTTACATACCATGCAAAAAGAAGCTTCCCAACTGCAAATAAGATGAAACAATGAGACAACATGCTAAGAAAATCATAGTTATCACTAAGCAAGATCAATCATCCAATTAAAAAACACTATGAACATGTTTTCACTTGGATATGCACCCTTTGAGGATATGCAAAGCTATCCTCATCTAAGTGGCACAATGGAATCACCTCTAGGCTTGTGGGTAGCCTAAGGAATGAGGTGAATCTCTAGATAAGGCTAGCTCCCTTGATGTACCAAATTGAATTTCAACTACTACCAAACTTGGGGATGAAAAGGGGGAGAGATAACTAAAATTAAACTAACCTAAAGGAGGTTATAAATCAAATATATTTATGACATCCAACCATATGCATATTATACTTGAAATCAAAGGACAAACTAAACATACACTCTCTAATCTATGTCTTGTTGCATCAATGTTACATTGTTGGGTTATAGATGAATGTGAAAATCTATGAGGAATATACAAGAGGCCTTTAATGGAACTAATGAATATACTTACTTACTTAAAAATCAACATTTCTTGGAACACATCACATTCCCTAGAAGAATAAGCTACAAATAGGTGAGAGAATATGACAACTTGCTAAGGAATACATAGTCTTCACTAAGAAAATTCAACATTCAAGTAAAGAACAATATGAAAAATAATATAAGAGGTAACACCTAGTCATTTTATTAATCAAAATTTTTATAAATGAGTAGGACTTCACCATACTTAGCTGGAGCATACTATATAATGCCAAAATAGCTAGTTCTTATAGAACTTGAGAGAGAAAGAGAAGAAAATAAGTCCAAGGGTCACAAGGACACTTGTAAAGCTGATCCAAAGAGTTAATTTTACATGTGGATAGAGAATGTGATTAACCATGCAAGGTTAGGAGCTACAAGTGTCGAACTAAGTCACAATCTTCATGAAAAGTGGAAAGAAAATGCCTCAACCAGCTCACAAAAATTACTTTCATGATTGGATATATTTGAACATAATATAACTAATGAGGAGTAATCCAAATTATTTTAATGGAGATTAAAGACATAAAACATTCCTCTCCATGCATTAGTTTTAGGCTTGGTAATATGGAATCACCTAAAGAGAAGCAATCATCATCTGTTATCATGAAAATTAATCTTTCATGCACCCTACACACTTGGCTTCCAAATTGGCATCATTTTCTCATTAAAATATATGGTAGGAAGTTAATGACACATATCAATGCACTAAATAGCCTTATAATCACCAATGACACCTTAAAAATCCATTCACTTTAATTTTTCACACTTCTCCTTGGTTTGTCTATTAGGCCAATTTGGAATAACTGAAATAGAGCTATTGTTAGAACTCTTAGGAGTTGTTTTTGAGTATGAAATTGATATTAGTGGTTATAACATGTTTATGATGAAAATGTGATGCTTATTTATGACTAGGATGATATTTTTTATTATGGTGCTTGATTATGTTGAGTATGGATGTGATGATTTAATTTGATCTTTGAGATGATCATGTGTATGATATTGATATGATTATTGTGGTCATGCCAAAGGTTAATGAGTATATAATTCCTTATTTATATTTTATATGTGTGGTGAGAAATGGTTTATTGTTATTTTTTCATGTATGGTATGATGTTTGATGGTTATTATTATGTTCATGTATATGGTTTAAGCTAATGATGTCTATCTTTTCCATGATATAATGATGATGTTGTGATGTTGACATTATGCTTTTTCTGTCAATTTTTTTGATGATAGTATGTGATGTGATTATGATTATGCTCATTTTGTTTAAATTGAATCACATAAATTAAGTTAAATAACAAAACTAGAGGTGAGTAAGAGAAGATAATAAAGAGACAAATGCCTAAGTGAATATATCAACTAGTATGAGAGGCTAAGAAGAGGGTATAGTGTTTATTCATTGGAAAGGAATAAAACAAACCAGATTTGGTTTGGATTAACAAACATAATCCATTCAAATGCTTCACATTAGCATTTGTTAGCTATTTAGAAATGTTTCTTGCTCACATGATGTCAAGTGAGCTCAAAATCCCTTGATTATAGTGTATAAAGGCGAGATGGGTGAAAATTAAACCTTCTCATGAGACTATCATTCCTCTTCTGGAGGTTACCAAAGAACTAGTATAAACAAGTATATGTCATATAAGGTGTATAATGATTGATGTTAGAAGGCTGCTCATGAGAGCCAATTGCAGCTTTCAAAATTATTGTACATGAGAGATAATTGTGGATTTCAAAATTATTTTTCTTTATCTGATGCTTGATAATGTGTATTTTATTGATTATGTTATTGCTTGGGAGGGTTGGGGAAGCTGATCGATGTGGGAAGCTTCCAATAAATTTATATGCTTTGACAAGTGCTTTACTCAACCATCCTTTAAAGGAGTGGTTTAAGCTTGTGTGATTTATGTTGTCACTTGAACTTGAACCCAATGAGGAAATTAAAAGTCTCTCCTCATTCAAATGGCACAATGGAACCACCTTAGGGCTATGGGTAACCCAAATGTGAGGTGGATCTCTAAATTAGGGGCTAGTTCCCCTTGATGCAGCATTATAGCTCAATCCTACTACTAACACTTATGGGGATGAAAAGGGAGAAATATATCTAAAATCAAATCTAATATATGAGAGATGATATACAAAATATAATATCTACTCAAACCATTTAACATGCACTTGGAACCAAGAAGAAGTTTGCACATACACTTCATTCAATGGCAATCTTCTCTCGCACATCAATGTTTCAAGCATGGGGTCTTAGAGATAGCTTAGGCTATTATGAATTATAAAATAGGCATTATAAGACACATAATCGAATAGAATAATAACTACACATACAACATAAACATTAGACATGTCTTGCTGACCTATAAAAGAGAGATTCCAAAACACACAAGGTACTAGGAAGAGTAACATGTGAAGGTAAACAAAATGCACTTGCAAAAGACCAAAAACCATTATGTACATTTAATGAGTTAAAAAAATATATATTCATTATCTCAATGAATAAATTTGGAAGGGCTTCACCATACCAAGGTGAAGAGATAGATATAATAGCCTTAAATGCTAGTTTATATAGAAAATGTGAGAGTAGAGAGAGAAAGGGAATCTCAAGAGTCATTAGACACTTGTCACATGAGGAGAATGAGTTATAATCATTAATGTAATTAAGGATATATATTTAATTTAATTAATACAAAGAAAAATGTACCTCAAACTCAGCTAACTCCTCCATATGTGGTGTAGATTCCCTTATGCATGCATAAGAAACTACCCTTCATGATTTGTCTTCCAAAACTACCTCAAAATTATATAGGTTCATATCTGATGTTGTAACTAAGTAGGAGGGATTAAAAATTATCCATCACATTTATTTAATAGGTCCTTAATCATCCCTATCCTTTTGGTCATGCACAATCATCCATGATAATCAAAATGACTCCTTTCCATGCACCTCTCACACTTGAAACCAAAACCTTTGGAAATTTTCAAGTTAATATATGAACAAGGAGATATGAAACATTTAAATAGTTTTAATATCATCATTTTCAAGAAATAATCCTTAAAAGGCTTTCCAATTCGATTTTCACCACTTTTTTCCTAAGTGTTCATCATCTACCCACTAGACTGGCTAAAATGAAAGAGAAGGTAGATAGACTTAGGAGATAATATATATCAAAAAATGAATATAATTACTTATAAAAAGTCCTAAAATTTATCCCAAAATTTATTTGGTAATTTTAAAGTCTTCCAAATCTGTAAACCACATATTTTTTTCAAAATAAGCCCTATTTTATGCCATCCGTCTAAGTGTAGTACACCTCAATTACTTATGTCAGAACCCTGGAGAGCCTTATTCATATTAAAATTAGTTTCATTGAATTTCCACCCCATCCTCATTCTTCAATTGCAAGATTTCACTAATCAGGTCTATAATGAGGGTTTACAAGAGGTTTGGAATGGTTTCAGGTCTTAACATTTATTCATAAGGAATAGATGTTATAACTCTAATTAAATGCCACTAAATTCACCTTAGGGACCCTCCCTAAGACCCTTGAATATCTTGGCTTCCCATAAAAAAAATGGTGAAATTTCCAAGCATTTGAAATTGATCATTCACATCTTCTCTAAACATTCTATGAGGGCTTAAGTGCACTTAAACCAAGAAAATGGATATTTGTTGGACTTAATTATAAAATAGGAATATAGAAACTTTCGTATATGTCCCATACACATGTTTCAAACCATTAGAAAGATCATCTTATGTTACTATTTCAATTAACCCACCATTGCCTTAGGTTTAAAACTTATTTCCACCATTTTGCATGCAACCAAAGCCTCAAAATTACTTATTGATGTGTTACATACTTTTACATATCTTTGACCCATCCATTCTACCTTTGAAAATATGAATCAAATCATTGTAATTCTTGGTAAATGTTGGAATTTGAAGTGACCTTCCATTTGGATGATACTTACACCTTCCCTATCTAGGTCTGCTTGCATACCTCCTTGTCTGGACCACCTTGCTTGACCTCAGACCATTTTTCAATTTTTTTTTAATGTTTTTTCAGGTGTATCCTAGCTTATCCAATCATCTTTCATGGTTTTCTTGACTTTTGGTGAGTCATATTAGCTTTTTCACTCAAAACTATCTACTTTAAACATGAAGGGAGTGCCCCCTGTCTAACATAAAGCAAGTGGCACTTACCCTATTATCTCACCAAAATAAAAAAATTTGAGGGTGTTATAAATTTTTGACCTTTCAAAGCCTCTTAAGGATAAAACTATATTGGAGAATGCATTGCCTATAGGGGTATCTTGAAATGGACTATATTTTTACTTTGTTTGAGATTCCTTGACTTTATTTTCATAGTACACTATATTTTATATGTTTCCATAACACATATAATTCCTTCCAAGGCTCTTTCCAATACCCTAACCTCTCAAAACACCTCTATGGTCTTGCAAACACAAGACTAGGTCTATAACTATCTACACTGAGACAATCCTGCAGTCATGCCTATAGGTGGTGATGAATGTGAGAAATCTTATTTATAGGTGTGCATACATTCTCTCAACATATTTTAAGGTAAAAATATTTTCACTTAACCTATATTATACCTTGAAATCCTTAAAAACACCCTTTAGACTTTAAACTAAGTCACTATTGGACTAAAACAGTTGTTTAGGCCCACCTGTAGGTTATTTTTTGAACTATTTTGAAATTATTTATATTATAGGAAGTAATTTTAACTCATCTTAATTATATGTTATATCTATTAAAAAAATATTCACTCTTATGAGCC
The DNA here is from genome assembly GCA_037957365.1 of Torreya grandis. NCBI lineage: Eukaryota > Viridiplantae > Streptophyta > Pinopsida > Cupressales > Taxaceae > Torreya > Torreya grandis. The sequence goes on from JARHVA010004745.1 coordinate 1,207,931, forward strand.
TATAAAACATTCTCTTATATGAAGTTTGTGATCACAGCTTAACCTAGATTACTATGTCCACAAACCTACCTGTAGGTTGCTTTTGCCTTGTCTCAAGTTGATTATGATTTGGTTGGGATCACCTTAAATCACATAAATTCAATAAAATGTTATATATTATTAGTCACTTTCAAATACATATAATAGTTCATCAAGGTGTCTCATTCTAATTCAATTATAAGTGTATCTTGCTTGTTGTAGTTGGGTATTTGATGCCATTGTATGAACTGAGAATGTACTTAGAGAGTCAAAAAAAACTAATAGCTCCTCCCATGGGTTTTAGTAAATATATATAAATATAAACCTTTAGAGTTATTCATATATGTAAATAGGCCTAATTTACAATTTTGGTTGAAAAAAATTCTCTTTTGGTCTCAAGCTATAGACATCATTAGCATAATTCAATGTGTTTATTATCAAGTTTAGGCCTCTAAAGGAACACCTTCCCATTATATTATATCCTTAAAAACTAGAAAAATTATTATCCATGTCAAAGGATTCAAATAAAAACCATTAAGAGCTTCAAAGTGATCTTGAGATTGTGGTATATGATATTCAAAAAATCTAAAGGTCCTTTATTTTGTCAAAATAGGGACAAAAGGCCAAAATTTAATCCTCATCTTTTTGAATGGTTATTCAACACAAAATGACTAAAAAATGGTCTAAAACATGTTACCAATATGTCATACACCACAAAATCTTCATTAAGATCACAACTCATCCACCCTCACTCTGTACATCTTCTCTAAACTCTACAAATAACACCTATAGGTGTATACATTGATTGTAAAGGGCTGACAGTGAGGAGAAGCATAACGTTTTGAGTATTATTTTGATATTTTATGACCTCAAACTTATACCAACACCTAAAAATTAATATTCATGGATTAAAACATCTAAAATAACCTTCATTCTCTCATCTTAATGTACAAAATATCCTTCATGGCACTTGAGATAACTGTAAGTGTGAAATGACTAATTTGAAAGCACAACAAACATAGAAGAGGTTTTTTTAGGAATTTGAGAGATAAAAAGCTAATCAAAGAATATATAACATATGGATAGGCCCTTGGAAACATTTGAAATCATCAAACTCATCAAAACCAAATAAAAGAATCACAAACTAGTTCAAAAGGAGACCCCTCATGGTTGCAAGTGCATAAATAACATCCTATGGTGTTAACAATGGTTCATAAAGGATAATCCACCAAAATTAAACTTATTGATATTAATTTGAAGTAAACTTAGATACCTTTCACCCACCAAGACCATTTTTTTCAACTCTAATTATACGGCCCACAATAAGCATTTGAAAATGGCCTTTCATGGCTAGCAAGGAAAAAGTGGAAGAAATAGAAGCAAAGACTAAATTTTTTGACACCTTACCTACACACCATGTGTTGAAATGAGTCTATGGAGGTGAAAATATGTTTTCTCATATTTTTTTATTTAAATTGGAGTTTAGCAAGTCCATATAAGTGCCCAAAGAGGCCTAAAATCAAGGAAAACTCTCCATTTCTACACATAACTACTTCTTGAACTAACAATGACCACTTTATGACAAATCCTAACCTAAACCATGTTGAAAACCAACTTTTTGACAAATATTACCCCTTTAAATTCTATATAAGTCATTAAATGGGCTAAAAATATGACCAAATGACCCTTTTTGCATATGAAATATAGCAAATGAAAAATTTATGACATAAGTACAACTTAAAACATATAAATGACCAAATTAAGAAATTTTAAAGATAATCTAATCCTTTGAACATGTTTTACCAAGGTTTACCAATGTTGACTTTGGTTGACTATTCAAGTACAAGGAAGATGGGCTTCAACAAGGACTAGGACAAGACTAGGTAAGATGATAGACTAACATGACACACCCATGGGACATATGGAAATCTCTAAAAAGTTTATAAATGTGGGGGTTGACCCAATTTTAATAAAATTCAAATTTTGTCAACACTTATTGTTGTCACTTGGATTTTCACCCTTTGAGGAGATGTCTAAGCTCTCCTCATCCAAGTGGCACAATTGTAACACCTCTAGGCTATGGGTGAGCCTAAGAACAAGGTGAATCTTTAGATAGGGATAGCTCCTTTTATGTACCACTTTGGATCACTACTACACCTAAAATTTGGGGTGGGGGGGTAAGGGAGAGATAAAATTGAAATTAAACTATCTTGAGGGAGGTGATACAACAAATAAGTTGATGACTTCCAAATAGTTGCATGTTACACATGAAACCAAGAGACTAACCAAACATACACTTATCCAATCTGCATCTTCTCACATCAATATTACATTATGAGGTTATGGATGAATTTTTAGGCTAGGACTAGACAAGATGCCTTAAATGGCACTAGTGAACAGACTAACTCACTCAACCTTGACACTTCCTAGAAAACTTCACATACCCTACATGAAGAAGCTTTCCAACTGCAAATAGGATTAAAGAATGATATAACATGCTACATGCTAAGGAAATCATAGTTATCACTAGGTGAGATCAATCATCCTATTAAAAAACACTATGAACATGTTGTCACTTGGATAAACACCCTTTGAAGAGATGTAAAGCTATCCTCATCCAAGTGGCACAATGGAATCACCTCTAGGCTTGTGGGTATCCTAAGGATTAACGTGAATCTTGTTTTAAATATTGGCATTGATGTCAAAGGTTTAGCATTATTAGTGATAAAGGCTCCATTGCATTTAATGTTGTTTGTAATAAATATATCTTGGCTAATATGAGTTGATATTTATTTAATATTAACAAATATATTTTTCATTTCATATGAGACAAAAGAAGGGCCCATGGAGAAGTCGAAGAGCCATGAGGTAAAGACAAAAGAAGGATGGGACACATTTTCCCATGAAGAGTCATCTTGGGGAATACCAAGAGTCACCAAGTGAAGACAAAAGAGTAAGGGCACAATTTCTCATGAAGGGACACTTTGAGGAATACAAAAAGTCACCAAAGATAAGGACAAAAGTGGGAAGGACATTTTTGGTCATGAAGGGTCACCACATGACTTTTCAAAGCCTTTAATATGAAAGGTCATCCAATATTGGCACCATTTTCCATGAGGATTGAAGGGTCACAAATGGAGAAGGGCAAAGGTCATTTGGAAAGCTATAAATAAAGGCTTGAGAAGCCATTTGTATATATGAGAGATAAAATTTGATTTGATATTGTAATATCTAGCTTAGAACAATTATGAGAGATGAATATGATTTGTATTTGTTATATCTAGCTTAGAAGAGCAAAGGTGAGAGAGAGGAAAGAGATGTTGTATTGATCTATCATTTTTTGAGATAACAACATTGAGAGATAGGTGTGTGGTATACACAAAGGGGTTGGTGCTCCTATGGGTTGGTGCTCATGAAATGTTGTTGGGTTGGTGCTCAACAAAGGGGCTGGTGCTCCTGTGGGTTGGTGCTCATGAATAGTAGTTGAGTTGGTGCTTAGCAAAGGGGTGTGGTGCTCCTGTGGGTTGGTGCTCATGAATAGTAGTTGGGGTGGTGCTCGACAAAGGGGTATGGTGCTCCTACAAGCTTGGCTTGTGAATATTGTTTGGGTTTGTGCTCATTCATATACTTGAGATTGTTCTCTGTGGTTTTTCCCACATTGGGTTTCCATGTTATATCTGGTGTCTCTCTCTATCTTGTGTGGTGTTTATTGTTTGATTTTTATTACATATCTTTAATGTTTGATTAATTTAAATTTGGTTAAAGGAAATTTTTATAAGATATATGATATACTGATTCACCCCCCTCTCAATATATCATGTGCTTAACAATTAGTATCAGAGCAAGTTCCTTCAGAAAGGGTTTGACAGCCTTAAGGCAGATCAAAGAAAAGCATAAGATGGCCAAGAAACTAAAGAATGAGAATCAAGAGTTGAAATATGTGGTTGAGGCTCTTAAGGAAAAGGTGTGTATCTTGGATTCTAAGTTGGCTATAGAAGTAAAAGAAAATAAGATATTTATTCAGGATCTTAAGAATCAGTTAGAGGTTGCAAATTCAAATTTAACATCAAAAGAAGAAGAGTGTAATCATTTAAAGGATGAGTTAGGCTATTTAAAGGATAATCATGAGAAGCTTATAATCAAGGTTGAGAAAGATCATGAAATATTTGTCTAAGGAAAGAAGGATGCAAGTTTTGAAGGCAAATCAAAGAAGTCGATCAGGCAGCCCAATGCTTTTAAGTTTTTAAATTATTTTCATGGCTGTTGTTTTGTTTGTCATCATGTTGGTCATAGGGTAAGAGACTATATGAGGAGAAGTAATCAGTCAAAGGAAGATCTCAGTCACATTCACATTCAATAAAAAGGTATGAGAAATATTGTTTTCTTTTGTTGTCATAAGGTTGGCCATATTTCTAAATTATGTCCAAAACAAGTAAAGAGATCTTAAAAGTATGTCAAACATTATAGAGCCCCTAAAATATATGAAGAGAGTCAAATAAAGGTTTGGAGACCTAAAATAGTAAAGGTTGATCAGGTTGAGTTTAATAATGAAAATGAATTACTTGTTATAGTAGATAAAGAATCAGATAAGAAGTATTGTGCAGAATCTCTTGTTATATTTGAGCATGAGCTTTGTCAAGATAAGATAGTTGCAAAAGTTGAGAAAAAGAAAAACATCATAAATGTGTTGGAAATATTGTCATTGATGTCAAAGGTTTAGTATTATTGGTGATAAAGGCCCCATTACATTTAATTTTGTTTGTAATAAATATATCTTAGCTAATATGAGTTAATATTTATTTAATATTAATGAATATATTTTTGGTTGCATATGAGACAAAAGAAGGGCCCATGGAGAAGTTGAAGAGCCATGGGGTAAAGACAAAAGAAATATGGGACACATTTTCCCATGAAGAGTCATCTTGGGGAATACCAAGAGTCACCAAATGAAGACAAAAGAGTAAGGGCACAATTTCTCATGAATGGACACTTTGAGGAATATGAAAAGTCACCAAAGATAAGGACAAAAGTGGGAAGGATGATTTTGGTCATGAAGGGTCACCACATGAATTTTCAAAGGCTTGAATATGAAGGGTCATCCAAGATTGGTGCCATTTTCCATCAGGATTGAAAGGTCACAAAGGGGGAAGGCCAAATGTCATTTTGAAAGCCATAAATCAAGGCTTGAGAAGACATTTGTAATATGGTTGAGAGAGGTTGATTTGATATTGTAATATCTAGCTTAGAAGAGCAATTGTGAGAGATGAATATGATTTGTATTTGTTATATCTAGCTTAGAAGAGCAAAGGTGAGAGAGAGGAAAGAGATGTTGTATTAAACTATCATTTGTTGATATAGCAACATTGAGAGATAGGTGTGTGGTATACACAAAGGGGTTGGTACTCCTGTGGGTTGGTTCTCGGCAAAGGGGTTGGTGCTCCTATGGGTTGGTGCTCATGAATAGTTGTTGGGTTGGTGCTCGGCAAAGGGGTTTGAAGTTCCTGTGGGTTGGTGCTCACGAATTGTAGTTGGGTTGGTACTTTGCAAAGGGGTATGGTGCTCCTATGGGTTTGTTCTCATGAATTTACTTGAGATTGTTTTCCATGGTTTTTCCCACATTAGGTTTCCATGTTATATCTGGTTCTCTCTCTATCTTGTGTGGTGTTTATTGTTTGAGTTTTATTGCATATCTTGAATGTTTGATTAAGTGAAATTTGGTTAAAGGAAAGTTTTATAAGATATATGATATACTGATTTACCCCCTCTCAATATATCATGTGCTTAAAAATTGGTATCAGAGCAAGTTCCTTCAGAAAGGGTTTAATAGCTTGAAGGTAGATCAAAGAAAAGCATAAGATGGCCAAGCAACTAAAGAAGGAGAATCAATAGTTGAAATCTATGGCTGAGGCTCTTAAGGAAAATGTGTGTATCTTGGATTCTAAGTTGGCTATAGAAGTAAAATAAAATAAGATATTTATTTAGGATCTTAAGAATCAGTTAGAGGTTGTAAATTCAATTTTAACATCAAAAAAAGAAGAGTGTAATCATTTGAAGGATGAGTTAGGTTCTTTAAATGATAATCATGAGAAGCTTCTAATCAAGGTTGAGAAAGATCATGAAATATTGATCCAAGGAAAGAAGGATGCAAGTTTTGAAGGAAAACAAAAGAAGTCGATCAGGCAGCCCAATGCTTTTAAGTTTTCAAAAAAAATTCATGGCCGTTGTTTTGTTTGTCATCATGTTGGTCATAGGGCAAGAGACCGTATGAGGAGAAGCAATCAGTTCAAGGGAGATCTTAGTCACATTCAAGAAAAAGGTATGAGAAATATTATTTGCTTTTGTTGTCATGAGGTTGGCCATATTGCTATATTATGTCAAAATAAAGTAAAGAGATATTCAAGGTATGTTAAAGGATATAGAGACCCTATAAAATATGAGAAAAGATAAATTCAGGTTTGGAGACCTAAAATAGTAAAGGTTGATCAGGTTGAGTTTAAGAGTGAAAATGAATTACTTGCTATAGTAGATAAAGAATCAGAAAGGAAGGATTGTACAGAATCTCTTGTTACATTTGAGCATAAACTTTGTCAAGATAAGATAGTTGCAAAAGTTGAGAAGATGAATAACATCATAAGTGATAAGGTTGGTAAGTTAAAATGGTTAGACAAGCTTAAACAGATTCTAAAAGAAAAACACAAGAAGATCAAGGAAGAAATAGAGGAGATGTGGGAATCTCTTGAGATTTGTTTCTAAGACTCTTTTGTGTGGGGGTCTCTTCTAGGCTTCAAGGAGACACTTTTAAGAAAATTGAAGCATGGTGGATGCTATTGGGTCTTAGTTATGTTTCATGACAAGAAGGTGAATTGACAGATTAATTTGTATATCTTTTGAGGGAATATATTTTTTAAATAAAATTTTGCATCAGTATTATGATTCTTGCATATGTAGTGTTTTAAAGTGTTTAAAATGATTATGGTCACAAGAAATTAGAATGTTGAAAAAGAGCTAACAATTTTAGAAAGAAGGAAAAGGATACTTATGTAGATTCAATGAAGAAGGATTAGAGTTTCAAAGTTCCATTCATCAGGAAGAAGGTTCAGTCGTGTTCATGGCAGAAGAAGCAACCTAAAGATTTTATGTTGGTTCAAACAGCTTTGCATGTAAGAAATAAAAATCAGCCATGGTTTATTGATAGCTAATGTTTGACACATATGATAGGAGATAAGAGTAAAGAAGATCAATGGTGGAATAGTGAAATTTGAAGATAAAACCACTACCAAGATAGCTGGAAAAGTTATTTTAAGTTTGGATATTAGTAGAACCAAAGCTAAGAATGTTTTGTACACATAATCTTGAGTGTAAGTTAAATATGTGTTCAAGGATACAACTTAAAGTTTCATGTAGAAGGTTTTGAGATTAGAAATAAATATTCAAATGAGTTGATTGCATATTCTCAAAGAACAGGCAATGTTTTAATCAGATATCTTCTCAAAGACATGTGAGAGGAGTTGGGAGTAATTTCTATTACTTCATGCCATTGATGTTCAGCATCAGTTGAGGGGGAGCTAAGTGTTAGCTCCAGGTAGTCCCTTTGCCATTGATGTCAAAGGGGGAGAATAACAAGTATAGGTATAGGTGAAGAAAATAGGTACAGGGAACAGGTATAGGTTGCTATAGTAAGGGGGAGTTACTGTATGTTTTTAGATGACAATATGTGTAGGTGATAGGATGTGGTAGTTTCAGGATTGAGGTTGCCATCAATGATAAAGGGGGAGATTGTTGGAAATATTTTCATTGATGTCAAAGGTCTAGTATTATTGGTGATAAAAGCCCCATTTCATTTAATGTTGTTTCTAATAAATATATCTTGGCTAATATGAGTTAATATTTATTTAATATTAATGAATATATTTTTGGTTGCATATGAGACAAAATAAGGGCCCATAGAGAAGTCAAAGAGCCATGGAGTAAAGACAAAAGAAGGATGGGATGCATTTTCCCATGAAGAGTCATCTTGGGGAATACCAAGAGTCACCAAATGAAGACAAAGGACTAAGGACACAATTTCTCATGAAGGGACACTTTGAGGAATATGAAAAGTCACCAAAGATAAGGACAAAAGTGGGAATGACATTTTTGGTCATGAAGGGTCACCACATGAATTTTCAAAGGCTTGAATATGAAGGGTCATCCAAGATCGGCACCATTTTCCATGAGGATTGAAAGGTCACAAAGGGGGAAGGCCAAAGTTCATTTGGAAAGCTATAAATAAAGGCTTGAGAAGCCATTTAGAATATGGTTGAGAGAGGTTGATTTGGTATTATAATATCTAGCTTAGAAGAGCAATTGTGAGAGATGAATATGATTTGTATTTGTTATATCTAGCTTAGAAGAGCAAAGGTGAGAGAGAGGAAAGAGATGTTGTATTGAACTATCATTTGTTGATATAGGAACATTGAGAGATAGGTGTGTGGTATACACAAAGGGGTTGGTGCTCCTGTGGGTTGGTGCTCATGAATAGTTTCTGGGTTGGTGCTCAGCAAAAGGGTTTAAAGATCCTGTGGGTTGGTGCTTATGAATTGTAGTTGGGTTGGTACTTGGAAAAGGGGTATGGTGCTCCTATGGGTTTGTTCTCATGAATTTAGTTGAGATTTTTCTCTATGGTTTTTCCCACATTGGGTTTCCACGTTATATCTGGTGTCTCTCTCTATCTTGTGTCATGTTTATTGTTTGAGTTTTATTACATATATTGAATGTTTGATTAAGTGAAATTTGATAAAGGGAAAGTTTTATAAGATATATGATATACTGATTTATCCCCCCCTCTCATTATATTATGTGCTTAACAAAATGATAAGGTTAGTAAGTCAAAAAGGTTAGGCATGCTTAAACAGATTCTAAAAGAAAAACACAAAAAGATCAAGGAAGAAATAGAGGAGATGTGGGAATCTCCTGAGATTTATTTCTAAAACCCTATTGTGTGGGGTGTCTCTTCTAGGCTTCAAGGAGACACTTTTAATAAAAATTGATGCATGGTGGATGTTATTGGGTCTTGGATATGTTGCATGACAAGAAGGTGAGTTGACAAATTAATTTGTATATCTTTTGAGGGAATAGATTTTTGAAGAAAATTTTTCATCAGTATTATGGTTTGAGGCTATTAGAATGATTCTCACATATGCAGTGTTTCAAATGATTATGGTCATAAGAAATTAGAATGTTGAAAAAGAGCTAACAGTTTTAGAAAGAAGGAAAAGAATACTCATGCAGATTCAATGAAGAAGGATCAGAGTTTCAAAGCTCCATTCATCAGGGAGAAGGTTCAGACATGTTCATGGCAGAAGAAACATGAAGATTTTATGGTGGTTCAGACAACCCTGCATGTAAGAAATAAAGATCAGCCATGGTTCATTGATAGCGGATGTTTAAGGCATATGATAGGAGATAAGAGTAAAGAAGGTCAATGGTGGCATAGTGAAATTTGAAGATAAAACCACTACCAGGATAGCTGAAAAAGGTATTTTAAGTTTGGATATTAGTAAAAACAAAGATAAGAATGTTTTGTAAGCATAATCTATTGAGTTTAAGTCAAATATGTGATCAATAATACACCTTAAAGTTTCATGCAAAAGGTTTTGAGGTTAGAAGGAAATATTCAAATGAGTTGATTGCAAATGCTCAAAGGATAGGGAATAATGTATATGTTTTGTTAAATATCTTCTCAAAGGCATGATCAAAGGATACATTCAAAGATCGGTGAGAGGAGTTGGGAGTAATTTCTATTACTTCCTGCCATTGATGTTTAGCATCAAGTGAGGGGGAGATAAGTGTTAACTCCAGGTAGGCCCTTTGCCATTGATGTCAAAGGGGGAGAATAATAGGTATAGGTACAGGTGTAGAAAATAGGTACAAGGAAAAAGTATAGGTTACTATAGTAAGGGGGAGTTATTGTATGTTTTTAGATGATAGTATGTGTAGGTGACAGGATGTGGTAGTTTTAGGATTGAGGTTGCCATCAATGACAAAGGGGGAGATTGTTGGAAATATTGTCATTGATGTCAAAGGTTTAACATTATTTGTGATAAAGGCCCCATTGCATTTAATGTTGTTTGTAATAAATATATCTTAGCTAATATGAGTTAATATTTAATTAATATATTTTTGGTTGCATATGAGACAAAAGAAGGGCCCATGGAGAAGTCAAAGAGCCACGGGGTAAAGACAAAAGAAGGATAGGATGCATTTTCCCATGAAGAGTCATCTTGGGGAATACCAAGAGTCACCAAGTGAAGACAAAAGAGTAAGGGTGCAAAATCTCATGAAGGGACACCTTGAGGAATACAAAAAGTCACCAAAGATAAGGAAAAAAGTGGGAAGGATGTTTTTGGTCATGAAGGGTTATCACATGAATTTTCAAAGGCTTGAATATGAAGGGTCATCCAATATTGGTGCCATTTTCTATGAGGATTGAAGGGTCACAAAGGGGGAAGGCCAAAGGTCATTTAGAAAGCTATAAATAAAGGCTTGAGAAGCCATTTGTATATATGATAGATAGAGGTTGATTTGATATTGTAATATCTGGCTTAGGAGAGCAATTTTGAAAGATGAATATGATTTTTATTTGTTATATCTAGCTTAGAAGAGCAAAGGTGAGAGAGAGGAAAGAGATGTTATATTGATCTATCATTTGTTGAGATAGCAACATTGAGAGATAGATGTGTGGTATACACAAAGGGTTTGGTGCTCCTGTGGGTTGGTGCTCACAAATTGTTGTTGGGTTGGTGCTCGGCAAAGGGGTTGGTGCTCATGAATAATAGTTGGGTTGGTGCTCAACAAAGGGATGTGGTGCTCTTATGGGTTTGTGCTCATGAATGGTAGTTGGGGTGGTGCTCGGCAAAGGGGTATGGTGCTCCTACAAGCATGGCTTGTGAATATTATTTGGGTTTGTGCTCATTCATATACTTGAGATTGTTCTCCGTGGTTTTTCTCACATTGGGTTTTCACGTTATATCTGGTGTCTCTCTTTATCTTGTGTGGTGTTTATTTTTTGAGTTTTATTTCATATATTGAATGTTTTATTAAGTGAAATTTTGTTAAAAGAAATTTTTATAAGATATATGATATACTGATTCACCCCCCCTCTCAGTATATCTTGTACTTAACAAATCTCTAAATAGGGCTAGCTCCTTTGATGTACCACTTTAAATTGCAACTACTACCAAACTTGGGGGTGAAAAGGGGGAGAGATAAATAAAATTAAACTAACCTAAGGGTGGTGATACATAAAAAATATTTATGACATCCAACCATATGCATATTACACTTGAAATCAAAGGACAAACTAAACATACACTCTCTAATCTATGCCTTCTTGTATCAATGTTACATTATGGGGTTATGGATGAATGTGAAAAGATAAGAGGAATATAAAAGAGGCATTTAATTTCACTAATGAAAATAATAACTCATTTAAATATCAACATTTATTGGAACACATCACATGCCCTGAAAGAAGAAGCTACAAATAGGTGAGAGAATGTGACAACTTGCTAAGGAATACATAGTCTTCACTAAGAAAATTCAACATTCAAGTAAAGCACACTATGAAAATTCATATAAGAGGTAATAATTAATAATTTTATTGATCAAAATGTATATAAATGAGTAGGTATTCACCATACTTAGGTGAAGCATCCTATACAATGCCAAAATGGCTAGTTCTTATAGAACTTGAGAGAGAATGAGAAGAAAAAAAGTCCAAGGGTCACAAGGACACTTGTCAATCTTATCCAAGGAGTTAATGTTACATGTGGATAGGTTATGTGATTAATCATGCAAGGTTAGGAGTGAAAAGTGTCAATCCAAGTCATAAACTTTAGGAAAAGTGGCAAGAAAACTCCTCAATTGGCTCACAAAAATTACCTTCATGATTGGAGATATTTGAACATCCTGTAACTAATGAGTAGTCCAAATTATTTTAATGGAGTTTAAGGACATAAAAAATTTCTCTCCATGCATTATTTTTAGTCTTGGTCATATGGAATCACCTAGAGAGAAGCAATCATCATTTGTTATCATGAAAATTGATCTTTCATGCACCTTGCACACTTGGCTTCAAAATTGGCATTAGTTGCTCATTAAAATATATGGGAGGAAGTTAATGACATGTATAAAGGCACTCCATGGAATTATAATCACCAATTACACCTTAAAAATCCATTCACTTTAGTTTTTCACACTTATCCCTAGTTTGTCTATTAGGCCAATTTGGAATAGCTAAAATAGAGCTATTGTTAGAACACTTAGGAGTTGTTTTTTAGTATGAAATTGACATTAGTGGTTAGACCATGTTTATGATGAAAATGTGATGCTATTTGATGACTAGGATGATGTTTATGATATTTGTGATTATTTTACTTTATTATGTTGTGTATGGATGTGATGATTTAATTTAATGTTTGAGATGATCATGTTTACGATATTGATATGATTATTGTGGTCATGCCAAAGGTTAATTAGTATATGCTTCCTCATTTATATTTTATATGTGTGGTGAAAAATGGTTCATTTTTGTTTTTTCATGGATGTTATGATGTTTGATGGTTATGATTATGTTCATGTATATGGTTTATGCTAATGATGTCTATTTTGTGAATGATATAATGATGATGTTGTGATGTTGGCATTATGATTTTTTTGTGGATTTTGATGATGATAGTATGTTATTTGGTTATTATTATGGTCATTTTATTTAAATTAAAGCACATAAATTAAGTTAAATAACAAAACTAGATGTGAGTAAGAGAAGATAATAAAGAGACAAATGCCTAAGTGAATATATCAACCAGTATGAGAGGCTAAGTAGAGGGCACAATGTTTATTCTTTGGCAAGGACTAAAATAAACCAAATTTGGTTTGGATTAAGGAATATAAGTCATTCAAATGCTTCACATTATCATTTGTTAGTTGGTTAGAAAGGTTTCTTGCTCACATGATGTCAAGTGAGCTCAAAATCCCTTGACTATAGTGTATAAAGGGGATATGGATGAAAATGAAACCTTCTCATGAGGCTAACATGCATCTTCTAGGGGATACTAAAGAGCCATTATAAACAAGTCTATGTCATATAAGGTGTATAATTATCGATGTGAGAATCCTACTCATAAGAGCCAATTGTAGGTTTCAAAATTATTGCACATGAGAGTTGATTGTGGATTTCAAAATTATTTTACTTTATATGATGATTGATAATGGGTATTTTATTTATTATGTTATTGATTGGGAGGGTTTGGGAATAATATTGATGTGGGAAGCTTCCAATAAATTTATATGATTTGACACGTGCTTTTCTCAATGATGCTTCAAAGGAGTGGTTTAAGCTTGTGTGATTTATGTTGCCCCTTGAACTTGCACCCAATGAGGAGATGAAAATTTTATCCTTATTTAATTGGCATAATGGAACTAGATAAAGGCTTTGGGTAACCCAAATGTGAGGTGGATCTCTAAATTAGGGGCTAGTTCCCCTTGATGCATCACTATAGCTCAATCCTACTACTAATACTTGTGGGGATGAAAAAGGAGAAAGGTAGTTAAAATAAAATCTAATATATGAGAGGTTATATACCTAATATATTATATAATCACACCATTTAACATGCACTTGGAACCAAGAATAAGTTTGCACATACACTTCATTCAATGACAATCTTCTCTCTCCCATCAATGTTTCAAGAATGGGGTCTTGGAGACAGCTTAGGCTATGAGGAATTATAAAATAGGAATTATAAGAAACATAATTTAATATACTACTCACTACACCTACAACATAAACATTAGACACTTATTCCTAACATATAAAAGAGAGATTCCAAAACACACAAGGTACTATGAAGAGTAACATGTGAATGTAAATAAAATACGCTTGCACAAGACCAAAAACCATTGTGTACATTTAGTGAAATCTTGAATGTGGTAAAAAAAATTATTATCTCAATGAAAAAAATTTAAGGGCTTCACCATACCAAGGTGGAGAGATAGATACAATAGCCCAAAATTCTAGTTTATATAGAAATTGTGAGAGGAGAGAGAGAAAGGGAAGCTCAAGAGTCATTAGGCACTTGTCACATTAGGATAATGATTTATAATAATTAATGGAATTAGGGAGAGATATTACATATAAGTAATAAAAATATAAATTTCCCTCAAACTCAGCTAACTCCTCCACATGTGGTGTAGATTCCCTTGTGCATGCATAAGGAACTACCCTTCATGATTTGTCTTCAAAAAATAAATCACCAATATATAGGTTCATATCTGATGATGTATCTAAGTAAGATGGGTTATAATAAATCCCTCACATTAATTTTATAGGTCCCTAATCATCCTTATCCTTTTGGCCATGCATAATCATCCATGATAATCTCAAAATGACTCTTTTCCATATACCTCTCACACTTGGAACCCAAAACATTTGAAAATTTTCAATTTAATCCATGAAAAATGAGAGATGACACATGTAAATAGTTTTTATATCATTAGTTTCAATAAAAATTCCTTAAAAGGCTTTCCAATTGGATTTTCACCACTTTTTTCCTAAGTGTTCATCATCTACCCACTAGACTAGCTAAAATGAAAGGGAAGGTAGATAGAATTAGGAGAAAATATATATCAACCAATGGATATAAGTACTTATAAAAATTATTAAACTTTCTTCCAAAATTTATTTGGTCATTTGAAAGTCTTCCAAACCTCCAAAACGTATAATTTTGTCAAAATAAGCCCTATTTTATGCCATCCATACAAGTTTAGTACACCTCAATTACTTGTATCAGACCCCTAGATATCCTTATTCATCTTAAAATTATTTTCATGTAATTTCCACCCCATCCTCATGCTTCAATTTTAACATTTCACCATTCAGGTCTATAATGATGGTTTACAAGAGGTTTGGAAAATTTTCAAGTCATAACATTTGTTCATAAGGAATATATGTTGGACCTTTAAGAAAATTCCATTTAAGTCACCTTTGGGACCCTCCCTAATACCATTGAATATCTTGGCTTCCCATGAAAATGTTGGTGAAATTTCCAAGCATTTGAAATTGGTCATTCATGTCCTCTCTACACATTCTATGAGGGCTTAAGTGCACTTAAACCAAGAAAATTGATTATTTGTGGCCTTACTTAAAAAATAGGGGTCTAGAAACCTCTTTATATGTCCCATACACATGTTTCAAACCATTAGAAAGATCATCTTGTGTTACTATTGCAATTGACCCACCATTGCTTTAGGCTTAAAACTTATTTCCACCATTTTGCATGCAACCAAAACCTCAAAATGACCTTTTAATGTGTTCCATACTTCTATATATATTTGACACATCCATTTTACCTCTAAAAATATTAATCAAATCATTATAATTCTTGGTAAAGGTTGGAATTTTAAGTGACCTTCCATTTGGATGAGATTTACACCTTCCCTAACTAGGTCTACCTACATACATCCTTGTTTGAACCACCTTTCTTGACCTAAAACCATTTTTCAATGTTTTTTTATGTTTCTTTAGATGTATCCTAGCTTATCCAATCATCTTTCATGGTTGTCTTGACTTTTGGTGAGTCATTTTAGCTTTTTCCCTCAAAACTATCTACTTTAAACATGAAGGGAGTGCCCCATGTATAAGATAAAACAAGGGGCACTTACCCTATTGTCTCACCAAAATCAAACATTCAAGGGTTTTAAAAAAATTTGACCTTGCAAAGCCTTAAAAGGACAAAACTTCTTGGATAGTGCACTGCCTGTAGGGGTATCTTGAAATGGACTATATTTTTAATTTATTTTAGATTCTTTGACTTTTTTTTCATAGTACACTAAATTTTATATGTTTCTATAACACATATAATTTCTCCCAAGGCTCTTTAAAACACCCTAACCTCTCAAAAAACCTTTATGCTCTTTCAAACACAAGATTAGGTATATAACTATCTAGACTGAGACAATCCTGTAGTCATGCCTATAGGTGGTGATGAATGTGAGAAATCTTGTTTATAGGTGTGCATGCATTCTCTCAACATCTCTTATTGTCACAATATTTTCACTTTACCTATATTATACCTTTAAATCATTCAAAACACCCTTTATACTTCAAACTAAGTCACTATTGGACTAAGACAGTTGTTTAGGCCTGCCTGTAGGTTATTTTTTGACCTATTTTGAACTTGTTTATATTATAGGGAGTAATTTAAATTCATATTAGGTATATGTTTTATCTACTAAAAAAATATTAACTCTTATTATTCTCCAAAACATTCTCTTATATGGAGTTTGTGATCACCGTTTAACCTAGATTACCATATCCACAAACATACATGTAGGTTGCTTTTACCTTGTCTCAAGTTGATTATTATTTGGTTGGGATCACCTTAAATCCCATGAATTAAATAAAATTTTAGATATTTTTAGTCATTTTAAAATAATTATAATATTTCATCAAGGTGTCTCATTTTAATTCAATTAGAGGTGTATCTTTCTTGATGTAGGTGGGTATTTGATGCCATTGTATGAACTAAGAATGCACTTAGAGAGTCAAAAACACAAAATAATAGTTCCTCTCATGAATTTTAGTCCATATATATCAATTTAAACCTTTATATTCATTCATATATGTAAATATTCATAATTTAAAATTTTGGGTGAAGAAAAATCCTCTTTTGGTCTCAAGTTATAGACGTCATTAACATAATTCAATGTGTTTATTAGCATATTTAGGCCTCTAAAGGAACACCTTCCCATTATCTTCTATCCTTAAAACTTACCAAAATTATTATCCATGTTAAAGGAGACATATCAAAACCATTAATTGAATTAAAGGGATCTTGAGATTGTGGCATATGTTATTCACAAAACCTAGAGGTCCTTTGTTTTGCCAAAATACGGACAAAATGTCAAAATTCAATCCTCATTATTTTGAAAAGTTCTTCAACACAAAATTACTACCAAAAGGTCTTAGACATGTTACTAATATTTAATACACCTCACACTCTTCATGAAGATCACAACTCATCCACCCTCCCTCTATACATCTTTTCTAAACTCTACAAATAACACATATAGGTGTATACATTGACTGTAAAGGGCTAACAGTGAGGAGAAGCATAAAATTTTTAGTATTGTTTTGATATTTTATGACCTCAAAATCATACCAACACCTCCAAATGAATATTCATGGATTAAAACATCTAAAATAACATTCATTCTCTCTTCTTAATGTATAAAATATCCTTCATGGCACCTGAGATAATTGTAAGTGTGAAAAGACTAATTTGAAAGTAGAACAAACCTAGAAGAGGTTTTCTTAGGAATTTGAGAGATAAAAAGCTAAGGTAATAATATATAACATATTCATATGTCATTGGAAACATTTTAAATCATCAAACTCATCAAAATCAAATAAAAGAATCAAAAACTATTCAAAAGGAGACCCCTCATGGTTGCAAGTGCATAAAAAACTTCTTGAGGTCTTAGCAATGGTTCATAAAGGATAATACAGAAAAATTAAACTTTTTTATATGAATTTTAAGTAAAATTAGATACCTTTCACCCACCAAGACCATTCCTTTCAACTCTAATTATACGGCCCACACTAAGCATTTGAAAATGGCTTTTCATGGCTAGCAAGGAGAAAGTGGAAGAAACAGAAGCAAAGACTAAATTTTTTGACACCTTACATACACACCATGTGTTAAAATGAGTCTAGGGAGGTGAAAATATGTTTTCACATATTTTTTATTAAAATTGGAGTTCAGCAAGTCCGTATAAGTGCCTAAAGAGGCCTAAAATCAAGGAAAACTCCCCATTTCTACACATAACTACTTCTTGAACCTTCACTAACCACTTTATGATAGATCCTAACCTCCACCATGTTGAAAACCAACTTTTTGAAAAATATTCCCCCTTTGAACTCTGTATAATTCATTAAATGGGCTAAAAATATGGCCAAATGACCCTTTTTGCATATGAAATATAGAAAATGAAAAATTTATGACATAAGGACAACTTAAAACATAAAAATGACCACATTAGGACATTTTAAAGATAATATGAGATTTTACCATATTTGACCAAGGTTTACCAATGTTGACTTTGGTTGACTATGCAAGTACAAGGAAGATGGTCTTCAATGAGGACTAAGACAAGGCTAGGTAAGATGATAGAATAACATGACACATCCATGGGACATATGGAAATCTCTAAAAAGTTTATAAATGTATGGGTTGACCCAATTTAACTAAAATTAAAATTTGGTCAACACTTAGTGTTGTCACTTGGATTTTCACCCTTTGAGGAGATGTCTAAGCTCTCCTCATCCAAGTGGCATAATTGTAACACCTCTAGGCTATGGGTGAGCCTAAGAACAAGTTGAATATTTAGATATGACTAGATCCTTTGATTTACCACTTTGGATCACTACTACACCTAAAATTTAGGGTGGAGGGAAGGGAGAGATAAAATTGAAAGAAAACTATCTTAAGGGAGGTGATACACCAAATAAGTTGATGACTTCTAACTAGCTACATGTTACACATGAAACCAAGAGACTAAACAAACACACTTCTCCAATATACATCTTCTCACATCAATATTACATTATGAGGTTATGGATGAATGTTTAGGATAGGAAGACTAGAAAAGATGCCTTAAAGGGCACTATTGAATAGACTAACTTACTCAACCTTGACACTTCCTAGAAAACTTCACATACCCTACAAGAATAAGATTTCCAATTGCAAATAGGATGAAAGAATAAGACAACATGCTAAGTAAATCATAGTTATCACTAAGTGAGATCAATCACCCAAGTAAAAAACATTATAAACATGTTGTCACTTGAATATTCACCCTTGTAGGAGATGAAAATCTCTCCTCATCTAAGTGGCATAATGGAATCACCTCTAGGTTTGTGGGTAGCGTAAGGAATGAGGTGAATCTCTAGATAGGGCTAGCTCCCTTGATGCACCACTTTGAATTACAACTACTACCAAACATGGGGTTGAAAATGGGGAGAGATAAATAAAATTAAACTAACCTAAGGGATGTGATACATCAAATATATTGATGAAATCCAACCATATGCCTATTACACTTGAAATCAAAGGACAAACTAAACATACACTCTCCAATCTATGTCTTCTTGCATCAATGTTACATTGTGGGGTTATGGATGAATTTGAAAATCTAGGAGGAATAGACAAGAGGCCTTTAATGGAACTAATGAATATAATTACTCAATTAAAAATAAACATTTCTTGGAACACATCACATGCCTTGCAAGAAGAAGCTACAAATAGGTGAGAGAATATGACAACTTGCTAAGGAATACATACTCTTCACTAAAAAAATTCAACATTCAAGTAAATCACAATATGAAAAATATTATAATAGGTAACACTTGGTCATTTTATTTATCAAAATGTATATAAATGAGTATGACTTCACCATACTTAAGTGGAGCATACTATATAATGCCAAAATGGCAAGTTCTTATAGAACTTGTGAGAGAAAGAGAAGAAACAAAGTCCAAGGGTCAGAAGGACACTTGTAAAGCTGATCCAAGGAGTTAATTTTTCATGTGGATAGGGTATGTGATTAAACATGCAAGGTTATGAGCTACAAGTGTCAATCCAAGTCACAAACTTCATGAAAAGTGGCAAGAAAACTCCTCAACTAGCTCACAAATATTACCTTCATGATTGGAGATATTTGAAAATACTATAATTAATGAGGAGTAGTCCAATTTTTTTTAATGGAGTTTAATGACATAAAACATTTATCTCCATTAATTATTTTTAGGATTGGCCATATGGAATCACCTAGAGAGAAAAAATCATCATTTATTATCATGAAAATTTATCTTTCCTACACCCTGCACACTTGTCTTCCAAATTGGCATCAATTGCTCATTAAAATATATGGGAGGAAGTTAAAGACAACAATTAATTCACTCCATGTATTTATAATCACCAATTAAAATTTAAAAATCCATTCACTTTAAGTTTTCATACTTCTCCCTAGTTTGCATATTAGGCCAATTTTGAATAGCTGAAATAGAGTTATTGTTAGAACCCTTAGGAGTTGTTTTTTGAGTATGAAATTGACATTAGGGGTTAGAACATGTTTATGATGAAAATTTTATGCTTGTTTATTACTAGGATGATGTTTATGATATTTTTTATTATTGTGCTCGATTATGATGTGTATGGATGTGATTATTTAATTTGATGTTTGAGATGATCATGTTTACGATATTGATATGATTATTGTGATCATGACAAAGGTTAATGAGTATATTCTTCCTCATTTAGACTTTATATGTGTGGTGAAAAATGGTTTATTGTTGTGTTTTCATGGATTTTATGATGTTTGATGGTTACGATTATGTTCATGTCTATGGTTTATGCTAATGATGTCTATTTTGTCCATGATATAATGATGATGTTGTGATGTTGACATTATGATTTTTTTGTGGATTTTTTTGATGATAGTATGTGATGTGATTATGATTATGCTCATTTTATTTAAATTAAAGCACATAATGTGAGTTAAATAAAATAACTAGATGTGAGTAAGAGAAGATAATAAAGAGACAAATGCCTAAGTGAATATATCAACCAGTATGAGAGGCTAAGAAGAGGGTACAGTGTTTATTCTTTGGAAAGGAATAAAACAAACCAAATTTGGTTTGGATTAAGGAACATAATCCATTCAAATGCTTCACATTAGCATTTTTTATCTATTTAGAAAGGTGTCTTGCTCACATGATGTCAAGTGAGCTCAAAATCCCTTGATTATAGTGTATAAAGGCGAGATGGATGAAAATTAAACCTTCTTATGAGACTATCATTCCTCTTCTGGAGGTTACCAAAGAGCTAGTATAAACAAGTATATATCATATAAGGTGTATAATGATTGATGTTAGAAGGCTACTCATGAGAGCCAATTTCAGCTTTCAAAATTATTGTACATGAGAGATAATTGTGGATTTCAAAATTATTTTACTTTATCTGATGCTTGATAATGTGTATTTTATTGATTATGTTGTTGCTTGGGAGGGTTGGGGAAGCCGATTGATGTGGGAAGCTTCCAATAAATTTATATGCTTTGACAAGTGTTTTACTCAACCATCCTTTAAAGGAGTGGTTTAAGCTTGTGTGGTTTATGTTTTCACTTGAACTTGAACCCAATGAGGAAATTAAAAGTCTCTCCTCATTCAAATGGCACAATGGAACCACCTCAGGCCTATGGGTAACCCAAATGTGAGGTGGATCTCTAAATTAGGGGATAGTTCCCCTTGATGTTGCATTATAGCTCAATCCTACTACTAACACTTATGGGGATGAAAAGGGAGAAATGTATCTAAAATTAAATCTAATATATGAGAGATGATATACAAAATATATTATCTACTCACACCATTTAACATGCACTTGGAACCAAGAAGAATTTTGTACATACACATCATTCAATGACAATCTTCTCTCTCACATCAATGTTTCAAGCATGGGGTATTAGAGATGTCTTAGGATATGATTAATTATAAAACAAGAATTATAAGACACATAATTGAATATGATACTCACTACACACACAACATCAACATTAGACATGTCTTGCCGACCTATAAACGAGAGATTCCAAAACACACAAGGTACTAGGAAGAGTAATATGTGAAGATAAACAAAATACACTTGCACAAGACCAAAAACCATTGTGTAAATTTAGTGAAATATTTAATGAGGTAAAAATAAATATATTTATTATCTCAAGGCAAAAATTTGGAAGGGATTCACCAAACCAAGGTGGAGAGATAGATACAATATCCCAAAAGGCTAGTTTATATATAAATTGTTAGAGGAGAGAGAGAAAGGGAACCTCAAGAGTCATTAGACACTTGTCAAAAGAATATAATGAGTTATAATCACTAATTAAATTAGTGAGAGATATTCCATATAAGTAAGACAAAGACAAATGTTCCTCAAACTTAGCTAACTCCTCCACATGTGGTGTAGATTCCCTTATGCATGCATAAGAAACTACCCTTCATGATTTGTCTTACAAAACTACTTCACCACTATATAGGATCATATATGATGATACATATAAGTATTAAGGGTTATAAAAAAATACATCACATGCATTGGATATGTCCCTAATCATCCCTATCCTTTTGGTCATGCACAATCATCCATGACAATCTCAAAATGACTCCTTTCCATGCACCTCTCACACTTGGATCCCAAAACATTTGAAATTTTTAATTTTAATCCATGAAAAATTAGAGATTAAATATTTCAATAGTTTCCATATCATTAGTTTCAATATAATTCCTTAAATTGCTTTCCAATTAGATTTTCACCACTTTTTTCCTAAGTGTTCATCATCTACCCACTAGACTGGCTAAAATGAAAGAGAAGGTAGATAGACTTAGGAGATAATGTATATAAAAAATGGATATAATTACTTATAAAAAGTCCTAAAATTTATCCCAAAATTTATTTGGTCATTTTAAAGTCTTTCAAACCTATAAAACACATAATTTTGTAAAAATAAGCCCTATTTTATGCCATCCGTACAAGTCTAGTACACCTCAGTTACTTGTGTCAAACCCTAGAGAGGATTATTCATCTTAAATTTATTTTCATGTATTTCCACCCCATACTCATGTTTCAATTGAAATATTTCACCTATCAGGTCTATAATGAGGGTTTACAATAGGTTTAGAATGGTTTTAGGTCTTAACATTTATTTATAAGGAATAGATGTTGGACATCTAATAAAATTCCACTAAAGTCACCTTAGGGACCCTCCCTAAGACCCTTTAATATATTAGCTTCCCATACAAATGTTGGTGAAATTTCCAAGCATTTGAAATTGGTCATTCATGTTCTCTCTACACATTTTATAAGGGCTTAAGTGCACTTAAACCAAGAAAATGGATATTTATTGTCATTCCTTACAAACTATGGGTCTATACACCTATATATATGTCCCATACACATGTTTTAAACCATTAGAAATATCATCTTATGTTACTATTATAATTGACCCACCATTACCTTAGGCTTAAAACTTATTTCCACCATTTTTCATGCAACCAAAGCCTCAAAATGACCTTTTGATGTGTTCCATACTTTTGTATATCTTGGACACATCCATTTTACCTCTAAAAATATGAATCAAATCATTGGAATTCTTGGTAAAGTTTGGAATTTGAAGTGACCTTCCATTTCGATGAGACTTACACCTTCCCTAATTAGGTATGCCTACATACCTCCTTGTCTAGACCACCTTGCTTGACCTCAGACCATTTTTCAATGTTTTTTTATGTTATTTCAGGCGTATCCTAGCTTATCCAATCATCTTTCATGGTTGCCTTGACTTTTGGTGAGTCAATTTAGCTTTTTCCCTCAAATCTATCTTTCAAACATGAAGGGAGTGCCCCTTATCTAAGATAAAATAAGGGGAACTTACATTATTTTCTCACCAAAATCAAACATTCAAGGGTTTTATAAAGTTTTCACCTTCTAAATCCTCAAAAGGACAAAACTATCGTGGAGAATGCACTACCTATAAGGGTATCTTGAAATAGACTATATTTTTAATCTGTTCGAGCTTCCTTGACTTTTTTTTAGTACCATAAATTTTATATTTTTCCATAACACATATAATTCCTCCCAAGGCTCTTTAAAACACCCTAACCTCTCAAAACACCTCTATGCTCTTGCAAACACAAGACTAGGTCTATAACTATCTAGACTGAGACAATCCTGCAGTCATGCCTATAAGTGGTGATGAATGTGAGAAATATTTTTTTATAGGTGTGCATACATTCTCTCAACATCTCCTAATGTCAAAATATTTTCACTTGACCTATATTATACCTTTAAATCCTTTAAAACACCCTTTAGACTTCAAACTAAGTCACTATTAGACTAAGATAATTGTTTAGGCCTACCTGTAGGTTATTTTTTGACCTTTTTTATTTTATAAGGATTAATTTGAACTCATATTAGGTATATGTTATATCTATTCAAAAAATATTCACTCTTATGATCCTCCAAAACATTCTCTTATATGGAGTTTGTGATCACTGCTTAACATGGATTACCATGTCCACAAACCTACTTGTAGGTTGCTTTTGCCTTGTCTCAAATTGATTATGATTTACTTTGAATCACCAAAAATCCCATGAATTCAATAAAATTTTAGATATTCTTAGTCATTTTAAATTACTTATAATATTTCTTCAAGGTGTCCCATTCTAATTCAATTATAGGTGTATCTTGCTTGTTGTAGGTGGGTATTTGATGCCATTGTATGAACTAAGAATGCACTTAGAGAGTCAAAAACACAAACTAATATCTCCTCCCATGGGTTTTAGT
Organism: Torreya grandis; assembly: GCA_037957365.1. Classification (NCBI taxonomy): domain Eukaryota; kingdom Viridiplantae; phylum Streptophyta; class Pinopsida; order Cupressales; family Taxaceae; genus Torreya; species Torreya grandis. The sequence continues at coordinate 1,232,386 of JARHVA010004745.1, forward strand.
CCATATATAAAAATTGAAACCTTTAGAGTCATTCATATATTTAAATAGGCCTAATTTACAATTTTGGTTGAAAAAAATCCTCTTTTGGTTAAAATGAGTTTAGGGAGGTGAAAAGATGTTTTCACATATTATTTATTAAAATTGAAGTTCAACAAGTCTGTATAAGTGCAAAAAGAGGCCTAAAATCAAGGAAAACTCCCCATTTCTATGCATAACTACTTCTTGATCTGACATGACCACTTTATTATAGATCCTAAACTCCACCATGTTGAAAACCAACTTTTTGACAAATATTCCCCCTTGAAATTTCGTACAAGTCATTAAATGGGCTAAAAATATTACCAAATGACCCTTTTTACATATGAAATATATAAAATGATAAATTTATGACATAAGGACAACTTAAAACATAAAAATTACCACATTAGGACATTTTAAAGATAATATGAGCCTTTGACCATGTTTGACCAAGGTTTACCAATGTTGACTTTGGTTGACTATGCAAGTACAAGGAAGATGGGCTTCAATAAGGACTAGGACAAGGCTAGATAAGATGATATACTAACATGACACACCCATGGGACATATGGAAATCTCTAAAAAGTTTATAAATGTATGGGTTGACCTAATTTGACTAAAATTCAAATTTGGTCAACACTTTGTGTTGTCACTTGTATTTTCACCCTTTGAGGAGATGTCTAAGCTCTCCTCATATAAGTGGCACAATTGTAACACCTCTAGGCTATGGGTGAGCCTAAGAAAAAGGTAAATTTTTAGATAGGGATAACACTTTTGATGTACCACTTTGGATCACTACTACACATAAAATTTGGGGAGGGGGGGGGGGGAAGGGAGAGATAAAATTGAAATCAAACTATCTTAAGGGAGGTGATACACCAAATAAGTTGATGACTTCTAACTAGATGCATGTTACACATGAAACCAACAGACTAGCCAAACATACACTTCTCCAATCTACATCTTCTCACATCAATATTACATTATGAGGTTATGGATGAATGTTTACACTAGGAAGACTAGAAAGAGGCTTTAAATGGCACTAGTCAATAAACTAACTCATTCAACCTTGACACTTCCTAGAAAACTTCACATACCTTGCAAGAAGAAGGTTTCCAACTACAAATAGGATGAAAGAATGAGATAACATGCTAAATAAATCGTAGTTATCACTAAGTGAGATCAATCATCCAAGTAAAAAACACTATGAACATGTTGTCACTTGGATATGCACCCTTTGAGGAGATTTAAAGCTCTCTTCATCTAAGTGGCACAATTAAATCACCTCTAGACTTGTGGGTAGCCTAAGGAATGAGGTGAATCTCTAGATAGGGTGAGCTCCCTTGATATACCACTTTGAATTGCAACTACTACCAAGCTTAGGGGTGAAAAGGGGGAGAGATAACTAAAAGTAAACTAACCTAAGGGAGGTGATACATAAAATATATTGATGAAATCCAACCATATGCATATTATACTTGAAATTGACTGATAAACTAAACATACACTCTTCAATCTATGTCTTCTTGCATCAATGTTACATTGTGGGGTTATGGATGAATTTGAAAAGCTAGAGGAATAGACAAGAGGCCTTTAATGGAACTAATGAATAGACTAACTCACTTAAACATCAACATTTCATGGAAGACATTACACACCTAGCAAGAGGAAGATACATAGTATTCACTAATCAAATTCAACATTCAAGTAAATCACACTATGAATAGTCATAAAAGAGGTAACACTTAGTCATTTTATTGATAAAAAGGTATATAAATGAATATGGCTTCACCATACTTAGGTGGAGCATCCTATACAATGCCAAAATGGCTAGTTCTTATAGAACTTGAGAGAGAAAGAGAAGAAAAAAATTACAAGGGTCACAAGGACACTTTGCAAGCTGATCTAAGGAGATACTTTTGAATTTGGATATGGTATGTGATGAACCATGCAAGGTTAGGATCTAAAAGTGTCAATCCAAGTCACAAACTTCATGAAAAGTGGCAAGAAAACTCCTCAACTAGCTCACAAAAATTACCTTCATGATTGGAGATATTTGAACATCCTATAACTAATGAGGATAAGTCAAAATTATTTTAATGGAGTTTAGGAACATAAAAAATTCCTCTCCATGCATTAGTTTTAGGCTTGGTCATATGGAATCACCTAGAGAGAAACAATCATCATCTACTATCATGAAAACTGATCTTTCATTCACCCTACACATTTTGATTTCAAATTGGCATTATTTTCTCATTAAAATATATGGGAGGAAGTTAATGACACCTGTAAATTCACTCCATGGCCCTATAATCACCTATGACACCTTAAAAATCCATTCACTTTAAGTTTTCACACTTCTCCCTAATTTATCTATTAGGCCAATTTTGAATAGTTGAAATAGAGATATTGTTAGAACCCTTGGAGTTTTTTTTTAGTTTGAAGTTGACATTATGGGTTAGACCAAATATATATATTCATCCCAAAGTTGGTTTAATGTTCAAAATCCTCCTATATCCTACACAACACAAAAATTGGTCAAAAATAAAATTATTTTGCCATGTCTGTATAGGTCCATACATCTTAAAATAATGTGGATAATATTGATTAATTCCTTTCAAAGTTACAATAGGTTTCATAGCCATATTGTGCCATTATATTGCATTTACAACTCCATTTTCACAAACTAGTCCTTGTAAGGGTTTAAGAGGGTTTTAGTCCTATTTTCCTTCTTAAGTTTGGTTCATAAAGTTTAGACATCCAACCTTAAAAAAAATTCCACAAATTATTTTCTATGGATCTCCTCCAACTCCTTCTAACTTATCGGGCTCCCATGTAAATTCTCCAAAAAGATGTGAGTCTCAAAACCTAACCTATTTAGCTCCCTTCCTTTATTGTATAGGCCTAACAATGGTCTCAAGCTCAAATTGATTCTCTTAAGTATTTATTTACAATTTTTAGGTTTGTACACATCTATTTATACCCCCTTAAAATTTTCAAATTAATTATAATTCTTTACAAATATTAGAACTAAAAGTGACTCCCTCATCTAGCACTAGGCCTCAACCTTATCTTTAGGCCTGATTTCAAATTTTGGTGTCTAGACCACACTATTTAGCTTCTTATCTCTATGATTAGTTTCCATACTTGTCCTCAGTTTTTTTTTATCTTTTAAATACTTATTTAATGGTCTCTACACCTTCTAGCTTCATCTTTTTCCATTTTCCTTCCAATCTGCTAGGGTTTGTATTAAGGGGAGTACCCTCTATCTAAGACAAAATAGAGGCAACTTACCCTATTTTTATATGAATATTACTCATTTAATGATATTATAAAACTCATATATACCTTCTATACCAATTATGGGCTCTTGGTCAGGTCAAGAGGTCCCCCTATTCCCTCAATCTTCAAGACAACTGTGTGGGAAGGCAGATTATGCAAGGGTATTGGAAAGTTGACTGTAGATAGTTGATCAAGATATTTTTCCATATATTTTAATGATATTATAGTATCATGAGAGATAAATTTACCATTTTAAAATTATTACCATGCTTACTGGCTGATGTTAAACCCTTCAAGTCACACTCTTGGGTTGGTTGCTTAAGGTATAGACTGTGTGTAGGGTTCTCAATATGTACTGTGTAATTTTTTATAACCCTTTGTTTGATGGAATGGCATATGGAAATATCCTAATGATACATCCTTAGTCATGATTCATTAATTCCTAATCCATTCATTAATCTAACTCCTAATTATTATCCATACACTTTGTCTAGCTTTCAACACTATGATTACAAAACCTAACTGTGTTGTTCTTGAGAACCTTACTTGTAGGTGACTTCATTTCTTGAATGGGAACTTGGTAATATTACTTTAAGATTTTATTATAAAAATTTAAGTCTCAAAAAATGTGTTCATACATTCACTCACCTTGATATTTCCAAGACATCCCTTAGATTCAAATTTCCAGCCCACTATCTTGATTGAGACACTTCTCCTTTAAACCCTACTATATATTATTTTAGCTCATTTGGACCTATTCATGAATGTGAAAATTATTTCCTTTAATCTTGATAGCCACCTCTCATCTGAATTCACTTTAGACTCATCATTAATGGGATACAAAAGCTTTAAATTATATAAAACTAGCTCATTATTTGAGATAGTCATCTATAGTGGTTATAAGTGAGTATTTCAAGCCTATGTATGGATAGGGTGTGTTCTTAGGTAACCATAACTCATGGTGTCACTCCATTTTGATGATATTTATTATTATAATCTTCATGTCAACTACTAAAACCATCCACATATATTAACAAGGCTTATCTTGCAACCTAGGTAGGTAAGAGGCCTTCCTTAGACTCAGGCTTGTAGGTGAACATTACTTGCAAATAGTGATTTGATTACCCTCTTTAGACCTTGAAACAACCACTTTCACTTTGTAATAAATATTATATCTCTTTAAATCTAATAGTAATATGTATAAAATACAAGATAAAGTTATTTTGAAGCATTGAAAGACTTTGAAACCATGTCCTATGATATCTCCAAAAACTCCTGGGCCTCTATTTTACTCTTTTGTGGAAAGTGTCCCTATATCAATCATCATGTTTGGGAGGTAATATCCACTTGAAAATACCAAATTATCCCTTAAAATAGGGTTAGAATGGTCTATATCACACATTAGGATATCAAAGAGGCTTCCGTCTCATATTATAACCTCCCATATATCCATTTGGTTCTCTGCTAACACCTTTTAGGGACTGTGTCCCAGAATACTTAGTCATCCTCTTGAATGTAGTTTCAACTTGATCTTGTCAAACTAACCTTCCACATTAGTATATAATGATTCTATATCAATGTTATAACTTGAAAAATAATCTCATTACTTTTTTTATGACCACAAAAGATTCCACAACTCTTTGTTCAAATCATCTGTAAGTGGATATTTAGTTATATAAAGGTAGATTTTGAGCAAGGTTAATGTAGTGGAAAAACATTTGGCCTTAAATGGATTATAAACATAACTTAATAACACCAAATGTATTATTTTCATTATATAAACTTGAAATAAGTGTCAAGACCCTTTATACAATGTGGATTTGAGCTTCATGGCACCTATAGGTGCAGTTTCATGGTGTAGGCTTAACAAAGGTAGGGATGACTAGTTATTATAGTCTTCATAATGCCAATGAAAGATATTTAACTTTATTTATTATATCATAAGGATGTGATAAAAACTTTAATTACTCTACCAAAACTCCATGAATATGCTTCAGGAATTTGTACACTCCACTTGGTTGACTATGTATGGTAGTCATAGGGTAGATTGACTATTTGTATGGTAAATGACTAAAAAAATTGAATATGGATTTGAAAATTAAACTAAGATATCATGATATAATTTTAACACATTGGAAAAAAATTAAATAACCTATCATAATTCTTTGTAACCATGGAGAAACACAAAGCTCCTTACAATGGTGAAAACTACCCATTGCACTCAAAAGAGACCAATCTACAAATTTGAGGTTATTAGCTCGTAAAAACACCACAATAAATGAAAAAAAGTATGGGGATCATTGGGGAAGAAATTAAAAATCCTCTATAACCAAAATCAATAAGTTATTTGCACAAACTTGCCAAGAATGAAGCAAAACTTGCAAGGTTGATAGATTTTCAAGAAGAAAAACATAGTCAACTTCAAATAGATGATTCATAAAACACAATTTAATATTATTAAAACTTATTATATTTAAATTAAGGTATTGGATGTAGAAAAAACTCCCAAAATAATTTTACATGAAATTTCTTGAGTTATTTTTACCAAGCAAAAACCAGCAAGTCACTTTTGCTTGCCAAAAAAGGTTAAAAAGGAGATGGATAGTTTTGAGAAAAAAATGACACTTCCAGATAAATTAAAGTTTGGATGAGTTTAGGGAAGATTAATAGTCACATTTATACCTTTTCCAAGTGGCACACTTCTAAATGAGGCTGTACAAATGCCATTTTCTTCTTTTTCTTTAAGAAAATTGACTTTTTAGTAAACAACCTACCATATTTTAGTTACTAATAGTTGATTAAGACTTATAAGGACACATAAGACATGACATCACCTATTATATCCTTTACATTTCCCAATAAACCTATATAATTCATTAAATGCACCTTTTTGACCCTTAAAATGACTCAAAATGATAAATGAACATTAAAAATAATTAACCAAAGCCCATATAACATTAATTGACATTAATTAATCTATGAAACACCTCATGACCAGATATTATACCCCCATAAAGCACATAAACCTCAAGTTTTTACCTAGAGTTTCCCCAATTTGACCTACAATTCAAATCTCGTCAACAATTTGGTGACTCATAGGGGTAGTATGCCTGTTATACTAACTAAACTAGTAGCCTTATCAATCCATTAGACTTAGGAGTCATCTAAAGTTGAGACAAACAAGAATACTTTGACCATTGAATACAAACTTTGCTCAAGACAAAGACTACTAATGACTACCTCAACCACACAAAGTAAAGGATACTCACAATAAAGATAGAAAACACACACATACATGTGCTTAAAACACTTAGGGGAATCTAAAAAAAAAAATTATATATAGTTAACAATTAGTCATACCTCCCTTTTTAGGATCAAAAGGAAAGTTTCTTGAGTCTCCTTTTGCATGAGATGGATGAGAATGCCAAGTATGTTGCTCTTTAGATTGAACACTTGATGGACTAGACCTTTTATTTGACACTTCATTTGACTTGTTCTCAAGTAGACCATCTTAAAATTGGTCTTCAATGTAGACATATTACTCTTCACCTTGTACACATACTTAAAATTTCTTCCCACTTTATATCTTATGGTCAACTTTCATTGTCTTTGTAGGTATGGTCTCAAAAGGAATGATTTATTGTTCCTTGAAAGATGGAGGCCAATAGAGGTTTATCTTGACCTCCAAATGTTTTTGTGTATTTTTTTCTTTCTCACCTATGTAATTTTGTATAATTTCATCTTGATCATCTATGACATCTTGGATAATGTTATCTTTCTCACCATCACTTGTAACCATCTCTAAAGGAATTGTAGACCCCTTGAGAGATTCAAACTCTTTGCAAGTGTCCTTAAATATCTAACACAAGTCATTATATTTAATTTTATCAAAATAATGAAGAGGAATAATAAGAGATACTCATTCAAATTATTATTTATATTATAAAATAACCTCTTCCAAGATTTCTTCTTCAACACAAGAAGTATATGCTTCAACATCAACCAAACAAGAAGATTCAACACAAGAACTCACCTCTTATTCATCACTTAGGACATCTTGAAAGGTTTAAAATTTTACCTTAGATATCAAAATTTTATCTTGTTTTTTTAAGGGTTGAAACATCTTCAAACTCATTCCTAGTGATACCAAGACTAGGCATCTTGAAATCTGGTGACCTAGCCTAATAAGGCTGCCAAGGACTTGCACTTTATTCAAGTAAGAGTTCTAAATTCTACTAAAAAAAATTATCTTCTTGAGGTTCCCACATCATATTTCCATCAAGGCAAAGGTTGATGGTATGAGGAAAAAAGGAAGTAGTTGGTGGAGGTGGGACAAAAGGCTTAAAATTAGATTGAGAATGAAAAGTAAGAGGTTCTTTTGGGAGTTCTTGAGGAAGGGGAGGCAGACCTTGGGATAAAACAACTTTATTTTATTCTTTCCACTTTAAAAAAAATTCATTCACATATTATTTAGCTTGATTTATCTCTTTAGGAAGGGTAGATGGGGTGTGTTTAGGCATATGATCTTCTTTTAGGTCTAAACCTTTTATCTCACCTTGACTTAGCAATCTCATATTTGCCTCTAACTTTTTAATTTGTTTGGATAGTTTATCTTAGAAAAGTATTTCTTGAAGATTATAGGAATAATCATGAGTATGGGTAATAAATTAGGGCTGACATGAAACACAAGAATCTTTTTGAGGAAGGGTGGGATGGACTTGAAAAGGATCAACCTCATCCTCTACTTCACACTTCTTGGCAATGCTTCTATCTTCTTTCTTTCCCCATGATTCCACTATTTTACTCTATCTTAGGATGTTAGGATTATAATATTTTTCTTTAGGGATGGTAGGAAGAGTTTATATAGGATCAAGAGTATTCTCAACTTCACACTCTTTGTTAAAACTTTTCTCCTCTTTCTTTCCCCAAGACTCTACTATCTTATTCCAACTTAAGACATTGGGATTATGAGTCTCTTTTTGAGGTGGTGGAGATGTTTTATGAGAGGGAAATGAGGGTTTTATATCTAATTAATTTTATACTAACATGGACTATTGAATATTCATATTTTCCATTTCAATCTGCCTATCAAGATTAGCTTCAAACACAAGGTTTCTTTTTTCAATTCTCTCCTCCAACTGATTGGGAAAAGGATGAGTTTAATAAGCTTAGTTTGGTTCATGAGTAGGGGTCATGTATGGATGATAGGAAACTTTGGAAAATTTATATTAAGGTTTATAGGTATTTTTAGGTTTCCTTTCATGAACTCCTACGCTATCCTCTAAGGAATAAACTAGACCATTCACATCAAGCATCTCACTTGTGAGTTTTTGCCAATTATATCTCTCAATAGGTACCCACTCTCTTTTGATCAAATCTAATTCTTCTCTCACATTATTAATAAAATTATTAGGAATATATATACCACATCCATTTTTAGTATCAATATATAACATATATCTTTCATATCCCAAGATTGTCTTGTTGAAGGTGGAAATGGGTTGGCTTGAGGAGTGGCTAGGTTGACTAAAAGGAGCAAAACATTGATAAGGCTGGTTATAGGACTGATATAATTAATTCATGGGATGAAAAGGATCATATTGGATATTATTAAATTCATATTAAGGTTGATAAGTATCATGAAAATATTGACCAAGGACTTGTTCATATTGATAGGGAATGGTACAAGCTTGAAATATCTCACCAACTTGTAGAGAACAAAACTCAACACCAAAGTTAGCCATGAAACCTCATTGAAAACAAGAAAAAAAAGGAAACATGTTACCATAAATATTAAAAGGATAACCTATCCTACTTTAAAATATGATATATATTTAAAGTCACCATTGATGCTTTGATAGACGCCTCTAAAAGCTGATTTTTGAGAGACAACACCAAAAATCTCTCAATCTCTTAGAACAAGAGTCCCACTAGTCCTAAAAATAAATATTGTCACTTGTATATGAACCATTTTATTAGATGAAAATCTATCCTCATCTAATTTTAATAATTAAATCACCTATAGGCTTATGGGTAGTCTAAGGAATGAGGTGAATCTCTAGATAGGGCTAACTCCCTTAATGTACCACTTTTAAATTACAACTAATACCAAACTTGGGGGTGAAAAGAGGGAGATATAATTGAAATTAAAATAACCTAAGGAAGGTGATACACTAAATATATTTGTTAAATATAGCCATATTCATATTACACTTGAAATCAAAGGACAAACTAAACATACACTCTCCAATCTATGTCTTCTTGCATCAATGTTACATTGTGGGGTTATGGATGAATGTGAAAAGATAGGAGAAATATAAAATAGTAATTTAATGGGACTAATTAATATAATAACTCACTTAAACTTTTACATTTTTTGGAACACATCACATGCCCTGCAAGAAGAAGCTACAAATAGGTGAGATAATGTGACAACTTACTAAGGATCCATAGTCTTCACTAATAAAATTAAACATTCAATTAAATAAAACTATGAAAGTAATGGAAGAGGTAAAAATTAGTCATTTTATTGATAAAAAAGTATAAAAATTATCAGGACTTCACCATACTCAGGTGGAACATCCTATACAATGCCAAAATAACTAGTTCTTATAGAACTTGAGAGAGAGCGAAGAAGAAAAGTAAAAGGGCCACAAGGAAAATTATCAAGATAATTCAAGGATTTAATTATGAATTTTTAGATGGTATTAGATTAACCATGCAATTTTAGGAGATAAAATTTTCAATCCAAGTCACAAACTTCATGAAAAGTGGCAAGAAAACTCCTCAACTAGTTCAAGAAAACTACCTTCATGATTGGAGTTATTTGAACGTCCTATGACTGATGAAGAGAATTAAAAAAAAATTTAATGGATTTTAAATACATCAAGCATTAATCTCCATACATTAATTTTATGCTTTGTTATCTGGAATAACCTAAAGAGAAGCAATCATCATCTATAGTCTAGAAAACTACTCTTCTATGCACCCTACACACTTGGATTCCAAATTGGCATTAGTTTCTGATTAAAATACATGGGAGGAAGTTAATGAAAAATTTAAATGCCCTTAATGGACTTATAATCACCAAGGACACCTTAAAAATTCATTCACTTGAATTTTTCACAATTCTTCCTATTTTGTCTACTAGGTTAGTTTTGACAAGTTGAAATGAGATCTATTGTTCTAACCCTTAGGAGTTGTTATGGAGTATTAAATTTACATTGTGTGTTATAAAAAGTATATATATTCCTCCCAAATTTGGTTTCATGTTCAAACACCTCCTATATCCTACACAACACAAAAAATGGTCAAAAATAGCCTATTTATACCATGTCCCTAGAGGTCTATACATCCAAAAAGCATTTGGAGAATATTTATTGATTAATTTAAAAGTTTTAATAGTTTTAAAGGTCATAATATGCCATTATATATCATTTACAACTCCATTTTCAAAAAATGGTCCTTACAAGGGTTTATGAGGGTTTTAGACCTATTTTCCTTCTTAAGTTTGGTTCATAAAGTTTGGAAGTACAACCTTTAAAATAATGACACAAATTATTTGATAGGTACATCATAAAACTCCTATGAACTAATATATCTACCATGAAAATTCTCCAAAAATATGTGAGTCTCAAAACCTGACCTATTGAGTTCATTGCATAGGCCTAACAATAGTCTCAAGCCAAAATTGATTCTCCTAAGGATTTATTTACAAGTTTGAGGTTTGGAAAAATATTTGTATACCCAATTAAAATGTTCAAATTCATTATAATTCTTTCCAAATATTATAATTTAAATTGACTCCCTCATCTAACACTAGGCCTTAACCTTGTCTTTACGCCTGGTTACAAATTTTGGTGTCTAGACCACCTTGTCTAGTTTCTTCTCTCTTTGATTAGCTTCCATAATTTTCCTATTCTTTATTTATATTTAAAAACCTTCTTTAATGGTATCTACACCTTCTATATTCATATTTTTTAGTTTCCTTCCAATCTGCTAGGGTTTACATTAAGGGGAGTACCCTCTATCTAAGACAAAATAGAGGGCACTTACCCTATTTTTATATGAAATTTAATCATTTAAAGAGATTATAAAACTAATATATATGATATTTACCAATTATTGGCTCTTTTTCAAGTCAAGAGGTCCCCTTATTCCCTCAATCTTCAAGACAACTATGTGGGAAGGCAGACTGTGCAGGGGTGTTTGAGAGTTGATTGTAGATACTTGAACAAGGTCTCTTTTCCATTTATTTTTATGATATTTAAGTTTCATTAGGGATACATTTATAATTTTTAAATTATTACCATTATTTTTTACTAATGATAAACCCTTCAACTCACACTCTTGGGTTGGCTGCTTAAGGTATAGACTGTGTGTAGGGTTCTTAATATGTACTGTGTGTACTTATTCATAACCCTTTGTTTGATGGATTGGTGTATTTAAAGAGATTTATGAGACCTCATTATTCATTATTCATTAATTCCCAATCCATTCATCAATATAAATCCTAATTATTCTCCATACACTTTGTCTAGCTTTCAACACTATGATTACAAAACCTGACTGTGTTGTTCTTAAGAACCTTACCTGTAGGTGACTTCCTTTATTGAATGGGAACTTGGTCATGTTGCTTGAATATTTTATTAGAAAAATTGAGGTATAAAAACATGTTTACATACCTTCACACACCTTTAGAGTTATAATACACCCCTTACATGGAAACTACCAACCCACTGTCTTGATTGAGATACTTCTCCTTTAAACCCTACTACAGGTTATTTTAGGTCATTTGGACATATTAATGATTGAAAAAATTATTTACTTTAATATTGATAAACACATATAATATTAATTCACTTTTTACTCATCATTAATGGGATAAAATAAATTTAAAGTATATAAAACTAGCTCACTATTTGAGACAATCATCTATAGTGGCTATAGGTGAGTATTTCAAGCCTGTGTATGGATAGAGTGTGTACTTGGGTAACCAAAACACTTACTGTCACTACCTTTTGATGATATGTATTCCTAAAATTTTCATTTCAAATATTGGAAACATCCACACATATTAACAAGGTCTATCTTGTAACTTAGGTAGGTAAGAGGCCTTCGTTGGACTTAGCCTTGAAGGTGAACATTACATGCAAATAGTGGTTTGAGTACTCTCTTTAGACCTTGAAAAAACCACTTTCCCTTTGTCATAAATCTTATATATCTTTAAATATAATATTCCTATGTAGATACTATATTATCAAGTCATTTTTAATCATTGAAATACTTTGAAACCATGACTTATGATATCTCCAAAAACTCCGAGGCCTTTGTTTTACTCTCTTAGGGAAAGTATCCCTATATCAATCATCATGTTTTGTAGGTAATATCTAATTAAAATTCCAAATTATCCATTAAAATAAGGTTAAAATTATATATATCACACATTATGATATCAAATAGGTTTCCATCTCATATTTTAACCTCCCATATAGCCATTTGGTTCTCTGTTAACACCTTTCAGGGACTGAGTCCCAGAATACTTAGTCATCCTCTTGAATGTAGTTTCAGCTTACTCTTGTCAAAATAACCTTCCACATTAGTCTATCATGATTCTATATAAATGTTACAACTTTAAAAAATATCTCATTACTTGCTCTATCACCACAAAATAATCCACAACTCTTTGCTTAAATCACCTGCAAGTGGAGATTTAGTTGTATGAAAGCAGATTGTGAGCAAGGTTAGTGTAGTGGCACAAAATTTAGCCTTAAATGGATTATAAACCTACCTTCATACCTAAAAATTCATTATTTTCATTATATAAACTTGAAATAAGTGTTAAAACCCTTTATACAATGTGGATTTGAGCTTCATGGCACCTATAGGTGCAGTTCCATGGTGTAGGCTTGGTAAAGGTAGGGATGACTAATTATTATAGTCTTCATAATTCCAATGAAAGATATTTAAATTGATTTATTATATCATTAGGATGTTATAAACACTATAATAACCCTACCTAAACTCCATGAACATGCTTCAGGACTTTGTACATGCCACCTGACTAACTGTGTATGGCAGCCATAGGGTAGATTGATTGTTTGTATGGTAAATGATTGAAAAACATGAAAATGGATTAGAAAATGAACTTTATATATCATGAGATAATATTAACATGTTATAAAAAATTTAAATAACCTATCATAACTCTATGAAATCATGGATAAACACAAAGCTCACAAGTAAAAATAAATATTTTTGGAGATATTTAAATTAATAAGGATAATTTATAACTATTTTTTGGTCTGATATTATGATTTGGGTGTTCAACCATCTCAAAATGAAACCCATATTTCTTAATGTATAAAATGTACTCATGCATTTTTTAATGTATAAAATATTCTTCATGGCACCAACCCCTTTGCCGAGCACCAACCCAACAACAATTCGTGAGCACCAACCCACAGGAGCACCAACCCCTTTGTGTATACCACACACCTATCTCTCAATGTTTCTATATCAACAAATGATAGTTCAATACAACATCTCTTTCCTCTCTCTCTCACCTTTGCTCTTCTAAGCTAGATATAACAAATACAAATCATATTCATCTCTCACAATTGCTCTTCTAAGCTAGATATTACAATATCAAATCAACCTCTCTCAACCATATTACAAATGGCTTCTCAAGCCTTGATTTATGGATTTCGAAATGACATTTGGCCTTCCCCCTTTGTGACCTTTCAATCCTGATGGAAAATGGCACCAATCTTGGATGACCCTTCATATTCAAGCCTTTGAAAATTCATGTGGTGACCCTTCATGACCAAAATCGTCCTTCCCACTTTTGTCCTTATCTTTGGTGACTTTTCATATTCCTCAAAGTGTCCATTCATGAGAAATTGCACCCTTACTCTTTTGTCTTCATTTGGTGACTCTTGGTATTCCCCAAGATGACTCTTCATGGGAAAATGTGTCCCATATTTCTTTTGTCTTTACCCCATGGCTCTTCAACTTCTCCATGGGCCCTTCTTTTGTCTCATATGCAACTAAAAATATATTTGTTAATATTAAATAAATATTAACTCATATTAGCCAAGATATATTTATTACAAACAACATTAAATGTAATGGGGCATTTATCACCAATAATACTATACCTTTGACATCAATGAAAACATTTCCAACAATCTCCCCCTTTGTCATTGATGGCAACCTCAATCCTGAAACTACCACATCCTATCACCTGCACATACGATCATCTGAAAACATACAGTAACTACCCCTTACTGTAACAACCTATACCTATTCCTTGTACCTATTTTCTGCACCTATACCTATACATGTTATTCTCCCCCTTTGACATCAATGGCAAAGGGACTACTTGGAGATAACACTTAGCTCCCCCTCAACTGATGCTGAACATCAATGGCAGGAAGTAATAGAAATTACTCCCAACTCCTCTCGCATGTCTTTGAGAAGATATCTGATTAAAACATTGCCTGTCCTTTGAGAATATGCAATCAAATCATTTGAATATTTCCTTATAATCTCACAACCTTTCACATGAAACTTTAAGGTGTATCCTTGAACACATATTTACCTTACACTCAAAAGATTATGCTTACAAAACATTCTTAGCTTTGGTTTTACTAATATCCAAACTTAAAATACCTTTTTCAGCTATCGCAGTAGTGGTTTTATCTTCAAATTTCACTATGCCACCATTGATCTTCTTTACTCTTATCTCTTATCATATGCCTCGAACATCTGCTATCAGCAAACCATGGCTGATCTTTATTTCTTACATGCAAAGCTGTTTGCACCAACATAAATATTCAAGTTATTTCTTTTGCCATGAACATGACTGAACCTTCTTCCCGATGAATGGAACTTTGAAACTCTGATCCTTCATTGAATCTACATAAGTATCCTTTTCATTCTTTCTAAAACTGTTAGCTCTTTTTCAACATTCTAATTTCTTGTGACCATAATCATTTGAAACACTTTAAAACATTGCATATGCAAGAATCATAATACTGATGCAAAATTTTCTTTAAAAAATATATTCCCTCAAAATATATATAAATTAATCTGTCAACTCACCTTCTTGTCATACAACATAGCCAAGACCCAATAGCATCCACCATGCTTCAATTTTCTTAAAAGTGTCTCCTTAAAGCCTAGAAGAGACACCCCCACACAAAAGGGTCCTAGAAACAAATCTCAGGAGATTCCCACATCTCCTCTGTTTCTTCCTTTATCTTCTTGTGTTTTTCTTTTAGAATCTATTTAAGCTTGTCTAACCTTTTTAACTTACTAACCTTATCACTTATGATGTTATTCATCTTCTCAACTCTTACACCTATGTTATCTTGACAAAGCTCATGCTCAAATGTAACAAGAGATTCTACACAATCCTTCCTTTCTGATTCTTTATCTACTATAGCAAGTAATTCATTTTCACTTTTAAACTCAACCTGATCAACCTTTACTATTTTAGGTCTCCAAACCTGAATTTGTTTTTTCTCATATTTTCTAGGGTCTCTATATCCTTTGACATACCTTGAATATCTCTTTACTTTATTTTGACATAATCTAACAATATGGACAACCTCATGACAACAAAAGCAAACAATATTTCTCATACCTTTTTCTTGAATGTGACTGAGATCTCCCTTTAACTGATTGCTTCTCCTCATACAGTCTCTTGCCTTATGACCAACATGATGACAAACAAAACAACGGCCATGAAAAGAATTTGAAAACTTAAAAGCATTAGAGGAGCTATTAGTTTATAACATATTTTTGGAGATATTTAAATTAATAAGGATAATTTATAACATATTTTTTGGTCTGATTCTATGATTTGGGTGTTTAACCATCTCAAAATGCAACCCCTATTTTCTTGCATTTCATTCAAAACCTCATATGGATGACCTATCTAGGCTAGAACCATGATTTTATACTATTTAAAAATGCTACCCACATTAAATTTGTGATAATTTATCTTTTAAATCCATTCAAAACTCTTATCCTATATGAACTCTTCATATTTGCTCATTGGGCAAAGGGGTATCCTAGCCATCTATATGGACTATTGTCCATTTGCTAAGTGGGAATTGCATATAAGCATTTTAGTGAGGTACAATTTTTTTATGACACCTATTATATCATCATGAATCATTTTTTAGTCATTTAAAATCTCCTTTCACCTCTATATAGTTTGTCTCACTTACTCTTGTT
Organism: Torreya grandis; assembly: GCA_037957365.1. Classification (NCBI taxonomy): domain Eukaryota; kingdom Viridiplantae; phylum Streptophyta; class Pinopsida; order Cupressales; family Taxaceae; genus Torreya; species Torreya grandis. The sequence goes on from JARHVA010004745.1 coordinate 1,248,931, forward strand.
ATATTGAATCTTGTTGTGACTGTGCATAGAGCTTGGGACCTTGTGTAAGCTCTATTTTCCCCTTTGGAAAGTTTCATGAAACCAATAAAATAAAATTTTAGGTCTTAATTAGATATTTTACCAAGGTTTTATTACATTCACCATGATAATGCACCTTTTAACTACAAAATTGAGTCCCTACCTAACTAGACTGAGACACTTTTCTCTTGGTTTATTGTAGGTGAAAATGCCCCTATCTAGATCCTAGGATCTGATGTGGAAATATATTTTGATATAAATTTAATATACACTAATAATTTAACCCATGATCCTTATTAAATCCCTAAGAACACCATTTTACATCAATTTTTAGATCATTGTTTAGGTTGAGGTGACCTACCTACAACCCTTCTTATAAGTGTATACAAGGGTCTTGTTCATTTGGTTATGATGATAATAATCTCCTTGAGACATCATGTGAGGTTAAATAATGAGTATATTTCAATTTCACTCACCTATATGCCCCATTATAACTCAAACTATGCCTTTCCTTGGACTAATCTACTTTTCCTCAAGACCCTATTGGATGCCATCATTTTCCACGCCTAATGGGTACCAATAAGTGGTCATAGGTTCTACAACACTTTACCTCAACCATTTATTAACTAATTTAATTAATTTTTACTCACTATATCAATATATATATATCCCATTTATGAGGTTATACTCAATATTTATCCTTGAGGTAATAGAAGGCTATTCACTACTATAGGCCTATAAATATCATTACAATAATTTAGTATGTTTGGAAGCAAATTTGAGGCTTTTCAAAACCATCTTCCACTATAACTTCCTCCTTAAAACTTGGAATGTTCCTTTTCCATAAAAAAATATTCAATATTCATATATTTATCCACTTTTAAAACCTTGGGAAACATGTCATGGAAGGTTCACAAAAACTTGCTCACCTCTTTTTGCTCTTTTAGGGATTTGATCCCAAGACTCAATCTTGAACTTCAAATAGGATTCCATATCTCATTTTGATTTCTAGTATTTTTATATGGGTCTAAAAATCATTTATTTTTATGTAAATGAAAAGGAAGTGTAACATTTCTTTAACCCTTCCACACAGTACTTAAACCCCTACTCAACCACTTGTAAGTGGGTGTTTTAATAAGCAAAGAGTGGACTGAGTATGAAGCACCTAAAATCATGAGTGCATATGGAGTTTTCATGCTTTATTAAAAAATTATTAGTGAACCCCAAACCATTTCAATAATTTTAAACACACATCCATTTCTTTATACATTAGTATGACATCAGTATAGGTCTTTAGATGGTTGTTTGGGCCAACTATGCAGGCAAAGTATAGAATTGAGGCAAAACATGATGGTGAAAAGATTTATAATAGATAAAAATTAATTATAATTCATAAAAAACATGATTAAAATTATTTACACCTTTAAACCAACTTCTAAAACATCTCCTTCAATATGTAAATCACTTGTATGTGCATGTGGAAGAGCAATCAAGGGCATCAAATGACTATTTGGGCATGGTGAATATGATTTGGGTCACCTTTGAAGATTTTACAAACCTATAAATTGTATTTATTCAAATATTTATGGTATTAAAAACTGAGACACCTTGAATGCAACTCCAGGAACAAGATAAATAAGCCCATACACATGAAAGCAAGTGAAACTAAGCATGAAGTTGACCATGGAGTAAGATAGGATTGAAAACTACTCAAATAATTTCATGGTAAGACAAAAAATGGGAATACATGTTAATATTATCTAGATAATTTTGGATCACAATATACCAACTATTTGAGACCCCTACAATAAAAACGCTTAGTAGACAAGGAGCACTGTAGCTGAAACTGCACCTGGTGACACCCTCTTGCAACATGGACTAAATTACTCATTCAAACATTATGAAACTTTAATAAAATAATGGATACCATCTTATAAGTAATTAAAAATCCTCTAGAGAAAACATCACTAATTGGTTCATACGTATTTGGTATAAATGGAGCAAAACCTATAGGGTGCATGAAACAACTAGTAAAAGAGCATAGTCAACTTGTTAATGATGGTTCATAAGGAAAATTTGATCACTTATAAATTTATTTATATTTAAATTAATGTATTTGATTTTAAAATAAAATAACAAAAAAATTTCCTTGAAACTACCTGTGTTGTCCATACCAAGCAAAAACCTGAAGGTCACTTCAATGTGTCTAAGAAACCTAAAAATGAGAAGAAAAGTTTTTGCTATAAAATGGCACTTCAAGATCAATTTAATCATGGATATGAGTTAGGTGAAGATTAATATTCCTCAAAATATCATTTTCCTTGTGTTAAACTTCCCAATAAGGCCGTACAAGTGCCATTTACTCTCTTTTTTAGTGATTTCTACAATTTTAGTTAGCGAACCTACCATATCATGATGTTTCTAACATTAATGACATGAAATCTGACCTATTTGATGTTATAAATTAAAATATTACATTTGGTAACCTTGGTAAATGTGCCACTTTCATTTTTTACCTTTAAAATCTCACTAAAATGACTCAAATTGATAAATAAACTAATAAAACTAAAACCAAAGCTAATATAGCATAAAATGAGCTATCGTACACCCCACGATGAGATTTATACTCCCGAAAACATCTAAAAATATAATTTTTTTACATAGGGGTACCCTAATTTATCCTAAAGGTCAAATTTGGTCAATATTAACCTAAGTTATTCATGAGATATGGGTAATGTTCATAGGTGAAATTTATATGCATTAGTTTTTGAATTGAGGGGCTATGTATTATGAATGATTTTTAATAACTATAGATAGGTTTAAACCCTCTTAAAACCCTAATAATGACTTGATGTTGGTCAAAATTACTAAAATGGATTGAAATTCCTAGGTAAGTGTTTGAATCTTGTAGTGAACTCTCCTAGGTAGCTCTAGGTGGTGGTATTTAGACAGATGAGAGAGAAAATGTGAAGATACAAACTTGTTATGATGAAGTTAATGTAGCTATAAAAATTTGTATTATAAAAAGTTTTAAAATGATTGGATGAATAAGGTAGATACTTGTATTTTATTCCCATATTGGTTTTTAGATTTGTTCTAATCCTTAAGTGTCTCATTTTGGTTATCCAAGTAGGCCAATCACTAATAGGCCTAATAGAGGAAATTGTACAAAACCCAAGCAATATTGAGAATTTAGTTCTAAGTATGTTTTTAAGGTATATTTATTGATTCAAGTGCATGTATTTTTTTATCTTAACTTATAAGTCACATCCATGTCTTGGAGGAGTTTTAAATATAGTGTAAGTGGTGAAAATGATGAAGCCAAAATGACTTATCTAGCTCAGTGAGGTTTGTGTGTAGTGAGTTCAACAAATTTGTTTATAATACCAATAATTTATAATAGAACATATTATTTTTATATTTTAATATGGTTTTGATATTTCATAGAATAATTTTCATGTATGAGAAGTATTTGAATGTCCCTATATGGAAATTAGAAGGTTAATGTTTCATGACTATGTTTTTAACAGAGATGAAAAGTTAGATTTGAATGTAATTTCATGAAAGAGTGATTCAATTTAGTGAATGGTGTTTTATTTTTTACTATAAATTATTTTTAATTATTTTTAAAATCTTGGAAGTTAGTTTAAGAGGTCATAAATTTGAAGCCAAAATGGCTTGTTTGGTTTAAGTAAGACTGTGTGAGATAAGGTCAGGGGATTGGGATGTAAGACCAATGTTTGATATTAAATATTATGGTTTTTATGATTCAAGTTTTTATAAATATTTTATATAAATTTTTTAATGTATATATAATAATTTAAAGTGTACTTTTAGGTGTTGTATGTCAAGTAGTTTCATGACTAGTTTTTGACAGTTCTGAGTGATCATACTAAAGAGATGAGTTTAAGAATTTTGCCCTGAGTTGAAATATTTCAAGAACATGGTGATGACCCTAAGTTTATGAATATTTTATTTATGTTTTTTATTGATCACTTTTGATTGGATTAATTAAGTTTGAGTTTTAGTATTGAAAGGTAGATTTCTGGTGTACACAAGCATTATAGGACTAAGTACTAATGAGGGGTTTCATGTAGTGATTTATTGTAAAATGACTTATAGATCCTAAAAAACATTATTTGGGGTATATTTTATTATTATATGATATTTTCATTCCATGTGTAGATTTTTAAAGTGTTCTAAGGAAGACAAAGTGTAACATGTGTCTAAATAAGGCCTATTAGGTCTCTATAAAGCCTAAAGGAGGATAAGGCTAATCAAGGTTTGGTAAACTAATTTGTGTGATTTATTCTTGTTGATATATTTTTTTAAGATATATTTATTTATAAATATAATTGGTTAAGTTATTTTTGTTGACCAAGAGCTATGTGTTCATAAGTTGTGTATATAAAGAAGGTAAATTAGGTTTATTTGGGTGAGTAAGAGGTTGGATTGAGGAACAAATGAGATAAAATATCCTTGAATATAAGGAGGTATTATATAAAATTATAATATATTATATGGAATTTTATGAATATATAATACGAGGTATAAGTATGAAGATCAAGGTCATATGACCTGATCAATCTTGAAGAGACCTAGTTAAGCGAAGAGGCCTATAAGGTAGTTTGAGAGGGTTAAAGAGTGTGAAGAGGAAAATAAGGTCATAATAATATATTGTGAAATAAAAATAGTGTTTTAAATTTTATCAAATTAATTAGGTGGTTGAGTTGGTGTTGAGTCATCTAGGGGGTTGATGCCTCCTTGCAAGTAGGTGCTTGTTAAAGCCTAGTCAAGTGGGTGCTTGGCTAGTTGGGGTTGTTATTCCATGGGTAGTTGGTGTTTCAATAAATTTGGTTTTTGTATTATAGGAATATATTTAATTTTTATATATTAGTGGATTTTATTCCTCTTGAGGTTTTCCCACATATGTGATGCTTTCTTGTGTTTCATGCTTATGTGGATAGTTACATATGCTTGCCACATATATACAATTATTTGAATGATTCATGATATCTTAAGTGTAATTTAAATAAAGTTTTTGAAGATTTATTCACTTCCCCTCCCATTCATTATTCTTCCAAAAAAAATTTGGATGATTAAACTAAAATAGAAAGACCCAAGTAAAAGTGTGTCAATATATACCTTATATGTCATCAATAGGCTATATGTCCAAAGTCACAATAAATGTCATTAAATATGTGCTTGTATAGAATTTGGGTTCCTAAATTTTACCCCCATTTATTCTATTAATAAAAATTCTATATTAAATGAAATAATGGAACTTGATTGTGTAAACACACTTTGTCTTGTGACTTGGAATGTTTTATTTTGTAGAATACTAAATAACATAAATTATAATAGAACTTGTAGTATTTAATGTCCATATGTGAAATAAGAAATTATGTTTTTTTCAAAACTTAAAAGGGTAAATATAATGTAAATAGTAAACCTATATGAATGTGGTAGTATGTATCCTATGGATAATTCTCATGCTACACATAATGGAGAAAGGATGCTTTCAGTCTTACTCATTTCCTTACAAAGGAAATGAGAAATCCCTCAAGTAATAATTAGAGATAAATATGTCATCAGGTGTCACTATACCCATGACCATATCATCTTGAGTAAATAATACAGCTCTGATCTTGTATCTCAATAGAATATCTTGGATAAAACATTCCCCCTTATTGAGATGCTTGGAGAGAGTAGCTGATTATGTTGAATCATTGACAAATTGAGACTGATCAAGTATTAATTTTTGAATTTAATTAATCAATCCCTTGAGTTGGAAATATTAATTATTATAAATATCATGAATGATGATAAGTACTCCATGTCCTAGTTCTCATAAATTTGGAATGGACATGGGTTCATTAAAAGTGATTCCAAGGCCATTGAGTGTCACTAAAATAAAAAATATATCACTTATAAGATAATATGGAACCACACAATGGGTTACCTATAAGTAATGTTAATTCCATTGAACGTCACTACACTTAAACATACATAACTCAAAATAGATATGAATCACATACTTACATATGGACATAGATTCTATTTTTACATGATCAAAATATAATGAATAATATTCATGCCCCCATCATGACCACATTGCTCATAGATTTGAATTGTAACTTTTAACTTTGAAATATGTGCATGAACAAGTTTCATGCCTTTATAATTTTATGGTTTTTAAATTAAAACTTTAAAAATGAGTGTGAATATGAACAAGTACCATTCTTCATAAATTTCTTGCCAATAATATATAATGTCAAACACCTATGTTCTCAATTGTAACTGTATTCACAACATATAATTTTGATTTTGTAATTATTTTTCATATGTGCATGCATATGCATTAAAATGTGTATGATCTTATACTTTATTATTTTAATTGATTGCATATTCAGGTCATATGCACCCATAATATATATCAATGTGTTAATATTTGTCATGTGTTTTATTTTTTATTTAATTTAATATTTGAAAACATGTACTCTACTATAAAATCTATTTTTACATTACTTTTAATAGTTGAAAACCTATGCTCTATTATATATAATATGATCTTCTAAACCATGTATTATGTTTTTGGTTTGATTTTGAGTGTATTTTTATGTCATTTCCCCTATTATTTATGTTATTTTGCATTCTCTTATTGTAATTATATCACAAATATGTAGTATGTGTCTAGCTTGAACTATTTTGAATCATACATAATATGTTGAAATCTATTTTGTGATGAGCATAACATATGCCCCTCTTTGATGCAAGGAATGAGATTATTGAATGTGTTGAATCAAGAGAATAAGGGGTACATTTTGAAATGTGTTTAAGGAACTAAGATATTTTTTTGATTAAGTAATTAGTTTATTTTTGATATTTTGGTATTCTAACTAGTTTTAGAGAATCGTTGTCTTATGGTGATTATTACATGCTAACAATTTATTAAGGAAATATTTATAGTGAAGTATTGTGAATATAAAAAAGATATGTGGGAAACTCTATGTATAGGTAAGTGTTAATTTGTAATTTTTGAAAACTTTGATTGATATGATGTAAATATTACCATATAGAATAGATTATTGTGTGTTTTTCAACATGATTCATGAGGAGTGATTTTTATGTGTATTGCTTAATATTTCATGCACAAGTTTGAGATAAATTATTTATATATAGGTATTTTATTTTGAAAAAAATCAACCCCCATAAATAAGTTAGTTTGAAAAGAAACTATATTTCATTTTTATATCAATAATTTACATTTTTTGATCCCTAAAAAGGATAAATTTATACAAAGGAGAGTACTTAGGCTTACCATATTTGATTAGGTCAAGACCACCTTGTATTTTGAGGTCACTCCATGCTTGTATGCCAAAAACATTTATTTTTTACATATATAAATTTTGAATTTTTATCCATTTTTATGTATTTTTCATGCATTTCAATGCTTAACTAGTCATTTGCTATTGGCACTAACCCTATCCATACTATTTTTAGAGTTTTTCAAGATAGATGTGGACTTGTCTACATACCTATTTACTTCACTGTGGACTTGTCTACTTAAATATGAAGCTATCTAGTTCATGTCAGACTTGTCCACGTAATAGTAGTCATGTCCAAGAATTATAATTGTCTAGAATTGTCTACTTATAATTTTATGGTTTTTAAATTAAAACTTTAAAAATGTGTGTGAATATGAACAAGTACCATTCTTCATAAATTTCTTGCCAATAATATATAATGTCAAACACCTATGTTCTCAATTGTAACTGTATTCACAACATATAATTTTGATTTTGTAATTATTTTTCATATGTGCATGCATATGCATTAAAATGTGTATGATCTTATACTTTATTATTTCAATTGATTGCATATTCAGGTCATATGCACCCATAATCTATATCAATGTGTTAATATTTGTCATGTGTTTTATTTTTTATTTACTTTAATATTTGAAAACATGTACTCTACTATAAAATCTATTTTTACATTACTTTTAATAGTTGAAAACCTATGCTCTATTATATATAATATGATCTTCTAAACCATGTATTATGTTTTTGGTTTGATTTTGAGTGTATTTTTATGTCATTTCCCCCTATTATTTATGTTATTTTGCATTCTCTTATTGTAATTATATCACAAATATGTAGTATGTGTCTAGCTTGAACTATTTTGAATCATACATAATATGTTGAAATGTATTTTGTGATGAGCATAACATATGCCCCTCTTTGATGCAAGGAATGAGATTATTGAATGTGTTGAATCAAGAGAATAAGGGGTACATTTGAAATGTGTTTAAGGAACTAATATATTTTTTTGATTAAGTAATTAGTTTATTTTTGATATTTTGGTATTCTAACTAGTTTTAGAGAATCGTTGTCTTATGGTGATTATTACATGCTAACAATTTATTAAGGAAATATTTATAGTGAAGTATTGTGAATATAAAAAAGATATGTGGGAAACTCTATGTATAGGTAAGTGTTAATTTGTAATTTTTGAAAACTTTGATTGATATGATGTAAATATTACCATATAGAATAGATTATTGTGTGTTTTTCAACATGATTCATGAGGAGTGATTTTTATATGTATTGCTTAATATTTCATGCACAAGTTTGAGATAAATTATTTATATATAGGTATTTTATTTTGAAAAAAATCAACCCCCATAAATAAGTTAGTTTGAAAAGAAACTATATTTCATTTTTATATCAATAATTTACATTTTTTGATCCCTAAAAAGGATAAATTTATACAAAGGAGAGTACTTAGGCTTACCATATTTGATTAGGTCAAGACCACCTTGTATTTTGAGGTCACTCCATGCTTGTATGCCAAAAACATTTATTTTTTACATATATAAATTTTGAATTTTTATCCATTTTTATGTATTTTTCATGCATTTCAATGCTTAACTAGTCATTTGCTATTGGCACTAACCCTATCCATACAATTTTTAGAGTTTTTCAAGATAGATGTGGACTTGTCTACTTAAATATGAAGCTATCTAGTTCATGTCAGACTTGTCCACGTAATAGTAGTCATGTCCAAGAATTATAATTGTCTAGAATTGTCTACTTATAATTTTATGGTTTTTAAATTAAAACTTTAAAAATGTGTGTGAATATGAACAAGTACCATTCTTCATAAATTTCTTGCCAATAATATATAATGTCAAACACCTATGTTCTCAATTGTAACTGTATTCACAACATATAATTTTGGTTTTGTAATTATTTTTCATATGTGCATGCATATGCATTAAAATGTGTATGATCTTATACTTTATTATTTCAATTGATTGCATATTCAGGTCATATGCACCCATAATATATATCAATGTGTTAATATTTGTCATGTGTTTTATTTTTTATTTACTTTAATATTTGAAAACATGTACTCTACTATAAAATCTATTTTTACATTACTTTTAATAGTTGAAAACCTATGCTCTATTATATATAATATGATCTTCTAAACCATGTATTATGTTTTTGGTTTGATTTTGAGTGTATTTTTATGTCATTTTCCCCTATTATTTATGTTATTTTGCATTGTCTTATTGTAATTATATCACAAATATGTAGTATGTGTCTAGCTTGAACTATTTTGAATCATACATAATATGTTGAAATGTATTTTGTGATGAGCATAACATATGCCCCTCTTTGATGCAAGGAATGAGATTATTGAATGTGTTGAATCAAGAGAATAAGGGGTACATTTTGAAATGTGTTTAAGGAACTAATATATTTTTTTGATTAAGTAATTAGTTTATTTTTGATATTTTGGTATTCTAACTAGTTTTAGAGAATCGTTGTCTTATGGTGATTATTACATGCTAACAATTTATTAAGGAAATATTTATAGTGAAGTATTGTGAATATAAAAAAGATATGTGGGAAACTCTATGTATAGGTAAGTGTTAATTTGTAATTTTTGAAAACTTTGATTGATATGATGTAAATATTACCATATAGAATAGATTATTGTGTGTTTTTCAACATGATTCATGAGGAGTGATTTTTATATGTATTGCTTAATATTTCATGCACAAGTTTGAGATAAATTATTTATATATAGGTATTTTATTTTGAAAAAAATCAACCCCCATAAATAAGTTAGTTTGAAAAGAAACTATATTTCATTTTTATATCAATAATTTACATTTTTTGATCCCTAAAAAGGATAAATTTATACAAAGGAGAGTACTTAGGCTTACCATATTTGATTAGGTCAAGACCACCTTGTAATTTGAGGTCACTCCATGCTTGTATGCCAAAAACATTTATTTTTTACATATATAAATTTTGAATTTTTATCCATTTTTATGTATTTTTCATGCATTTCAATGCTTAACTAGTCATTTGCTATTGGCACTAACCCTATCCATACTATTTTTAGAGTTTTTCAAGATAGATGTGGACTTGTCTACATACCTATTTACTTCACTGTGGACTTGTCTACTTAAATATGAAGCTATCTAGTTCATGTCAGACTTGTCCACGTAATAGTAGTCATGTCCAAGAATTAGAATTGTCTACTTATAATTTTATGGTTTTTAAATTAAAACTTTAAAAATGTGTGTGAATATGAACAAGTACCATTCTTCATAAATTTCTTGCCAATAATATATAATGTCAAACACCTATGTTCTCAATTGTAACTGTATTCACAACATATAATTTTGATTTTGTAATTATTTTTCATATGTGCATGCATATGCATTAAAATGTGTATGATCTTATACTTTATTATTTCAATTGATTGCATATTCAGGTCATATGCACCCATAATCTATATCAATGTGTTAATATTTGTCATGTGTTTTATTTTTTATTTACTTTAATATTTGAAAACATGTACTCTACTATAAAATCTATTTTTACATTACTTTTAATAGTTGAAAACCTATGCTCTATTATATATAATATGATCTTCTAAACCATGTATTATGTTTTTGGTTTGATTTTGAGTGTATTTTTATGTCATTTCCCCCTATTATTTATGTTATTTTGCATTCTCTTATTGTAATTATATCACAAATATGTAGTATGTGTCTAGCTTGAACTATTTTGAATCATACATAATATGTTGAAATGTATTTTGTGATGAGCATAACATATGCCCCTCTTTGATGCAAGGAATGAGATTATTGAATGTGTTGAATCAAGAGAATAAGGGGTACATTTTGAAATGTGTTTAAGGAACTAATATATTTTTTTGATTAAGTAATTAGTTTATTTTTGATATTTTGGTATTCTAACTAGTTTTAGAGAATCATTGTCTTATGGTGATTATTACATGCTAACAATTTATTAAGGAAATATTTATAGTGAAGTATTGTGAATATAAAAAAGATATGTGGGAAACTCTATGTATAGGTAAGTGTTAATTTGTAATTTTTGAAAACTTTGATTGATATGATGTAAATATTACCATATAGAATAGATTATTGTGTGTTTTTCAACATGATTCATGAGGAGTGATTTTTATATGTATTGCTTAATATTTCATGCACAAGTTTGAGATAAATTATTTATATATAGGTATTTTATTTTGAAAAAAATCAACCCCCATAAATAAGTTAGTTTGAAAAGAAACTATATTTCATTTTTATATCAATAATTTACATTTTTTGATCCCTAAAAAGGATAAATTTATACAAAGGAGAGTAATTAGGCTTACCATATTTGATTAGGTCAAGACCACCTTGTATTTTTAGGTCACTCCATGCTTGTATGCCAAAAACATTTATTTTTTACATATATAAATTTTGAATTTTTATCCATTTTTATGTATTTTTCATGCATTTCAATGCTTAACTAGTCATTTGCTATTGGCACTAACCCTATCCATACTATTTTTAGATTTTTTAAGATAGATGTGGACTTGTCTACATACCTATTTACTTCACTGTGGACTTGTCTACTTAAATATGAAGCTATCTAGTTCATGTCAGACTTGTCCACGTAATAGTAGTCATGTCCAAGAATTATAATTGTCTAGAATTGTCTACTTATAATTTTATGGTTTTTAAATTAAAACTTTAAAAATGTGTGTGAATATGAACAAGTACCATTCTTCATAAGTTTCTTGCCAATAATATATAATGTCAAACACCTATGTTCTCAATTGTAACTGTATTCACAACATATAATTTTGATTTTGTAATTATTTTTCATATGTGCATGCATATGCATTAAAATGTGTATGATCTTATACTTTATTATTTCAATTGATTGCATATTCAGGTCATATGCACCCATAATCTATATCAATGTGTTAATATTTGTCATGTGTTTTATTTTTTATTTACTTTAATATTTGAAAACATGTACTCTACTATAAAATCTATTTTTACATTACTTTTAATAGTTGAAAACCTATGCTCTATTATATATAATATGATCTTCTAAACCATGTATTATGTTTTTGGTTTGATTTTGAGTGTATTTTTATGTCATTTTCCCCTATTATTTATGTTATTTTGCATTCTCTTATTGTAATTATATCACAAATATGTAGTATGTGTCTAGCTTGAACTATTTTGAATCATACATAATATGTTGAAATGTATTTTGTGATGAGCATAACATATGCCCCTCTTTAATGCAAGGAATGAGATTATTGAATGTGTTGAATCAAGAGAATAAGGGGTACATTTTGAAATGTGTTTAAGGAACTAATATATTTTTTTGATTAAGTAATTAGTTTATTTTTGATATTTTGGTATTCTAACTAGTTTTAGAGAATCGTTGTCTTATGGTGATTATTACATGCTAACAATTTATTAAGGAAATATTTATAGTGAAGTATTGTGAATATAAAAAAGATATGTGGGAAACTCTATGTATAGGTAAGTGTTAATTTGTAATTTTTGAAAACTTTGATTGATATGATGTAAATATTACCATATAGAATAGATTATTGTGTGTTTTTCAACATGATTCATGAGGAGTGATTTTTATATGTATTGCTTAATATTTCATGCACAAGTTTGAGATAAATTATGTATATATAGGTATTTTATTTTGAAAAAAATCAACCCCCATAAATAAGTTAGTTTGAAAAGAAACTATATTTCATTTTTATATCAATAATTTACATTTTTTGATCCCTAAAAAGGATAAATTTATACAAAGGAGAGTACTTAGGCTTACCATATTTGATTATGTCAAGACCACCTTGTATTTTGAGGTCACTCCATGCTTGTATGCCAAAAACATTTATTTTTTACATATATAAATTTTGAATTTTTATCCATTTTTATGTATTTTTCATGCATTTCAATGCTTAACTAGTCATTTGCTATTGACACTAACCCTATCCATACTATTTTTAGAGTTTTTCAAGATAGATGTGGACTTGTCTACATACCTATTTACTTCACTTTGGACTTGTCTACTTAAATATGAAGCTATCTAGTTCATGTCAGACTTGTCCACGTAATAGTAGTCATGTCCAAGAATTATAATTGTCTAGAATTGTCTACTTATAATTTTATGGTTTTTAAATTAAAACTTTAAAAATGTGTGTGAATATGAACAAGTACCATTCTTCATAAATTTCTTGCCAATAATATATAATGTCAAACACCTATGTTCTCAATTGTAACTGTATTCCCAACATATAATTTTGGTTTTGTAATTATTTTTCATATGTGCATGCATATGCATTAAAATGTGTATGATCTTATACTTTATTATTTCAATTGATTGCATATTCAGGTCATATGCACCCATAATCTATATCAATGTGTTAATATTTGTCATGTGTTTTATTTTTTATTTACTTTAATATTTGAAAACATGTACTCTACTATAAAATCTATTTTTACATTACTTTTAATAGTTGAAAACCTATGCTCTATTATATATAATATGATCTTCTAAACCATGTATTATGTTTTTGGTTTGATTTTGAGTGTATTTTTATGTCATTTTCCCCTATTATTTATGTTATTTTGCATTGTCTTATTGTAATTATATCACAAATATGTAGTATGTGTCTAGCTTGAACTATTTTGAATCATACATAATATGTTGAAATGTATTTTGTGATGAGCATAACATATGCCCCTCTTTGATGCAATGAATGAGATTATTGAATGTGTTGAATCAAGAGAATAAGGGGTACATTTTGAAATGTGTTTAAGGAACTAATATATTTTTTTGATTAAGTAATTAGTTTATTTTTGATATTTTGGTATTCTAACTAGTTTTAGAGAATCGTTGTCTTATGGTGATTATTACATGCTAACAATTTATTAAGGAAATATTTATAGTGAAGTATTGTGAATATAAAAAAGATATGTGGGAAACTCTATGTATAGGTAAGTGTTAATTTGTAATTTTTGAAAACTTTGATTGATATGATGTAAATATTACCATATAGAATAGATTATTGTGTGTTTTTCAACATGATTCATGAGGAGTGATTTTTATATGTATTGCTTAATATTTCATGCACAAGTTTGAGATAAATTATTTATATATAGGTATTTTATTTTGAAAAAAATCAACCCCCATAAATAAGTTAGTTTGAAAAGAAACTATATTTCATTTTTATATCAATAATTTACATTTTTTGATCCCTAAAAAGGATAAATTTATACAAAGGAGAGTACTTAGGCTTACCATATTTGATTAGGTCAAGACCACCTTGTATTTTGAGGTCACTCCATGCTTGTATGCCAAAAACATTTATTTTTTACATATATAAATTTTGAATTTTTATCCATTTTTATGTATTTTTCATGCATTTCAATGCTTAACTAGTCATTTGCTATTGGCACTAACCCTATCCATACTATTTTTAGAGTTTTTCAAGATAGATGTGGACTTGTCTACATACCTATTTACTTCACTGTGGACTTGTCTACTTAAATATGAAGCTATCTAGTTCATGTCAGACTTGTCCACGTAATAGTAGTCATGCCCAAGAATTATAATTGTCTAGAATTGTCTACTTATAATTTTATGGTTTTTAAATTAAAACTTTAAAAATGTGTGTGAATATGAACAAGTACCATTCTTCATAAATTTCTTGCCAATAATATATAATGTCAAACACCTATGTTCTCAATTGTAACTGTATTCACAACATATAATTTTGGTTTTGTAATTATTTTTCATATGTGCATGCATATGCATTAAAATGTGTATGATCTTATACTTTATTATTTCAATTGATTGCATATTCAGGTCATATGCACCCATAATCTGTATCAATGTGTTAATATTTGTCATGTGTTTTATTTTTTATTTACTTTAATATTTGAAAACATGTACTCTACTATAAAATCTATTTTTACATTACTTTTAATAGTTGAAAACCTATGCTCTATTATATATAATATGATCTTCTAAACCATGTATTATGTTTTTGGTTTGATTTTGAGTGTATTTTTATGTCATTTCCCCCTATTATTTATGTTATTTTGCATTCTCTTATTGTAATTATATCACAAATATGTAGTATGTGTCTAGCTTGAACTATTTTGAATCATACATAATATGTTGAAATGTATTTTGTGATGAGCATAACATATGCCCCTCTTTGATGCAAGGAATGAGATTATTGAATGTGTTGAATCAAGAGAATAAGGGGTACATTTTGAAATTTGTTTAAGGAACTAATATATTTTTTTGATTAAGTAATTAGTTTATTTTTGATATTTTGGTATTCTAACTAGTTTTAGAGAATCGTTGTCTTATGGTGATTATTACATGCTAACAATTTATTAAGGAAATATTTATAGTGAAGTATTGTGAATATAAAAAAGATATGTGGGAAACTCTATGTATAGGTAAGTGTTAATTTGTAATTTTTGAAAACTTTGATTGATATGATGTAAATATTACCATATAGAATAGATTATTGTGTGTTTTTCAACATGATTCATGAGGAGTGATTTTTATATGTATTGCTTAATATTTCATGCACAAGTTTGAGATAAATTATTTATATATAGGTATTTTATTTTGAAAAAAATCAACCCCCATAAATAAGTTAGTTTGAAAAGAAACTATATTTCATTTTTATATCAATAATTTACATTTTTTGATCCCTAAAAAGGATAAATTTATACAAAGGAGAGTACTTAGGCTTACCATATTTGATTAGGTCAAGACCACCTTGTATTTTGAGGTCACTCCATGCTTGTATTCCAAAAACATTTATTTTTTACATATATAAATTTTGAATTTTTATCCATTTTAATGTATTTTTCATGCATTTCAATGCTTAACTAGTCATTTGCTATTGGCACTAACCCTATCCATACTATTTTTAGAGTTTTTCAAGATAGATGTGGACTTGTCTACATACCTATTTACTTCACTGTGGACTTGTCTACTTAAATATGAAGCTATCTAGTTCATGTCAGACTTGTCCACGTAATAGTAGTCATGTCCAAGAATTAGAATTGTCTACTTATAATTTTATGGTTTTTAAATTAAAACTTTAAAAATGTGTGTGAATATGAACAAGTACCATTCTTCATAAATTTCTTGCCAATAATATATAATGTCAAACACCTATGTTCTCAATTGTAACTGTATTCACAACATATAATTTTGATTTTGTAATTATTTTTCATATGTGCATGCATATGCATTAAAATGTGTATGATCTTATACTTTATTATTTCAATTGATTGCATATTCAGGTCATATGCACCCATAATCTATATCAATGTGTTAATATTTGTCATGTGTTTTATTTTTTATTTACTTTAATATTTGAAAACATGTACTCTACTATAAAATCTATTTTTACATTACTTTTAATAGTTGAAAACCTATTCTCTATTATATATAATATGATCTTCTAAACCATGTATTATGTTTTTGGTTTGATTTTGAGTGTATTTTTATGTCATTTTCCCCTATTATTTATGTTATTTTGCATTCTCTTATTGTAATTATATCACAAATATGTAGTATGTGTCTAGCTTGAACTATTTTGAATCATACATAATATGTTGAAATGTATTTTGTGATGAGCATAACATATGCCCCTCTTTGATGCAAGGAATGAGATTATTGAATGTGTTGAATCAAGAGAATAAGGGGTACATTTTGAAATGTGTTTAAGGAACTAATATATTTTTTTGATTAAGTAATTAGTTTATTTTTCATATTTCTGGTATTCTAACTAGTTTTAGAGAATCGTTGTCTTATGGTGATTATTACATGCTAACAATTTATTAAGGAAATATTTATAGTGAAGTATTGTGAATATAAAAAAGATATGTGGGAAACTCTATGTATAGGTAAGTGTTAATTTGTAATTTTTGAAAACTTTGATTGATATGATGTAAATATTACCATATAGAATAGATTATTGTGTGTTTTTCAACATGATTCATGAGGAGTGATTTTTATATGTATTGCTTAATATTTCATGCACAAGTTTGAGATAAATTATTTATATATAGGTATTTTATTTTGAAAAAAATCAACCCCCATAAATAAGTTAGTTTGAAAAGAAACTATATTTCATTTTTATATCAATAATTTACATTTTTTGATCCCTAAAAAGGATAAATTTATACAAAGGAGAGTACTTAGGCTTACCATATTTGATTAGGTCAAGACCACCTTGTATTTTGAGGTCACTCCATGCTTGTATGCCAAAAACATTTATTTTTTACATATATAAATTTTGAATTTTTATCCATTTTAATGTATTTTTCATGCATTTCAATGCTTAACTAGTCATTTGCTATTGGCACTAACCCTATCCATACTATTTTTAGTGTTTTTCAAGATAGATGTGGACTTGTCTACATACCTATTTACTTCACTGTGGACTTGTCTACTTAAATATGAAGCTATCTAGTTCATGTCAGACTTGTCCACGTAATAGTAGTCATGTCCAAGAATTAGAATTGTCTACTTATAATTTTATGGTTTTTAAATTAAAACTTTAAAAATGTGTGTGAATATGAACAAGTACCATTCTTCATAAATTTCTTTCCAATAATATATAATGTCAAACACCTATGTTCTCAATTGTAACTGTATTCACAACATATAATTTTGATTTTGTAATTATTTTTCATATGTGCATGCATATGCATTAAAATGTGTATGATCTTATACTTTATTATTTCAATTGATTGCATATTCAGGTCATATGCACCCATAATCTATATCAATGTGTTAATATTTGTCATGTGTTTTATTTTTTATTTACTTTAATATTTGAAAACATGTACTCTACTATAAAATCTATTTTTACATTACTTTTAATAGTTGAAAACCTATTCTCTATTATATATAATATGATCTTCTAAACCATGTATTATGTTTTTGGTTTGATTTTGAGTGTATTTTTATGTCATTTTCCCCTATTATTTATGTTATTTTGCATTCTCTTATTGTAATTATATCACAAATATGTAGTATGTGTCTAGCTTGAACTATTTTGAATCATACATAATATGTTGAAATGTATTTTGTGATGAGCATAACATATGCCCCTCTTTGATGCAAGGAATGAGATTATTGAATGTGTTGAATCAAGAGAATAAGGGGTACATTTTGAAATTTGTTTAAGGAACTAATATATTTTTTTGATTATGTAATTAGTTTATTTTTCATATTTCTGGTATTCTAACTAGTTTTAGAGAATCGTTGTCTTATGGTGATTATTACATGCTAACAATTTATTAAGGAAATATTTATAGTGAAGTATTGTGAATATAAAAAAGATATGTGGGAAACTCTATGTATAGGTAAGTGTTAATTTGTAATTTTTGAAAACTTTGATTGATATGATGTAAATATTACCATATAGAATAGATTATTGTGTGTTTTTCAACATGATTCATGAGGAGTGATTTTTATATGTATTGCTTAATATTTCATGCACAAGTTTGAGATAAATTATTTATATATAGGTATTTTATTTTGAAAAAAATCAACCCCCATAAATAAGTTAGTTTGAAAAGAAACTATATTTCATTTTTATATCAATAATTTACATTTTTTGATCCCTAAAAAGGATAAATTTATACAAAGGAGAGTACTTAGGCTTACCATATTTGATTAGGTCAAGACCACCTTGTATTTTGAGGTCACTCCATGCTTGTATGCCAAAAACATTTATTTTTTACATATATAAATTTTGAATTTTTATCCATTTTAATGTATTTTTCATGCATTTCAATGCTTAACTAGTCATTTGCTATTGGCACTAACCCTATCCATACTATTTTTAGAGTTTTTCAAGATAGATGTGGACTTGTCTACATACCTATTTACTTCACTGTGGACTTGTCTACTTAAATATGAAGCTATCTAGTTCATGTCAGACTTGTCCACGTAATACTAGTCATGTCCAAGAAGAAAAATTTATAGTTTGTCCTTTATTATTATTATAATTTGGTAATAAATTTTTTTGTATCATAATTTTATTTTTTATTTTTAATTTTTTTATTATTATATGAAAGTATGCACCTTCAAAATTTTAGTCATGGTCACATGATGGAATCCATATATGTGTTTCCATTTACAGATAGTGCGAGGGTCTCACTAGATCGATCTAGTCTAAGGCATGTTGGTAAATTGTCTTTGATTCCCTATGAAATGCATATTATGTTAGCCATGGTTGAGTTTTGGGACTTAGATACTTGCACTTTCTAGTTCCTGATAGTAGAGATGATAGTTACTATGGAGGATGTGATGAGGACCAAGAATTCCCCAATACTAATTCTTAATCCTTCCTAAAATTCATTCTAATGTTTCCATTCACACTAAATTTTCCTATATTGTGTTGATATACACACATATTTTATGAATAACATATATTCATATTATTTTGGTTAAAACTAGTTAAGTTTATATAAATTAGTATGATTAATGAATTTAATGTTTATGGTGTTACCAATAGAAAGTGAATAATTTAGAATACACTTATTTTAATGTGTCTTATACCCTTATCTATTAATAAAATAGATTCATCATGTTTGATGCCAACCTGTATAAAATGGCTACATGCATTTTTGGGCTAAATGGACTAGTTTTAGAAAAAAGGAATAAATAGAATTAAGGACATTCCTAATTTTGAATATTATTACATATTTGGGCTTCCATTGAAAATTTATACACTTTAAAAAAAATAGCATCTTGTTTTGAGTTTTTATGTGAAATTTATGGCTCCCAAAAGAAAGCAATAACATATGTCTCAAAGCACCCATAGGCACTATAAAGCACTTGTAGCATTGTTTGTAGGTAGATACTACCCAAAATTCAACCACAACACCTACCTAGAAAATCATCTATATAAAATCCATACATAAATAGAATTCTAATCATGATAGTTAGAATACAAATAGAGACAAATTCACAATCACACAAATCTAGGGATGAATATTATATTTTGTCCTAATTATTTTATGGTCCAACATAATATTATATTATTTATATTATTATAAAAATATGGTTTAATTTATGGTATTTTTGAAACCATCTATATTTTGGGGACCATAATATTACTGGTTGTATTTAATTTATTGTTTTAACTTGAAAATAAATCACCTACCCCCTGTATATATGGAGTAGAGATTTAGGTGGTGAGGAGATTAATAGGAGTTCTTGAGTTGATAAATATAATTCTTAGTTGACAGTTAGAAAGATAGATAATATTTTTGTTGTATTATTACGAGTCTACCATAGTATAATTATTATGAAATCAAATCAATGTTTAATTAGCTTGGTTTTATCAAGAGGATGGAAGTCAAGATCTAATCTAAATGAGGAATAGCCCACTCACATGGATTTGGTAGACTAATTTCTCATTTTTTATCTTATTTTATTTATTTATTTTTGTATGCATGTATTATTTATGAAGGAATTCAAGCTCTAATATAAATGAAGAAGGGCACACTCGTGTGGATTTGGTAAACTAATTTCTCATTCATTGTCTTAGTTTATTTCTTTATTTTTTTATGCATGTATTATTTATTGAATATCTTATGTGTGTGACTTTCATGTGTGTAAGCATATTTTAATTTTGTACATTTAATTTTTCAAGTGTGGGAAAATTCCAAATAAAATGCTTGTATTTCATTTCCAAATAATATAATTATATTTCCATTCCAAACTAGTTTATATTTCCTTTATGCAATTTACCTTGCATGCAAGTGTGTTTAAATGTTATCATTAAAATTTATTCAAGTGTGTTTCAATTATACAATATTGGGATCCAAACCTTAAAGAGAGACTAGTACAACATATAAATTATCAACACCTTAAAATACTATGTCCCCTAGATTGATAGTCAATGATTCTATCATCATAATAAATCAAGAGGATGTCCCTCTAGATTGTATTTTTTCGAGTTGTACATAGTGATTGGACCATGTTAGGTTTAATTAAGGAACTAATTTTCTAATCAGGTTGTTTGGATAATTTTTTAGTTTCTTATTTTTGGCTGATATGTGAGTTTGTAGGTTGGTGATGGGATAGATCACATAGTCTAGGCTCACATTTATATGACTAATCAGGATTAGGGTGCTACTTATGGTCCTAATGATACTATAATTTCATTTTTAGATATTATATTAGAAAATTTTCTATGTTTATGGATATTTTTTTGCATTCTATTAGCTTTATTTATTTTAGTTGACATTAGCAATGTGTATATTTCATACCAGATGCACTAATTTATATAATATGTTGAGGATCATATAATGAGATATTCCTTGGGCCATACCATGTTGGACCTTTTTTACATAGATGTGCACAAATTATTCTAAGAGGGGTTTAGAGTAATATTGGGCTCAGTCACTCTTTTGCATTTTCAAGCCTATGAGCACATTATAGTGATTCCTCACTTAGATTTGCATAATGGTGTATGGGATCATACATAAATGTATGTTGAGAGGTGGATGAGTAAATCTTAATTTTTGAGTAGTGGGGTGATAGATTGTCATCAATTGTTAGACTGATTATATACTAGTTACATTGTGTGGTACCTATACATGGGTTTAAGAAGATGGACATAGAATGGGTTACATATTAGGAATATATAGGTGAGTTACTATCTGCATTAGTAGTGACCTAATGTGTATGATCACTTCCAATTTGAGCATGTCATGTGGTAGTTTGGTATTCCTTAGGATGTGCCCCTAGTACCTTATGTGTGAAGATTATTTGTGAGGGCTCTACTACCAAAGCGGGGATGCGTTTCATCCTATTATATAAGGCTTGGATCATATTAAACTATTATATGTAGATCCTATGATCTAGACACTATATTTAGATGAAATTTTTATACATCAACTTATACACAATATTGGTCATCCCATGGTGGATGATTTTGTTTCAAATTTTAGTATAGGATGCATGTGAGGCACAATATGGAATGGATGCAAGTGGTGTAATAATGATTGGTCATCACACACCTCTTATGAGTATTTATTTTATTTATTTATTTTTTATGCATGGTTATATTTATTTTGATAACATTGATGTTGATATCATGTGATATTTATTTCACATAGGATGGTGACTATTACATGACCATAATATATACATCCCTATAGGTCCTTACATGACATATGCCTAGTGAGATATTCCTCAAGGTCTATTAGAGCAAGTAATAAACATTGAATATGATCATACTACCCTTTTTGATTGAGCATCGATAACTATTATAACCTAGATTATAGTAACAATATAACACAATGATGTGAAATCTAAGAGAGATGTAGTGATCATCAAGCATGATTAGTTGAGTGCAGAACTTACTAGACATAAAATTCTCTCTCATGTTCCATTAGTATCTAAGTCAACATGTGTTTAATGAGTGGTCACTTATGAGGATTGCAAGAGGATCAATATCACTCATGATCATCACTAGTCGATAGTGGAGCCTCATATTCTCATAGTTTTTTATTAGTAGAGGGAGGCAGATGTAGACATTGGAAATCCATACACTATGATTCTAAATGTTGAAATTATCTTAGACCACTTTAGGACCCCCTTGGGACCAATCTAACCCTTTGACCCCTAACCAAGCCTAACCATGATCAATTTGACCAAATTGGCTCAACCAACATTTTATCCACTTTGACCCTTCACCCTCAACTATCGATGGTTAAGATGATCACTGATAGTCACCTTGACTGCTGATGGTTAGGGTGCACCTCCTTAACCACTAACATGTAAGTCACCCCACCTTGATTTTATAAAAATATCTCATCTAAATCTATGTGTAATCCATTACATAAACAAGTAATAATTAGAACATCTAGTTAATGTCTTGTTACAACTCTCTTGATTTTCTTATAAGAAGAGAGGAGTAAGGAGGTAAAATGATCTATAATTATTATCAAGATATTTTGCATCTAGATTTCCTTTATTTTGTAGGTCAATCATCATTAGCAATTTAGTGACCTAGCCATCATGTTGAAGAGCTAATTTTCCATCATAGTTCCACCAAAGAACCAAGTACCATTACTTTACCAAACTCATGTTAGAATCCACCAATTAGTCAATAAACCACCCAATCAACCTTCTATAAGATAAGTATTTATTTTTAGTATTTAATTACTTTATTTTCCTTTCACACTCAGCCTAACACTAACTCATCTACCAGAGTCTCACCTTATGATCCCATCAATCAACCATTTACCAACCCAAACCTACACATAGTAATCATTGATAGTTGTCTCAACCATCGATGATCTACCCAATCATCAATGGTCATCTTGAATAGGAATGGTCACATTAACCATCAATGGTCACATCAACCACTAATAGTCACTATGGTAAGAAATAACAAGTTATTTCCACCTACCTACCCTCAACCAATTCTAGTTTTATGTATCCTTGCTTATTCACAGACCCCTACCTAATTTTATGAAATAGAATCAAGCCATTTATCACTAGTATTGATGTACTTATCACTATATTAGTCATTTCTAGTCTATTTCTTTAGCAAGAATTTCTTGTGTTCAATTTTATTATCTTTTGATTATTGATGTAATTAATTTCTATTATGTTTTATAAACTTAATTTTCTAAAATGTGTGGATTGATAACCCCTAAAGAATCTCTTATTTTTGGGATCTAGCTAGTGTTAGGAAATTTACTTAGATATCTATCTAACCACCTATTTGTTTTAGTGTTGTCTTATCTATAGGTCATCCTCTCAAGCCAAATAGGAGTTCTTCAAAATCTTCTAATTCAATATGCACATAATCAAATAGGTTTTTAAACCATACCTATACTTAGTTTCTTCTTTTCCTTTTCTAAAATATAATTTGAAACTCACTAAAACATTCTAACATGCCTGATGGGACCTTGAGTCTTTACTTTGGGTTTCTTTCCTATTGCATCTATATTATCTTCTCTCTATATGTGCTCATTAACAAAACTAAAATATTTTGAGTTTAAAATCAAGTGCATTCACTACTTGCTTCTAATTTTATCTCACTTTAAGTTTAAAGCATAGTGATTTTATTATATCATCACTCGTATTGGACACACTAATCCAAACTACTTTCATCAATTAAACATCAAATATACTTGAGACAAGACCTAACTAGGATTTCATCACCTAGCAGTAACCTTACCCTTTCTTGGTGATCCTACTTAGAGGTCATTACCAAGGAGAGAACCAACTTAGCTCTTTTTTTTGAGTATAAACTCTATATATTAGTATATATTTGCTAATCACTTGAGACCTTTATTATTGCAATGTGTGGAGGGGAAATCGTAACCATCCATTTGATCCATCCTGATATGATAAGAGATGGCTTTCTTACCAATAACACTATTCAGTACTATGATAATGATTATATTATCACCTACCTAGATGCTCAAAAATTTTCCATCCAAAAATCCCTTCCTCCCAAGACCTTGACCATGTTGAATGAATCCACCAAAGATATCAACTTGGGCACTCTAGATAATCCTTGTATTATCAAAATTGGCCAATCATTGAATGCTAAGGAACTTTTGGATTTCCCCTCTTTCCTCTAAGACTGTAGCATAGCATTCACTTGGTTTTATAGTGACATGCCTATAATTTACCCTACCATTTCTACCCATAACATAGTCACCCGCCATGATGACAAGCCTATCAAGTAGAAACTTTGATGCATGCACCCTTGCATAGCCCTTCTCATCAAATAAGATCTTTAATGTATTTTATCTATCAATTTAATTCAACCCATTGACTATCCCTAATGGGTCTCAAATGTCATACCTATCACCAAAACCATAAGGGGAATATGAATTTGTGTGGAATTTTGTGACCTCAACCTTGCTTGTCCCAAAAATGACTTTCCTTTACTAAGTATCAACCATCTAGTTGATCTTACATCTGGCCATGAGATGTTATCTCTCATAGATGGATTATTGAGTTACATTCAAATCCTAATTACCCTTAAAAATAATCACAAAACTACCTTTACCACCCCATGGAGAACCTTCTATTATAGATTCATGCCGTTTAGGTTAAAGAACATTGGTGCAACCTACCAATGTGTCATGACCTATATCTTCCATGACCTTATCCATAAGATTGTTAAGGACTATGTGGAAGACCTTATCAAAAAATCCAACCTCTAAAAGGATCATTTGGTCATTCTCAAAATCATCTTTGAGTGCCTTATCCATTATCATGTCCATCTAAACCCCAAGAAATGAATTTTTGGGGTCTTTTCAGGAAAGCTTCTAGATTTTATTGTCTCCCTTTACATAATCAAAGTTGATCCTACCAAGATAAAAATAATCCTCAACATGCTTCCTCTAGTCAGCTTTAAGTAACTCCACAGTTTGTATGGAAAGCTTCAATCCATTAACCATTTTATCTCCCAAAATTTGGACTGATGTCAACCCTTCCATCACATTTTGAAGAAGGATGTGTCTTTCAAGTAGAATAGAGACTATCAAAAGGTCTTTGATTGACTCAAAAAGTACCTTTTATCTCCACCTATCTTCACCCCTCCCAATTATGACCAACCTTTCTACCTCTATATCTCTACCACTGATCACTCCCTAGGGGAAATGCTTGCTCATCATGACCATCAACATAGAGAGAAATCCATCTATTATATTAGTCACATTATTATAGAGTATGAGACTCAGTATACCCATATCGAAAATATTTACTTAGCTTTAGTCTTTGTGGCCACTAAGATTTACCACTACCTTCTTAACCACAAAACCTATGTCATAACCAATAATGACCCACTCAATTTTATGCACTCCAATCCATACCAAAACCAATGTATTGATAAGTGGCTCATGCTCTTAGCAGATTTTGACCTTGATTTCCTTCAATAGGAGCCAATTAAGGGGAAAGTCATTGCTGACCAATTTTTTGAGGTACCATTAGCATATAATCAACCTCATCCTCTTGAGTTCCCTAATGAGTCCATCATGACCCTATCTTAGGTGGACTTTACCTATCAAGTCACCATGTTTTCTTACAAATTAAAATGTCAACATGGTGGGGGAGTGGGTATCATCCTTATTCCTTTTGATGGTGAACTTCTTCCTTTGTATTTCAAGCTTGATTTCAAATGTAACAATAATATGGTTGAGTACAAAGCCTTAGTGATAGGCCTTCAAACCACCTTAGCCCTCAGAATCAAAACAATCAACATCTTTGGCGACTCCCAACTTGTGGTCAATCAAATCAATGGCTCTTACCAGTGTAAGGATGATGTTTTATAACAGTACAAATAACTAGTTAATGTACTCTTAGCATCCTTTAAACACTACCAAATCTAGTCAACCTAGGATCTACCAATAAGTTCACCAATACCATGGCTTTCCTCACCTCTTGGATCCCATCTGTACCCTTTGAGTCTAAGCTACCCAACATTATCCTTAGAATTACCTAGCCTTCCTATGTCAAAATAGATTCTCCCACCATTTTCAATATGGAGGAGACCTAACCTAACCTTTGGTATCAATAGACCTTCAACTACCTCAACCTTTCCATCATTCCTTCAAGCCTTTCTAGGAATGTTCAAAGAGAATTTATCTATATTACCTCATGCTACACCTTTATGGGTGGAATCCTTTATAAACATGGTTGTGATGGTCTCTTTTTTCATTTCATACATAGTCACAAAGCCTCTCATGCTATCAAGGAAATGTATGATGGTATCTATGGGGGACAATTTAATGGCCTTGTTATAGCCAAACGTATCTTTTGCCTTGGTTATTATTGGCATATCCTTAACCAAGACTATTGTGATTATGTGAAAAAGTGTGTCAAGTGTCAATAGCATATCGATTTGCATTATGCACCTAGCCATAGTCTTCATATTTTCACCAATTTTTGGCCCTTCTCATAATGGGGTCTAGACCTTATTATTAAAATTAACCCCAGTTCTTTGTAGTGAAACCATTCTATCATCACCGTGACTGAATAGTTTACCAAATGGGTAGAGGATATTCCTCTAGTCTCAGCCAAGGTAGAAAATATTATCGACTTTATCAACCATCACATCATCTAGTACTTCAACGTTCCTCATAAGATTATCATCGACAATGGTAAGTGATTTAAGAATAAGAAAGTATAGGGTCTATGTGATGCATTCAACATTATGTTAAGCTTCTCGTCACCCTATCACCCTCAAGCAAATGGACAAGCCAAGGCCTCTAACAAAACTCTTAACAACATGCTAATGAAAATATTCAATGCATTTGGTTGGGATTGGCATTTGTACATATTATTTACCTTATGGGTATAGCACACTAGAATTAGAACCCCTATAAATGATACCTCTTTTTACCTTATATTTGGAGTGGAGGCTATCTTGCCTCTCAAAGGCCAAATACCCTCTCTTCACATATCTTTGAAAGATCTCATTACTAAGGATGATTATCATCAACACCACTTAGCCTAGCTTAAGTTACATGATTAACATCACTTAAAAAACCTTACCCATATTCACTTATATCAAGAGAGTGTTAAGCATGCCTATAATTAACACCTTAAAGTGGGATAATTTAACATCAGAGACCTCATCCTAAAAAAAAATCAACATGTCACCATTATGGAAAAAAACAAGTGGGGAAAGTTTGCTTTCAATTAGCTTTGACCCTATATCATAACCCACAAGTATGGGCCAAGATCTTATCGATTATCTTCTCTCAAAGGCCACATATAACCTAAGCCCTTCAATACATAGCATATGAATTTATTCTTTTGTTAAGAAGGATCAATCTTACCTTTTGTTTTACCTTAAACTCATTCCTTACTTTCACGCACATTCATCACTTTATTTTAGGGGAAAATAATTAAAATTAAATCATGTGATTATCCATCATAGTCATGACATAATCTTGAATAAAAAGTACTATGGCTCTACCCATGATATGATTCTGTTGATACTTTTATCCCCTTTATTGGGATGGATTCCCATGATCATTGTCGTCTAAACCTATTTACACATAATCACCCTCTTGTGTTCCTAGTTTTGCATTTATAAATGTGAACCCTTAATTCTATATAAGCATGTCTATGTCAACCAAAATCAAACAAGAAAAAAACAAAATTTGAACCAATAGAAATCATGGGTCATTCCTAGCATTCATAGACTGCTCCCTCAAAGGAAAAATACATAATCATCATAAAATTACAAAAATATAAGGTAAAATACTCCCTTAAAATACAACTATCATAGATCCTTGAACAAAGCAAATAAACTTAGACCACTCCCTTGAAGGATGGTTGAGTAAAGCATTTGTCAATAGTTTAACAATTTATTAGAAGCTTCCCATATCGATCAACTTCCCATATACAAAAACACAACAAAATATCCATTTTTAAAGTCATAACAAAATCAAACTAATCTTGAAAGCCATAATTGGTTCTCACACATCAAAATAAGGTAGAAATCATAATCAATTTTCATAAGTAGACTTGTTGTATCGATAAATCTACATTTTATATGACATATACTTGTTTATACTAACTCTTTAGACACCTATAGAAGAGGCACACTGGTCTCACAAGAAGGTTCCATTTTCATCCATCTACCCTTTATGCACTTTAGGCAAGGGATTTTGAGCTTACTTAAAATTATATGACCAAGACACCTTTTTACCAACTAACAAATGCTAATGTGAAGCATTCAAAGGGCTTATGTTCATTAAGCCAATCCAACTATGATTTTTTTCTAGTCTTTGTCAAATAAGAAGCATCATGTCCTCTTCTTACTATGTCATGACTAGTTGATATTTTAATTATGACATTTTTCACTTAATTATATTCTTTGTTCACCCATATCATTTTGTTAATTAAGATACCACATGTGTTTTACCTTAGAATAAATTAATAACAAAGCATATGCACATGTGTCTTAAACAAACACATAACCATAACCATAATCACAACCATAACATGCATAATAAAACCATAGCATCCATGAAAAATAAATCAATCAACCATTTTTCACCACATGTCTAAATATACATAATAAATCATATACTCATTAAAACTCATCATGTCATAAGCATAACCACAAATCAAAACCACCTCATAACTAGCTAAGTCTACATCAGTGTCTAGCATCCATAACATAAGCATAATCCATAATCAATATAAAATCACATCATAAGCATTAATCATCAACACAAATCATACACCATGAGCATAAAAAATTAACAAATATCAAATATATATGCATCTCATGAGTTAAACAACATAATAACATGTAAAAGTAGATAGACATGTCTTTCTCAAAATGTACATCTCACCATATGGGCTCATAAGCCAAAATTAAAATGATATACAAGCATATATATATCTAAGTTATGTCCCATCTATGCCCTTAGGGAACCATTGTCTCCTAGTGCACTATTATATCCTAGTGATTACCCCTGTAATACCTACTTATCTACCTATAGCACCTATCTTCCCACCTACAAATGTTTCCCACTACCTTGGTGTCACCATACTAGCACTACCTAATAAGCTCACTTTATAATCACCCTAATGGGGCTCTTCAGGGTATTAACTCAAAACTATAACCTCATAATACCATATATCCTCTACTATATCCAAGTATCATGCTATGGGGTTGGTACCCAGTGTACTTATCAATGACACTACCCCTCCTCTTTATCTCAAGGAGTCCCTCTCCTATGTAACTAGGGATGGTAAAGCCTTTGCCTTGTTTTTATCACTTGTGAGAGTAGAAACCTAATCTTGTAGACTAACCACTTATCCATGTAATTTTATCACCTATTTTTGTGTAGTGTCTAGTGCCACTCTTACCTATCCATCAGGGCTAGCTCCCTATGCATGTACCCTCAGGCCCCCTCCCTCAACTAGGTTTATAACCATTGGCCTCATAACTCCATCATCCCCACCAATATCTACCACTACATATAATTCTTGTACCATGCCATGTACCCATTGATAAATTTGGCATCATTTATCTATGACCAGGTTGGCAACTCCTTATGATTTAGCAAAGTTGGCATGGGATGTGACTCTAAAAATAAAATATATGAGTCCTTACACATATAGCTTAGAAATATGCCTAGAATACCCTATAACAAGATTAAATATTTTCATACCCTATCAAAAGGGATAAAATACACCTCCCCATCCAACCTACCAAATGTCCATCTATAACTCTATAGGGAGAGTGTCGACCTCCCAGTGCCAGGCCACACTGGAAACTAAATATAAAGTCTCTATGTGATATCTTTTCTCACTAGTGCACCTAGTGTACCCCTAAACTAATCCACATCATGGGATCTTATTTCTTCACCTGACATGGTGAATTTACCTCTCCATCACATGAACCTAATTAAGAAATCTATCTACATGTATCCTAACCATGGTAATCCCACTGGCCTCAACACCTAGATGTGCTTGTAGGCTCAACAATGAAGAACTAGGATGATGCTAATATCATACCTCTTATGGGACCTAAAGCCCCATAACTCCCTATATATCTATACTAGGAGAATAGGTACCCAACCAAACATATTCTGCCTTGGTAGTAACTACACTAGCACCCCCACTAATAAATATGGGAATCTCCCACTGCTCAAGTCAAGAAGAGTAAAGTAGAAGATGGCCATCATAAGCATCATCAAAAATATTCTCTCACTTGGATCCCTCACATATATTTCACTATAACTAAACCCCTTAGCATGCCATTAGACCTAATCATTGTCATCTCTATATAATATATCAATGTGATCCTCCCACTCCTCTTACTCTATGTGGTAGATTAGATCACCTCAGAGCAGAAGCTATGTGATCTTATGAACATCCTTAGGCAAGATTGTCACCTCACCATTGGTCCACTTTGGCCCACCTAGCATGCATTATGTGATGCCTTTTGCCTAGTATTTTGATCATAGTGACAACATTTCCATGTTGACCCTTTTAAACTTGTACCACCTCATGATTTCCAAACATGTTTGTGTCTTCTTAGGAGCACTTCTTACCTCAGATACCCATGACATTTGAATTTTTTATGTTTTTACTGGGATCACTTCCTACCTTGGATACCCAACAAAACACATACACTAATTAGGATACTTGTAAGTGTTTCTAGCTATCATGCCTAAATCTAATCACATGGTCCACTTGTGACTTATCCTTCTAGCACCGATCTTTATTTTTACCAACTATGGTAACCTAGTCTATGCATGATCTTATCTATCACATTTTTTGTCACACTTTGTTTACTTGTTTATGATTTAGTGCCTAACCTATCACCCACCTTAATGACATCCAACTTTGACATCACCTTCATCCACCTTATTAAACCTTCACTTAATTTTATTTTACTTCATTGACTCTTGATTTAAGGGGAAACACCTCCTCCCATACTCAAGGCAATCAGACCTTTGACTAGCAATCAATTTTTGTTTTATATCTTGTTGATTCAAAGATGCATAACAAAAAGGGGTAAAATATAGACACTAAAAATATGCACACCATGATTCCAAATGTCAAAATTACCCTGGACCACCTTATGACCCCTTTGGGACCAATCTGACCCTTCAACCCCTAATGAAGCAGAACTGTGGTCAGTTTAACCAAACTAGCTTACAACCTTTTACCCATTTTGTTCACCCTCAACCATTGATGATTAGGGTGCACCTCCTTAACCACCAACATGCAAGTCACCTTTCCTTACTTTTCTAAAAATAGTTCATCTAAATCCATGTGTGAGCCATTACATGAGAGAGTTATAATTAAAAGGCCTAGTTAACATCTTGTTACAACTATCTTGCCTTACTTATAAAAATAGGGAGGTGAAATAGATCTATAATTATTATCAAGAGCTTGTGCATGTAGATTTATTTTGTTTTATAAGTCAATCATCATCAACAATCTAGTGACCCAACCATCATGTTAGAGATCCAACTTACCATCATAACTCTATCAAAGTGCCAAGCACTTTTACTCTACCAAAATCATGTCAAACTCCACCAATAAGTCAACTACCTCAATCAACCACTTAATCAACCTTCTATAAGATAAGTATTTGTTTTAATACTCAATTACTTTATTTTCCTTTCATACTTAACCCAACAATAGCCCATATCCTAGAGTCTCACCTTATGATCCCATCAATCAGCCATTTTCCAACCCATACCTACACACAGTAAATGTCAATGGTTATCTCAATCACTAATAATTTTCCCAACCATTGATAGTCAACTTGACTATTGGTGATCACCTTAACTACCGATGGTCACATCAACCATCGATGGTCATTGTGGTAGAAAATAATAAAAAGTTATTTCCACCTACCTATCCTTAGCCAAATCTAATTTTTTGTGTCCTTACTTGTTCACAAACCCCTACCTAATTTTCTAAAATAGACTTGGGCCATTTAGTACTAGTATTGATTATCACTATATTAGTCATTTCTAGTCTATGTCTTTAGGAAACATTTCTTGTGTTCTATTTCAGTGTCTTTTTATTATTGATGCAAGTACTTTCTATTCTATTTTATAAATTTAATTATTTAAAACATGTGGATTGATATCCCTAGAGGAAGCTCTTACTTTTAGGATCTAGCTAACACTAGGTAATCTACTTAGGTATCTATCTAAACAACCATTTGCTTTAGTATTGTCTTATTTACAGGTCATCCTCCTAAGCCAAAGAGGAGTTCTTCACAATATTTTGATTTAATATGTGCACAATCAAATAGTTTTTTCAACCATACCCACACTTAGTTTCTTCTTTTCCCTTTTTGAAATATAAGCTAAAATTCACTAAAATAATGGAGAGACATAGGGTGATGATCCCATTATTTAATAGCATTATATCATGTAAAAATTTTGATACACACACACACACACACACACACACACACACACACACATATGGATATACACACATACACATGTATGCGCGTGTGCGTGCACACACACGTGTGTGTGTGTGCATGCATGTGTATGTGTGTATATCCATATGTGTGTGTGACACATATGGATATACACACATACACATGTACACACACACGCATGCGCACACACACACACACACACACACACACACACACACACACACACACACACACACACACACACACACACACACACACACACACACACACACACACACACACACACACACTTTTATGTGTGTGTGTGTGTGTGTGTGTGTGTGTGTGTGTGTGTGTGTGTGTGTGTGTGTGTGTGTGTGTGTGTGTGTGTGTGTGTGTGTGTGTGTGTGTGTGTGTGTGTGTGTGTGTGTGTGTGTGTGTGTGTGTGTGTGTGTGTGTGTGTGTGTGTGATACTTAAGTGGAAATTTATGCTATAGATTTATTTGAAAATGTTTGTATTTGATAATCTATTTCATGTGATGATATGAGGATTAAATATGTTATATATTTTATTATTCTCTTATAAGTAAAAATGTGTTAATTTATTTTTTGACACATGTATGTCATTGAGTTAATTACAAACTATATAATGACATTACCATCTTGATGGGAATATAAACATTGTATTATATTGATTATTATTTATTGTTTCTTTAGATTCTATATTTGTGGCTATGTATTTTTATAAATATTTTTACCCATATTAGTTACTTGTGGAACTTGTCTTTGATACTTCTCTTTTGAAATATTTGAAGTTGGTATTTCATGCTCAAATCTCTAATCAAAAAAATTGTGATTTCCTATCTATGTTTGTGTAATTATATATGTACATTTATCATGGATCATGGTTTCTTTAAAATTTATTATATTACTTTGGGACTTTAACTAACCACCTAGGAAAGTGAAAGATTAACATGTATTATCCTTATTCATTGGTTCATTATTTTTTTGTAACCAAGGCTATCCCAAAATAAATTTTCACAATGGAATAGTATGGTGTACAACCATTAATGTGTTAATTGTCTTTGATCCCAAACTGACCGATAAAAGAATATGTCCTATATTGGATCCATGTGGATGCTTTAAATATTGCTCATTGTATTCCATGATTTGAATAAGATATACTTTACATTAATTATATTGTTTAATGTTATCAAAAATAATATTTTCCTTATATGTAATATTGATAATTGCTTTAATGAATTTGGGAAAATTTTGAGGTACCACTAACAATGTAGGAATTGTTTTTTACTTTGTTGTCCAATTTCACAAATATGATAATCCCTTTATCTACTAGTTGTGATATATCTTCACATAATGCATTAAATCATTATATTTAAACCCATTTATATAATTATAGGTGTATAATGGTTACACTTTTATATTCTCTATATGATGATTAGAAGGATAGTAATTGGGAGGAAGAGTGATTAATTTTTTATGCAAAAATGCCTATATATATCATGTGGCAAATATTTGAATCCATAAAATTGAAGTGGTTGCCTCTTACTAAAAGTAATTTTATTTACTTTTGGTGGTGATTTATAAACTATTTTCTTCCCTTTATTGAGCACCTTAACTTTTTCTTCTTTTATTGTAGTTATTTCCATTGACTCATATAGCTTATGAATGACCTTAACTAGATTCTTTCTTGTAGATTTTTAATCCAAATTTACTTGTATATTTATAAATTCTTACTTGTGTGAATATCATCATAACAAATTTTCCTTTTATTTTTTTAAATATGCATATTTTAATACATCCATGTATATTTTTTGAAAAAAATAAACAAACTTGTACATAGATTTTTTTTTTAGTGGAGATAAGAGGGCCCTACTAACGATGAATTGTTTTTCCAAATCCAAGGGTTGATAAGTTATAGAGTGAAAATTATTATTAAATACTAATATTTAATATTTTTTAATCTCATCATGAACATTTTATAAACCTTGTATATATTCCAATGTTAACCTAACTACCATGGGTTTATTATATTCTAATAATAATGCATCATATAATTTTTTTAAGCTAGGTAAGGAGCCACTAGGTAGATCATTAAACCACTCTGAATCATCTCTTGTGATATTTCTATGTAAATATTTTAGTATAATATGTCCTTTATTACCCCAATCTCGAAAATAAATTGTATATTGTGTTAAATGAGTACAAGCATCTCTACAACCATTGAACAAGGGTACCGTATGCATAACATAATATTTTGGATATGTATTCTCATATATAGTGTATGTAAGGGGCTATCCTAAGATAAAATTATCTTTTATATTCACACAATAGGATCTAATTTGTAAATTGAGATCAAGAATTTACTTTTGGAGGTCACCAATAGTGTGCATCATCGATATAATATGACTAGTAGGAATAGTAGTGGTTTTGAAAGGCTCATTCATAAGGTGTAATTGATCATCTATTCTAAACATTGGTATGAGAGGATCATGAAAAATGTAATTGGATGGCTTAGGATTTCATTATAAGATAAAATCAGTACAAATATGGGAATCATTTCTTAACTTATCACTTTGAATTTGCATGAGAGTAGAATCATCACATTATTATTTAATGGATTATATTATCTTGGAAGAGGATAAAGCTTCATCATAATTATTATTATCATGATATTTCAATTCTATTCCATGATAATTAATTTTTAAATCCTAATAAATGATCTCACTTTTTGTTTGAATTACACGTTCATTTACATCCTTTGGTATTTAGAGAAAAAGGGAAGAAGTATCATTAAATGGTATAATAGTATTTATAACTTCTAAGGGAGTAGGAGTGTCACAATATTGTATATATTTATCCATGATTACATGAGAGTTTTGCATGTCATATTAATTTACATCATCTACCTTTTCTATAGAGAGAGGACTAACACACTCATTCATATCATTTGTTATTTCTATTCAAGGACTATGCTTTTGTAATTTATATTGATAAATGAGATTGTATTAAATAAAAACTTAAAATGTGAACAATGTCTACTAATTATTTATTCTTCACATTTGAATCCTTGTGATATATTAAGGGAGATAATATATTCTTTATCAATATAATTTTTTCTCCATGAAAAGAGGAATACAAAGGAGAAATTAGTTTTACAATTTTAAATTTTTTTTTCTCACTTTCCTCTTCACTAAATTCTTCACTATTGTACCAGTCATATTGATTTTCACTATTTTAACCATAACCATAATCATAATAATATATATCATAATCATGTAATTCATTTATTTAATAAACATAAAAAATTTTATGATTGTGATCATTAGTCCATTCACTATCACAAACATAAGGTGTAACATTGGTAGAGAGGAGAAAATCCAAAGGATGAGTACCACTAGGCATTTAAATTTTATAGGAAATTTTTTATTTTTTAACCCAAAATATATAAATCATGACAAACAATAATTTTTTTTCTAGAAAAAAATATATCATACCAAATAATAAAGGAAGTCAAAAGTTGCAACTAGGCAAGTTGTGTTTTCTTTGTAGGGTCTCAAATTATTGATCCCAAACATAAATGGTGAACATGGCCTAATGGATACTAAATATAGAGGATTAAAACATACCATAGCTTCACTCTCCCATATGTAAGGTAAATTGAGAGTAACTTCTTGGGGCTAAATACTTACTACTGCAACACAAGAACAAATGGTAAAAGAATTATTATGGTTAAAAAATAAAACCTTAAGCATTTGTAATCGAAGAGAGGTACATGGGAACTAAAATTTATATATAATTTTGTATAATATCTTGAGTATTGGGTAGTAATAATCACACCATGAATAAAGTAAACATGAATACCATTTTTCTCAAAATGATAGCTCCTATGAGTTTTAAAACTACTATAACACAATTTTTAAGAAAGTAGGAAATAAAAGACAATGGAAAATTAATGAAAAATAAATATTATTTTGTAAGGATAATATAAATTTTGAATCCTTGAGGTCTATAAAATATATTTAGTGTTTATAAATCATAAATTTAGCTTAAACCATAGGATAAAAATTGAAAAATAAATCAATGCTCAAAACAATGTATGGGTTCACTAATATGTTTTACCATGTTTTTGATAAAATAGTAAATTGTATTATTAGTATAGGTGTAAAATTAGAATATATAAAAAATTTAAATATGACAATAATAAAAAAAATGATTTTGATAATTTATAAATATGGAAAATTATTATTTTTGTGAAACACAAGGATGGAAACAACTTAAATTAAGCCAAAATTTTAGCCAATTATTTTGAATATTCTAAAGTGAATAAAAAAAATAGGTGACTATGTCTAATTAAAATAAATAATAGAGTCTAAAACTAATTTTTTACATGTCTATTCTTGATTTAATTCTTGTCACCAAAAATCAAAATGTTGAATTTTGCTATTTTGCATATCGAGTCATTAAAACTGAGTCTCCTTTAAATTGAACTTGAATTTATCAATGTAATATCAAGAACAACCTTGAAATAATTGTTGAATTTAAATCATGAGATTTTTTATTTTGAAATTATAAATTCCTTGTCTATTTTTGGTTGACTTTCCTAAAACCCTAATAATCCCTCTTAACTGCAATAAAAATCATACTATGGGAATTCATTTTATCTCTATATTTCAAAAAATTCATCTTGTGACATCAAAACAATCTATGCAATCATAATAGTATGATGGATCAGTTTCATGAAGTCAATTCAAGATCTAAATGTTCATTACATAAGTTAAAATTCATTCATAAGGTCAATCTAGAGTTTAAAACTTCATTTTCCATCATGGATAACTTAAATAGTCATTTTGCATAATGAAAATTTTTAGTGACCATTTTGCATTATAAAATTACCAATTCAAATTCATGAAATGATTTAAAGAATATTAAATATATTAATTATCAAACCATGTAGCATTTATAGTGTTATTTTGCATTATGTCAACTCCACAAGTATATTTTACATAAAATTTATTGGTGGTCCATTTGGCATAGCCATACCAACTATACAAGTAAGAGAGGGAGAGGAAATGAATCAATTGGTGAGTAATCCCCCTTATTATTCCATTCCACCTCTCCTAAAAGGAAATAATCTATGGAAATAACTTCCCTTTAGGTATTTCTACTAGGTCATGGCATATGAGATACCCCAGTTAGCTAGTGTAGTTTATTCCATACAAAGGGCCTATTTAGAGTACTTATTTATGGCTTATGCAAGATATTTTGATCCATATTTTTCCCAAAAGAACCAACTAGTTTAGATTTGTCAATGAAATCATTTCTCATTGGAACCTATCTCTAGTCTACTTATTTCAACAATGTATAAAACCTAGGTGAAAGGATAAACATGCAGTCTAGATAAATCTTGAACAAATGA
Source organism: Torreya grandis (assembly GCA_037957365.1). Taxonomy (NCBI): domain Eukaryota; kingdom Viridiplantae; phylum Streptophyta; class Pinopsida; order Cupressales; family Taxaceae; genus Torreya; species Torreya grandis. The sequence continues at coordinate 1,287,698 of JARHVA010004745.1, forward strand.
CTAAAATTTAGATTAAAATAAAGCTAAACTAACAAATATATAATAAAGATCAAAAGAGAGTGGTTAGGGAGAAAGGCAATATGAACTCAATTTTTAGTGAGGATATTTCTAGTTCTATTGAACATATAAACCTCTTGAGAAACCAGTAATTATTTTCTTATCATAGCACAACAAGGAATAAGAGATGGTACAAAAGTCTAAGGACAAAAAAGTTATGTAACTGAGGGAAATGAAGCCACCATAGACATGTGCAAGAAATGAATATCAATCATAAATATTACATATAGTAGATAATTCATGAAACATGACACTAATATTCATCAATGTTTAGAAGAACTATAGAGAAGTCTTCAAATATCCTAAGCTTGTGTTAATAGGAAAGTTAAACCAAGAAAGAAATAAATTACAAGATAATGAAAATGGCTAATTCATCTACTCTATTTCTTAATTCTAAATGTACCATCCCTCATTTTAATGTAGAATTGGTCTTATGTAGACCATTAGGTCAATTTAGTCAATAATCTAATTTCATGAAGGGTGGTTAGATTCATTTAATAAGACATACCCCTCTTTGCTCACATTTGAATTAGACAATGTGAAATCTTGATGAAATCAATATTCAAGCCTCAATATCTAACCTTTAGATTCAATTTTTGGTATTTGGAGTCATTCAAGGTCTCTTTAATCCTATCAGTTGGCCACACTCTTCTTGGTGATGTCACTTCCTAATTAAGACAACCCCTTTATCATTTATGCTTCCACTCAATCCCAATGCCCATGCCAAATATTTTTATTTAATGGTACCATATAAACTACCTAGGAACCTACAACCCATGGTCCCTTTAGTCCATATAATATAAAATATATCATGATTGTACCATATTGAGTGGGCTTATAATTCCATTTCTAAGTTTTGACAGCTTAAATGGATAAAATAATCAATATAGGTGTAAATTTTAGGCCCAAATCCTATTTTTGGAGGCCCATGTTTCTTCCTCAATAATATCATTCCATGCATCCACTCTTCACTACTCATAAAGATCCATCATGTCATTTATGTGTAAAGGTACTACCATAAGTTGATTTTATGTTAACTTGCATAGTGATTAGTGTTCAGACCTCCTTAAAATTTCCATTACCAAGATGCAATAATATGTTGATAGGTGTCAAGATATCATTTACTTAGACTTCATTCTCTATCCCATGCTATAATTTCCCTAAAGCCATAAGATCATGTTGCATGGCATCATCTTGGGGACTATCCTACCTCATGCTATGTCATATTGCTCTTATCTTATATTGAGGTGTGGATAAGTAGGATGATGCCATGTGGAATCATCCCATTTACCTAGAAGGTTCCTTTTTTTTATTTGTACCGATCATCTCTATGGCCTATAAAAGTGTGATCATGCCATGTGGCATGATCCTAGGCACCTAAAGGTTTCAAATTCCTTGGAATTTTTCCAATGTCTTCCATAGGAGTGAAGATTTGATATTTTGACAAATCTTTTTTGATTGAATCTAGACCTACAAGAAGATAAAAATTAACTATTACAATTCAAACTCCCAGCTTTAGCCAAAAATGACTAAGGCAAAGCCTTTAGAATTTAATAATTGAAAAAGGGGACTTCAACAATGGCATAACTAATCCAATCAGTAGATGAATAATTTAAACCTATAAATCAAAACACAAGTAATTTAATTCACTTCAAAAAAATAGCCAAGACAAAGATAGAAGAGAAAAAGATAATTAGCCATTTCTAGTAAAAATAGGAAAAGATAAGCTAAAATGAGTGAGAAGATAAACCCTTTAAGATTCCAATATATTAATGGATACAATCACAATGTCTAGTTTTAATAAGGAAACTACATAAATATTGGTCTGTGAACTTGAAATTACTCAAAAGATAGGCCAAATTATTTTTATGGGAAGGATCAAAATGAGACCATGAAACAACTCAAAAATCTTCTAATGTCTTAATTAATATATAAGGTTTGATGGTCTTCATGAGCTAGATGACCATCAAATTTATGATCATGAAATTATGACATGTCCATCATCATGTCATCTACATGGCATATGTTCTCTTAATTATGGATCTAACTCAGTAACCACTTGGAATGATGACCTACACACTTTTACTATAGTGATATCTTAACATTTGTCCAAATCTTATTCACCTAGAAGGATTATAAACATGTTGACCACCCTGGGGATTTATAAAAATGGGATTGTGCCATGTGGCATGATCTTAGTCATTTAGGGGATTGATTACTAATGGGAGGTATATAGACTACCCTATGGGCCTAAAGAAATGGGATCATGTCATATGGTGTAATCTTGTGCACCTAGGAGGCCTAAGTCATATTTAAAAAACCAAAGAGGGCTTGAGGATGTGATGAAGCAGTATCATGTCATGTGGCATGATCATATGCATCTATAAGGTTGAGGGGCTAGCTTTATGGATATAAAAATAACTAAAAGGTGAGTAACTAGGATCATGACACTTGTCAAGATCTTAGTTGTTTAGTATGTTTATGGTTAGGCAAATAAATAAAGGGGACTTTGGAAAGAATCAAAATGATATCATGCCATGGGGCACAATCCTACTTACCAAAAGACTAAGGAAAAAGATAGACCTAAGGAAGTGGTAAAATAACAAGTGGTAGAATCCTACTTGCTTGAGGATTGAAATAATGTTTAGAATATTATTAACTTGTAGGGAAATTACTTATCCATTTGGTTTTAAAATATGAATTTTTAAACAAATGAAGTCCTAAAGAAACAAGCCCATAAAAAAAAAATCTTTTACCCATATTAAAGCTAAAACTAGTCCACCATATAGGAATCAACCAAGCCCAAATGAAAATTTGAAGAACACTTAGCCATTTAACTTCAACCAAGATTAGATGAAAACATGACTACCTTAAAAAAGACCATGAAAATTGAGATAAAATATAGTCAGAGTAGCCCAAACGGGGCAAAAGGAGACCTAAAAAGAGTTTAAATAAATGGATAAAAGGTCCCACTTGATCAACAATTAGCCAATTCAATTTGATAGTTAACTAATAAATTGAGTTTAAGAAGTTAATAATATGCAAAATCCCAATAAAATAAACATAAAAGGAGAACATCAAGTCAAACTTGTTCAAATAAATAACAAAGATCTTGTAATGGGCAAAAAAAATGCACAAGCTTGAGGTGAAATGGTCTTAAAAATGAACCTTAATGTAGTTAAAAACATGATTGAGGATAGACCAAGACTTATAAAATTATTTAAAAATTCATCTAGTTATATTAAATAAGCCCCAAAAATAATCACTTAGACCAAATGTACAAATGATCCAGGAAACAATTTGAGGTGACCATTCGGTGACAGTTAATGCCTCAAATTTTGTATTGATTTCATTTTGTTTTGTCCTTGAGCGATTATGCCCTCAAGCATTGTATTATTTTAATGTTGGGACGTATGTCCTCAAGTGTTGTAGTGTTTTAATGAAAGCATTTTATGGTTTTAATGCTGGGATGTTAAATCGTCACCTGCTAATTCCTCGATCCATGCAATTTCCCAAGGTTTTCTTCAAAAATATGTATAAATGCATTATAACCTGAAAGGGGAAGGGGACATCTCTTCTCAGAGATAAGTTCATGTTTTGTATTGCGGTTGTTAAGTAATATGACATCTCTTCTTAGAGAATCCATTATTATTATGTTATTTTTGTGCTATTGAAATATTTGTCAACCAGGACTTCTGAGTTTTGGATCAGTGGTATCAAACCGGTTTGTCTTGAGAGTGTATGTTCCTGAGGATGAGGTCAGGATATAGGAAACTTGGGTGGGAAGTGACAGAGCTTCCAAATGTTCCACCTATGCACCCCAAATGACCTCAAATGGCAGATGACATTAAGACATCTGATCCTTTCAAGGAAATGGTGAATGAAGCCCTCCAATAGCAACAAGCACAGATGCTCCAACAATTTGCTAAAATTCTTCAAACACTTTCGATGGTAAATTATGGCTTTGCAGCTACACAGCTAGGCTCCTCATCGAGGGAGCTTCCTTTTAGTGCCCCAACACCCTTCAAGGTTTAGGTAAATTTTGATATTCCCACATTTGAAGGCAAAATCAATGCTGATGCAGTGGAAAATTGGTTTGATCAACTGTCATCCTACTTCTCGGTAAAAAACTTCACCGATGGAGAAAATATCACTTTTGATCTTTTTAAATCATCATTGCCCGTGAAAAACTAGTGGGAAGTGTACAAAAAGAGGTTTAGTTTGGATATCATTGGCCTTAGGGTGGAACCCACCTGGGATGATTTTATGGAAGTAGTAAAAGAAGAATACTATCCCCTCGATGTGTATTATGATCTGTACATATAGTGGCAACAACTTCGCCAAGGCAAGGACCAATCTGTGCAAGATTAGATAGACACTTTTCATTCTTTGTCTGCAAGACTGGGCATTGAAGAAAGTGAGAAACATAAAACTCTCAAATATCGTGGTGGACTACAATGGTACATCTGGGGAAATGGAACTCTTCAATTTGGAAACCCTCAGTGAGGCATACAAATTTGTAGTGAAGATTGAATAGAAGCATGGCAGGAAGAATACGAAGAGTCAACCTTCAAAAGGGAAAAGTGACAAGGAAGGTCAAACATGAGGCCAAAATTAGAAGCAAAAGGAGTTTCAAGATAAGAAATCCTAGAAGGGGAAGGTTGTAAAATGGTGTGATTACCACAAAATTTGAACTCACTCCAAAGAATAATGTCAAGCCATCAAGTCACTACTCTCTAAGTCACAATACTCGATGTCTACTACTCTGCCTCATACACAACCTACATTTGAAGAGGAAGAAGAAGAAATTGTAGATGTTGAGCCTGACACCATCATCACTTCATCATAGACCCGTGAGGAAAGACCAGATGACAAAGAAAGATTGTTTCACTCCAAATTATGGGTAAAAGGTAAGCCTCTACATTTCATTCTTGATAGCGGGAGTCAAAAGAATTTAATCTCGGCTAAAGTTGTGAAAAGTCTAGGTCTATCCATGAAGCCTCATCCAAATCCATATAGTATTGGGTGGTTGAGCCTAGGGAGAGACCTTCGTGCCACCCACCAGTGTCTTCTTTCATATGCTATAAAACCATTCCAAGATAAAGTCTTGTGTGATGTGGTCAATGTAGATGTTTGTGATGTCCTCCTTGGTTAACCGTTAATGTATGAATGACATGGCATCTATGAATCTCGAACCTAAAGGATCACGCTCACTCTTGGAAAAAGGTGCTATAGGGTACCAGAGGTACCACCTCTCACATCTATTTCCCTAATCAGTGCTAAGTAATGCAAGAGATTGGTGGAGAAGACAAAGCAATTTGTTCTCATGATGGTCAAACCATAGAGATCCAAGGAGGTCGATGTTGCGGTCCTAACTGCACAATAAACACAACAAAAAAAGTAGATAGGATGAATCATAGGTGAATATGATGACTTATTCAAGTCACCCACAGGAGTTCCACTGCATTGCCAAGTAAAACATTCTATCGATTTAATCCCAGGATCACCTTTGCCTAACAGTCATGTGTATCACAAATCAATTTTGGAGAATGATGAGATAAAAAGATAGATTCAAAAATTGATCAAAAGGGGTCACATTAGGAAAATCTCTTCACCTTGTGGTAGCCCAATCATCTTGGCACCAAAGAAAGATGGAACATGGAGGCTTTGCATTGACTATCAAGCCCTGAATAAAATCTCTGTGAGGAATTGCTACCCTCTCCCCATAATTGATGACCTATTGGACCAGCTCTGTGGTGGGAAGTTATTCACCAAAATTGATCTCAAATTTTGTTATCACCAAATTCCCATTAATCCCATTGATGTCTAGAAAATTGCATTCAAATCTAAGGAGGGGCTATTTGAATGGTTGGTTATGCCTTTTGGCCTAACTAACACACCTTCAACCTTCATGCAGATGATGGATGACATCCTATGACCCTTCACCAATAAATTTGTGGTTGTCTACTTAGATGATATTCTCATCTATAGAAAAACATGGGAAGAACATTTGCAACATGTCTGTAAGGTGCTTCAAACTCTTTGGGAGCACAAGTTGTACGTAAATCTTGACAAATGCACATTTGAAATGACAACAATTCAGTACCTCGGGTATGTTGTGAATGAGGAAGGGGTCCACATCGATCCAAAAAATATTTGGGTTATTCTAGAATGGCCCACACCAAGGACCCTCACAGAGCTTCACAGCTTTTTGGGCCTTGCAAATTTCTACCACATGTTTGTTCTTGGATTTTTACATGTTGTTTGGTCACTAGCCCAAGTGACTAGAGGAGGAGTTAAAGCTACATTTCAGTGGTGTGAAATATAGCAAAGGGAATTTGAGAATTTGAAGAATAGACTCTACTCAGCCCCTATTCTTGCCTTGCCAGATTTGCATCAACTATTTGAGTTGATGACATATGCATCTGAATATGCCATGGGAGCTATCATCATGCAACATGGCCATCTTGTTGCATACCATAGTGAAACTTTCACTGATACAGTTAAGAAATATCCAACATATGATAAGGAGCTATATGCCATTGTATAATCCTAAAAACACTAGAAACACTACATCTTAAGAAAAGAGATGGTCATCCACACTGACCATAGACCATTGGAATTCATCCAGATACAAAGCAAACTATGAAATGAGAGGCACCAAAAGTGGGCCACATATATCTAGCAATTCCACTTGATAATCAAACACAAAAAGGGGAGCTCAAATATAGCTACAGATTACCTAAGCCACCTGCCAATTACTGTACTCACAATAGTGCTTGACCTATGTAAACATGAGACTGCCACTTGGGGTGCTATGTATAAAGCAAATCCTACCTTTGCTAACATATATCAAGTGCTCCAAAAAGATGAACATGTTTCTAACTTCTATTTGCAAGATAATGTCCTCTGCCATATGGGGCACATTGGTGTTCCTATTGTAGAGCAATAAAATATGATATGGGAAGCACACTTCAGTAGGACAACTGGCCACTTTGGTATCAAAAAAACATTGGCAGTTCTTCAAAAACACTTTTACTAGCCCCATATCAACAAAGATGTGGAAATATATCTCAAATTTTTCACCACATGTGCAATCACCAAGCCAACAAATAAGAAGCAAGGATTGTACATGCCATTTCTAGAACTAACTAGGCCTTGGGAATCTATCTCAATGGATTTTCTCTCAGGTTTGCCCACTTTCAAACATGGTAAAGACTGTATTTTTGTGGTAGTTGATCATTTTTCAAAAATGGCTATTATGCTTAATTGTAAGAAAAATGTGTCTACTGAGGAAATTGCTCAACTATATTTTAGTCATCTATGGCTCCATTTTGGTCTCCCCAAGTCCATTATCTCATATCGAGATAGCAGGTTCCTAAGCATCTTCTGGTCCACTCTATGGAAGATGATGGATACTAAGCTAATGAAGTCCATAGCCTTCCATCCACAAATTGATGGTCAAACTGAGGTGGTAAACCACTTGATTATTCACATGATTCAGATGCATCACTCAAAACATCCATGCACATGGGATGAGGGACTTCCATTCATCCAACACGGATATAATCAGGCACTGCATAGCTCGACCAAGCATAGTCCATTCCAATTATATTTTGGGTTCCAACCCATGGCACTAATTGATATATCTATTCCATTCTACACCATGGAATACACAGCTCATGAAATCTCTAAGGCAGCAAAAGCAACCAAGTTTATTGAACACATGCAGCATATCTCGCAACAAGTTCATGACATCCTAGAGAAAATGAATCAAAAGTATAAGCTATGCCATGACAAACATAGGATTATGCACCATTTTGCTATGGGTGACAAGGTTTGGTTATGGATTCAGAAGGAATGGCTTACAAGCCCACACAGAAAGATTTAGCCTCTATGATATGGTCCATACACCATCACCAGAAAAGTTGCAAAAAATGCTTTTGAGTTGAACCTACTAGCCTACCTTGGTCTGCATCCAATATTCAATGTGGAGCTCCTCAAAACATATCACCCACCTCTATTGGACACTTCAATTGTGGCAAAACAACTTGACATTGATGATCTTGATCCACAGAGTTTTGCTCCAGTAGAAGAGGATCAGATTATGGATACTTGGATGAAGACAACAAGAGGATGCTTGATTCCGCTGTATCGAGTGGTCAGAAGGGGCCAGCTTTGCCACCATGGTGAGTGGCTCACAGGGAATCAAATCAAGACATAGCTACCCCACCTAATAGGGAATCTTGATGCAATGGGGACCATTTCTTTTCAAGGAGGGAGGAATGATCTGGGAAACAATTTGAGGTGACCATTCGGTGACAGTTAATGCCTCAAATTTTGTATTGATTTCATTTTATTTTGTCCTCAAGCAGTTATGCCCTCGAGCATTATATTTTTTTAATGATGGGGAATATGTCCTCAAGCGTTGTATTGTTTTAATGCAAGTGTTGTATGGTTTTAATGCTGGGATGTTAAATTGTCACCCGTTAATTCCTTGAGCCATGCAATCTCCTAAGGTGGTCTTCAAAAATATGTATAAATGCATTATAACCCAAAAGGGGAAGGGGACATCTCTTCTCAGAGATAAGCACATGTTTTGTATTATAGTTGTTAATTAATACGACATCTCTTCTCAGAGAATCCATTGTTATTGTGTTATTTCTATGCTATTGAAATATTCATCGACCAAAACTTTTGAGTTTTGGATCAACAAACATCTTTAAATTTAAACTTGTCTTAAGGAGTAAAACATTAAGATTTTAGCTCCTTAAAGCCTTTTTCAATTGGATTAATAGATAAAACAAGACAAACTTGAATAAGACATAGAAGACCAAACTCTCAAGAAAAATAGGTTCCCTAATTTTGTAAATAAATTAGGGTGTGTTGTGCAAGCAACAACAAATGGTGACTCTACTGGAAAATATTGTTGAGTATTTTGGGACACTGAAACCCTACCTACAACTTAGAATATTTGGCTTAGCCTAATACTTGTAACATGAAACAAACTATGTAAATACAAGAGGGGGAATATTGAAGAACCGAAATTAGACAATCTCTTTGACTAGTGTGTGTTTGTGTATTCCTTTCCTTTCTCAAACTTACAAGGACTAGATGTTATATTTTAGGTCATCTTGTTAGTGAATTATGCCTTTGGGGTGAATACCTAGACATTTATCCACTACCAGATAGGCAACTATAACCCTGATATATCTACCTTTAGGACTACACAAATATTTTCTCTATTTCTAGCTAGGTGTGCATAACCCTGATAGAGATTACTAGAATCACCTAGGAGTGATTTTTTTTAATTTGATTTTTCTTTTCTCTTTTCTTTTTTTATTTTCAAACTAAACATTTAAATCATGAGTTGGGGACCACCATGGTAAAATTTATCATGAAAAGTTTCACCTTTGAGGAGGTTGTTCAATCCTCCTTACTTAATTAATAGCATGGGAATACTTCAATGGTTGTGGGTGACCTTATAGCTAAGGAAAATGTCTAGATAGGATATTATATACACCTAAAAACTACACAACAATAGTTTTCAATGTCATCTTAAACTATGGAACCTTAACCAATTCTTCATCTAGTAGACCACCTAGTTTTCTAGCAATCTTTTACCACTTCATCATGTTAAATACCCCCTCCCTAAACACATCACTTAAAATCATGACCTTTTTACCCATTTGCTCATGGCCCCTCAGCTATCACTGGTTAGGGTAATTATCGATGGTTGACCCTAACAATTGATGGTTGGGTCACCTAAACTTGCCTTAAGCATTTTAAAGCATTTACAACTTTGTTCAAGATTAGTATCTTATAAAATGGAAAGTTGCTTTAATGACAACTTTTAAACACTAAAAAAAATAGGCAACTTCATCTCCTCCCAACTTAACAACTTTCCCTCAAGCCTTCCTCTCCTTACTTAGCAACCTTGTGTTGTAAATATAGGGCTCTTGGAGGAGTTGGGGATCCATCCAGGCTCTCTGGTTTTCTTTATGTAGGTACTTAGCATCCTAAAAACCTATCTATGTAACTTTTTAAGGTTCAAGAATTGTTAGGTACTTAGAATTGTTATGGGACCATTTCTTTTCAAGGAGGGAGGAATGATCTAGGCAACAATTTGACATGACCATTCGGTGACAGTTAATGCCTCAAATTTTGTATTGATTTCATTTTGTTTTGTCCTCGATCAGTTATGCCCTCGAGCATTGTATTGTTTTAATGTTGGGGCATATGTCCTCAAGTGTTGTATTGTTTTAATGCAAGTGTTGTATGGTTTTAATGCTGGAATGTTAAATTTTCACCCGTTAATTCCTTGAGCCACGCAATCTCCTGAGGTGGTCTTCAAAAATATGTATAAATGCATTATAACCCAAAAGGGGAAGGGGACATCTCTTCTCAGAGATAAGTGCATGTTTTGTATTGTGGTTGTTAAGTAATATGACGTCTCTTCTCAGAGAATCCATTGTTATTGTGTTATTTCTGTGCTATTGAAATATTCGTTGACCAAAACTTCTGAGTTTTGGATTAACAAGCATCTTTAAATTTAAACTTGTCTTAAGGAGTAAAACATTAAGATTTTAGCTCCTTAAAGCCTTTTTCAATTGGATTAATAGATAAAACAAGACAAAATTGAATAAGACATAGAAGACCAAACTCTCAAGAAAAATAGGTTCCCTAATTTTGTAAATAAATTAGGGTGTGTTGTGCAAGCAACAACAAATGGTGACTCTACTGGAAAATATTGTTGAGTATTTTGGGACACTGAAACCCTACCTACAACTTAGAATATTTGGCTTAGCCTAATACTTGTAACATGAAACAAACTATGTAAATACAAGAGGGGGAATATTGAAGAACCGAAATTAGACAATCTCTTTGACTAGTGTGTGTTTGTGTATTCCTTTCCTTTCTCAAACTTACAAGGACTAGATGTTATATTTTAGGTCATCTTGTTAGTGAATTATGCCTTTGGGGTGAATACCTAGACATTTATCCACTACCAGATAGGCAACTATAACCCTAATATATCTACCTCTAGGACTACACAAATATTTTCTCTATTTCTAGCTAGGTGTGCATAACCCTGATAGAGATTACTGGAATCACCTAGGAGTGATTTTTTTTAATTTGATTTTTCTTTTCTCTTTTCTTTTTTTATTTTCAAACTAAACATTTCAATCATGAGTTGGGGATCACCATGGTAAAATTTATCATGAAAATTTTCACCTTTGAGGAGGTTGTTCAATCCTCCTTACTTAATTGATAGCATGGGAATACTTCAATGGTTGTGGGTGACCTTATAGCTAAGGAAAATGTCTAGATAAGATATTATATACACCTAAAAACTACACAACAATAGTTTTCAATGTCATCTTAAACTATGGAACCTTAACCAATTCTTCATCTAGTAGACCACCTAGTTTTCTAGCAATCTTTTACCACTTCATCATGTTAAATACCCCCTCCCTAAACACATCACTTAAAATCATGACCTTTTTACCCATTTGCTCATGGCCCCTTAGCTATCACTGGTTAGGGTAATTATCAATGGTTGACCCTAACAATCGATGGTTGGGGTCACCCAAACTTGCCTTAAGCATTTTAAATCATTTACAACTTTGTTCAAGATTAGTATATTATAAAATGGAAAGTTGCTTTAATGACAACTTTTAAAGACTAAAAAAAATGGGCAACTTCGTCTCCTCCCAACTTATCAAATTTCCCTCAAGCCTCCCTCTCCTTACTTAGCAACCTTGTGTTGTAAATATAGGGCTCTTGGAGGAGTTGGGGATCCATCCAGGCTCTCTGGTTTTCTTTATGTAGGTACTTAGCATCCTAAAAAACTATCTATGTAACTTTTGAAGGTTCAAGAATTGTTATGCTACCCAGATTTATTTAGGTTTTCAACTATCATTCATTTAGAATCACATAGGTATCCTTCTTTTTTTTTAGTGTTTTACTTTCCTTATCAAGTTTTTCTATTTCATTATATTCACCTGCACACCACCCCTCACCTAAAAATCCACACTCTAACTCCTACCCATCAACCATTCCATTTTCATCTCCATCCCTAAATTCACTAAAGTTTATAGACAACTATCACCAACTAGTATAAACCATCACTAATTACCCCAATACGAACTATTTAAAATAATTTAGACTTATCTATAATCCAACTAAAAATATATATCAATAATACACCTACATTATTTAAAATTTTATAATTTTAAATTCTCTCCAATCTAATAAATGGGGAATATATCCAGATTATTACCATACCCTTCACATGCAACTTACACAAAACTTATTTTTTTATTAGCTTTTTAATATTATCTCTCATCCAATTTAGGGACATAAGTCCATATTATTTGAAATAGCCCTTCAATCATAGCTGATTACCTAACCATTGCCAATCATACCCAACCATCGCTAGTCACCCTAATTGTTGACGGTCACTATAAAGGAAACTAATAGATTATTATTTTCTCCCATTTTTACCCAATCAAATCCTTGTTTCTATTATTTATCTACCTATAGACCCTACTTAGACCCTCTAAACCTAACCTTGGTGCATTTTTTCATGGTATTAACCCACCATTGCTACATTTTCTATCGAATAAGTATATCATTTATTTCTTTATACATGCATTTATGTTCTTATTAATTTATTATCTTCTAATTTTATTTTTAGAACATTTATATCATTATAGGAGTAGGCTAACAACCATCCAAGGGAGCTTTCACTTCTTAGATGTAGCATTGTTAGGTAGTCCACTCTTCATATTTATCTAACAAATGAGTTCACTTAGTGCAGTCTTATTACATGTAGCCTTTCCTCACCAAAAAGGATTTCTCACTTCATTTGGTCATCAATGAGTGTAAAATTTTATAGGTACACACACCTTATCTCTTGCTTCTTTCCTTTCTTAAAATAAATAAATAGGAGGAAACATTTTGGCACACCCAGTGGGACCCCTTATGGGTTCATAGTTCTCTTAGGCATATAGTTGCATTAGTGAAAATTCACGATCTTGTATTTCTATTATTTCTTTCAAAAAGATGGAAATTTTATCTCCTTTTCTTCTTAAAGTCTAAAAAAATAAAAAAATTCATCCTAGGAATAGGTTGCATTTTTCATCTTGCATTTAGTTGCATTCTTAGGTATTCCTTATTTGCATGAAAAGACATCAAAAGTTTGTTTCAATTTAAAATTAAGTGCATTCATTTTTTTTCCTACTTAATGATTAACTCAACTATATCAATTAAACACATTATTAATTAATCATAACACACTCATGTTACACAACCAAACCACTTGTACAATACAAACATCAAAACTTACTTGAGACAAGGTCCATTGGGATTTCATCACCCTTTGGATTACCTTACCCTACCTAGCAATCCCACTTAGACTTCATCACCAAGAAAAAGACCCACTCCATTGTCTGGTAGATTATAAACTCTAGACAAATGATACATATTGGCTAAGTGGATCAGCTTGGCTTTAGGTTCATGAAGTGTGTGGAATAAGTCCCTAGTACCAGGCCATGTACCCAGTCTAGTGTAGATTCTTTGAGCACCAAAACTTAACCTGAAACTATCCTTAGATATCTCTTCTAGTACATGACTCATAAGCCAACTTCCCCTTTCATACTCTTTAAGGCATAAGCCAAAAGTGATTTAAAATAAATCCTAGGATTAATTGCACTTTTAGGGTGTGCTTTGTTTACTTTGGGATTCTCTTTGTTTGCTAATTATTTGAGGTGAGAGGTTCATTATCCATTTCTATATTTTTTATATAGTCTTAACCAAACAACAAGTGAAAAATCAAAACAACCAACCACCACCTTCTTCTTCATCAATGGATTATACCTCAGATGTTGATAAATCACCACATGCTTCACCTCACCATTCTCTTACACCACCATCTCCTTCTAGAATTCCAATCATATCTAAAGGGAGCCTAGACTTCACTACCTTTCTTGATAATAATCTAGTTGATTTACAACATTACCTCAACACCTTGCCTCACCATACCCCCTCTACTTCTATTTCTTCTTCCAATCCTTCTCTTGGCATGCCATCCCACCTTATGGTAGGGACCACTTCAACCCAAACATTGACTTATGCCTCTTCTAATATCCCATCCACCCAAACTCAAACCAACCTTCCCCCTCCCAACCAAACACCTTTTATCACACCCCATGTGGGTTCAACCTTACCATTAGTCACCTATGCCCCATCTACTATGGCATTATCCTCCACTCTAGTTTTTATCTTCCCTTTAGTTGTAACCAATCCCTTGACCACAGTTCCTCTTCAAAACCTAGTGCTCTCCATACCTTAAAACCTTCCTCTAATTAGCACTAGGTTAACTACCCAACCTTAAAATTACAAAATTTCTCTTACCTCAACCATACCAACCATATCCTTTTCTTAACAAGTGCCTATGACAACTTACCAATATGTCCCTAATATACAAGGGTACATACCACCCTCCACCCAACCTTTCATACGATGTAGTTTTTATGTGTCACCATCTCAACCTCTTGACACAACTTATTAATATGTGGCTTATTTAGTACCATTTACTTCATATTCATACATTGCTACAAGCCAACCCTAATAAAATGTACCTCTCAATTATGTGGCTTCTCAACCCCAGCCTGATCTAATCAAAATGCTCATGGACAAAATGACTATTTTGGAGTCATCCATCTCTACCTCAACTAATCTTTTATCTTATGACCAAATTTTCAAGGAGCCTATTCACCCATCCATGACCATTCATACTTACCCTCATCAATGGGAATTTCCCAAATTTTATAAATTCTAAGGTAAGGAGGATCCTCAATAGAACCTAAGAGATTTCCATCATGATTGATACTTGATCATTTATGATGATGTTATCCTCCTTTGAACCTTTTTCATGTCATTATATGGGGATACCCTTGATTGGTATAGTGCCCTTCCCACTCATTCTATCTTTTCTTTCTCTCAATTGGCACAAACCTTTTTAGAACACTTTTTAGTAAACATATCTAAAAAGGTTTTCATCACCGACCTATACTCCATCAAATAATTTAAAGATGAATCCATTATTGATTTCATTTCCAGATGGAGGGGCCTCATTAATCAACTCACCTTCCCATTACCTCAACCCAAATTAATCAAATTATTCTCTTAGGGGTGTGTTATACACATTACTCCAACTCTCCAAGTACAAACCTTTAGGACATTTGATGAAGCATTCACTATGGCGTAAAAATTAGAAACCCATGCTATCAATGAAGGGAAGTTGAAGCTTCAAAATAAAAATTCTAGTTTCAAATCCATTGAGTCATCCTCCATCAAAACCACAAACCCAACCAATTCTAAATCAAAATCATCAATACACTTGATTGTTCTCAAAACCGCACCTCCTCCAACTGTCAACCAAACACCTCAAACCAACATCCCTCCAATCACCAAAACCATACCCAAATTTGGGCTCCTTCGAAACCATTTACCCTAATTAGGGAATCTTATGCTTTAGTGTTGGAAAAACTAATTAAAGCCAATCTAATCCAACTTCCACCCATCAAGACCCCTCAACAATTTAATACTTTTCACCCCCTTCCTAGGTGGTACAATGAGAATGATCATTATGATTATCATCAGGGTGTTGGACATGATATCAATAGATGCAATACCTTTAAGAGCATTGTCCAAGACCTAATTGATAAAGGGGAGCTTGTGTTTGATAACCCAAATGCTCCTTCCAACCAATATCTTGATATTTTCTAAAAACCATTCGCAAATCATCCACCTTCAACCCAACACCGTGAAATCTAACCTAAATCCTCCAATTCACATGACACATATGTAATTATTGTCATTATTAATGTGCCCACTACTGAATAATTCATCACCTCTATCACCCAAATAGAGGAAAATAACCCACCACCTATTCCTTTAGATGCCCAAATGGAGGAAGTAGTTACCCCTTTTTCTTCTTTAGATGAAACCATGATTCCATCTACCCCTCATATGATGTAAATACCTAAGGATATAACCACTCCATTGACCATTTCATCCACTCCTCCAAACCAAATAGAAGAACCACCTACATCTTTGGACAATCAAACCAAAGAAGAAGATATACCAACCCTTCTACTTGAAACCATTACCCTTATTGCACCAATTATAAAATTATTTGTACCTCCCTTGGAAACCATTTCCCAAGAGACAATACCCCTACCTACCCAATCATTACCTTTATAACCTTCCACCAAGGATAAAAACATTGAAACTACTTATTATTCTCAAAAGGGTTTGAACTTTGAAACTAATGATTAGGGAACATGACCCATTTATAAACCCTTTTCTTGACTGGTTCAAAGTTTGGAATTTACCTCCCAACCTAACTTTGATAGAGCCACCTTTTGGCATCAATTTAGAATCCTAAATCAAATTAAAACTAAATCTTCTACTTCACTTGAGTCCACTCTCAAGTCTGTTGTTACAACTCCACCAACTACCACTCCTAAAGTCACCATAGAACCATCTCAATTACCCCCACCTAAAATTTTCAAGTCACCCTATTCTTCTTTTATCAAGCCAATCAATAACTTGGGGTTTCTTCCTACACCTAATCCTACTCACCCTCCTTTGTGATTAGATTTAACCACATCAACCCAACCAAAACCTAATCTAGTTAATCCCATTAAGAAGGAAGGATTTCCTAGACCACAACCTTAAGGAAGAACCATACCAAATCTTTCACTTCTACCTTTATTTTAGGACCACATCCCTCCACCATTCCCATTACCTACTCTTCCTCCAAAAAACCATCTCCCCTTTCTCCACCTATAAGAAGCCCATCTCCTAGTTCATCATCATTCCTTACCAACCTTTTTTCATCCACTTTCCCATCATTAAACCCTTATTATCTAAACTCCCAATTCCTAAACCAATTATAACTAAGCCAATTATTTCTAAACCACTATCCAAGCTTAATCCACCAACCACACCTCTTATTAAGATGTCTTTGCCAAATAAGGTTCCTACACCAAAAATCCAAACTCCACCACCTCCAAAATATTTATCAAAATCTTATACAACTATTTCAAAAAGGCTCATATAAGCTTCTACCATTATCTTACCACCAATCAATCCTTTTAACCCCACTCACTAAAATCCAACTTGGTTCACTGACAATTTGATATATCTTTACCATAGGACTAGTGGGTATGATATGGAGAATTGTAAAGCTCTCCAAACTATCATTCATGGCCTTTTGGAAGAGGAAGATATGTTAGATGAACCTTCTTTAATCCCTTTTCCTATTTTACCACCTATCCAATTACTTACCAATCATCTACTTCTCTACCCTCACCAACCCCACTTTTCCACTTTGACGAATCTCTACCCTCACCAATTCCATCTCTCCAATTTTAAGAAATTGACATTATCCCACATAATTTTTTTTATCAACACCATCAGTTTGGGTCCCCTAACTTATAAATGAGAAGACCAAACCAAACCATTCCTCTTATCCACCCTAAAATGATTACACATGACTCACCCACCATTAACACCATCCAACATCAAGATGACAATTCTATTCTTACCTATTTGGGTGTGGGGGACTCTTTTCTTCACAAACCCCTCCCTCATGAAAACTAAACATTGCTAAATGAATCAACCAAAAAATTTAATATGGGCACTCAAGAGGACCCTCATATTGTTAATATTGGTCAATCCTTAACCCTCAAGGAATAATGAGACTATCAATATTTTTTACATGACCATAACATAAAATTTTCTTGGTCTTATCAAGATATGCCCAACATTGACCCTTCCATCACTCTTCATAACATTTTTACCCATCTTAAAGTTAAGCCAATTCAGTAAAAACTTATCATATGTACCTTCGTATAGCTCTTCTTGTTAAATAAAAACTTTAACACCTTCTATCCATTAATTTCATTCAACCCATTAACTATCCACAATATGTCTCCAACATTGTTCCTATTACCAAACCCACTAGGGGACTCCACCTTTGTGTGGATTTCCATCATCTTAACCTTGCATGCCCCAAAGACTACTTTCCCCTACCTAACATATAGCAACTTGTCGATCTCACTGCTAGCCATGAAATGATATCCTTTATAGATGGATTTTTAGGATAATAATAGATCTTGATCACCCCTCAAGATCAACATAAAGCATGATTTATCACCCCATGGGGAAATTTTTGCTATCATGTCATGCCCTTTGGACTGAAGAATGTGGGAGCCACTTATCAGTGGGCCATGACTTACATCTTTCATGGCCTCATCCATAAAATATTTGAGGATTATGTTGATGATCTACTTGGTAAATCCAAACACCACCAAGATCACCTCACTATCATCTTTAAAATACTTATCCATTATCATGTCAGGCTCAACCCAAAGAAATCTATTTTTGGGGTCTTATCAAGAAAAATTTTGGGCTTTATTGTTTCCCTCCATGGAATATAAATAGATCCCACAAAATTTTGAGCCATTATAGAAATGCCTCCCCCTACTAACCTAAAATAACTTCGTATCCTACAAGGCAAACTTCAATCAATCAACCACTTTATCTCCCAACTATTCAATCGCTATTAGGATTTTCACCACCTTCTTAAAAAATATACCTCTTTTAAATAGACCAAAGAACATCAACAAGCCTTTGATCCAATCAAGGAGTATCTTCTCTCTCCACTAGTCCTTATTCTTCTAAAAGTTGATCAACCTTTTTATCTATACATAAGTACCACTGATCATTCCCTAGGGGCCGTGCTCATTCATCATGATGACCAAAATAAGGAGCAAGAGATTTATTACATTATTTTTGCCCTCATTGACTATGAAACTTGATACACCCATCCAAAAAAACTTTGCCTTGCCTTAGTTTTCATCACCTCTAAACTTCATCACTATCTTCTTAACCACAAAACTTATTTCATTACTAACACTAATCCCCTCAAGTATATGCACTCCAAGCCATATCAAAACCAACATATGGCCAAGTCGCTTATGGTGTTAGATAAGTTTGATTTTGAGTTTCTTATATAAAATTCCATTAAACGGTAAGTGATTTTAGACTAACTAGTTGAAGCTCCTCTCCCTGATAATCAAACTCCACCTCTTACCATTCCAGATGAGTCTATAGCTACCCTTTCTTTAGAAGAACCCACCTAAAAAATGACTATGTATTTTGATGGCTCTAAATTTCAAAATGGTTGAAGTGTCATCATAATCCTCATTCCCATTAATAGGGAACCTTTTCCTCTTTCTTTAAAAATTTATTTTGAATGCAATAATAATATAACTAAACATGAGGCTTTGGTCATAGTTCTCCAAATCACTCTAAATTTGGGAATCAAAACTATTAACATATTTGGAGACTCTCAATTCATCATTAACCAAGTCATAGGATCCTATCAATGTAATAATGATGTCCTTCTAAATTATAAATAATTGTTTGATATACTTTTAGCATCATTTGACCACTACACTATCCAATAGATCCCTCACTCTACCAATAAATTTGTAGACACAATGGCTTTCCTTGCAGATGAAAAATTCCATCTGAACCTACTAACTCTAAAATATTTATCACCATCTACCATTTTATCACACCATCTTACCTTAGTCCTGATCTTTCGACCATTTATCGAGTAAAAACAACATCTTTAGACATTTGGTATGATCACATCTTTAACTACCTTAATGTCAATATACTCCCTTTAGATCTTTCTACAAATGCTCATAGAGATTCAATTCAAAGCACCTATTGTTACTTAATATTAGGGGGAATTATTTATAAATAAGGCTTTGATGGTCTCCTCTTTCATTGTCTTCATAGCCATGAGGCTTCTCATGCCATTAAAGAAGCACATGACATCATTTGTTGGGGGCACTTCAGTGGTCTGGCCATTGCTAATTGTAACCTTTACCTATGTTACTATTATCCCATACTCAATTAGGATTATTGTGACTATGTCAAGAAATATGTCAAATGTTAACAACATGCTAACCTTCATCATGCACCTCCTCATGGTCTTTAAGTATCAACTAACTATTGGCCTTTTTCATAATGGGGTCTTGATCTTATCAGAGAAATCAATCCACATTCCTCATAATGACATCAACATATCATCACTACTATGGAATATTTCACCAAATGGGTAGAATCCATCCCACTAATCTTGATCAAAGATAAAAAAATCATTGATTTTATCATCCACCACATCATTTTTCATTTCAATGTTCCTCAAAAAATCATCATTAATAATGGTAAATCATTTTTAAAAAAATCCAAAATCTTTGTGATAATTTTGGTATCGACCTAAGCTTTTCTTCACCTTATCATCCAAAAGCTAATGGATAGGCCAAGGCTTCCAATAAAACCCTCATCAAAATGCTCACTAATGTAGTTAGTGCTTCGGGTAAGGATTGACACCTCCATATCCCATTTACTTTATGGGATTATTTTATTAGTATTTGTACTGCTACGAGTGCTACACCTTTAACTCTTGTCTTTGGAGCCAAGGTATTCCTACCACTTGAAGTCCAAATTCCATCTTTCCACATATCCTCACATGAGATTCTTTATAAAAATGACTATCATCAAGAATTCTTAGCATGCTTAGAACTTATTAATGAACATCACCTTGATTCCCTCAATCATTTTCACATTTATCAAGAGCATATCAAATGAGCATACAATAAACATCTAAAAATACATGAATTCAACATCAAAGACCTTGTCCTCAAGAAAACTGTTTCTATGCTATATTCGCTTTCTACATTCAAAGAGAGAAATAAGAAACTAAGAGAATGGTCTAAGGCTTGTATGTACCTGGATGAAGTCGTGCGCACCATTATCTAGACGTTGTGAGAACTCCTCTTTGGTTGTGGAGGATGACACCTACAAAAGAAAGAGACTAAAATGAAGAAGACGTTAGATGAGGAGATGGTGGGCTTCCAAGCAAAAGCTTGATCCCGAAAGTACGAAGACTTCCGTAGGGGATATCAACCCACTGATTAAAAATAGAATATTTGATAGAAACAAAAATAATGAAAGATAGAATGAAAGAAATAAAAGACAAAAAGCAAAATGCATACCTGATATGCAGTAAATTGCTTTGCACAGTCACCGGCGTCGGTCTCTATGCCGGCGTTGGTCAAGGAAGGTCGCCAACATCGGTTAAGATGTCAATGTCAGTAGGGGTAATGAATGGTGCCGGTCAAGTCAGTAGTCCTTGGATGGGGTCTAGTCGGGTCTGGACAGGGTTTAGGACTGCAAAATGATCTGAGGTTTCATCTGAGGGTTAGTGAGCTTGTTTGGGGTCAGAGGGATTGTTTAGGGGTCTGTGAAGGGATCTGGGCAGAGTTACAAACTGTATATTCTAGAAAGGGTGGATAGAGGTGATATGGGAGGAAGTCAAGTTAGGTCTATGGTCTAAATCTAAATTTGGGTGGTGATATCAATTAAAAATAATAACCAAAAAACAAAATAAAAGCACAGAACAAACGCTTACCTGTTACCTGATAAAGATAGAGTAGGAGACATGATTGTTGTTGTCGATGTGTTGCAAAAGTTTGATGTAGAAGACCTCCAGTGAGATGACTGAAGTAGAATACATGTACTTAAGAGAGAGAGCCAGAGAGATTTGATTGCAGATTGATTGAATGAAAAGTTGGCTGATTGTTTTCTGAAGATTGAATGAAATAATGTTTTGAAAGAAGGTTGGATAAATGATCAAAAAACTAATTGAGAACCAAATAATGAATAAGGGATAACAGATAACAGATCCTACGTTTAGGTCAAGAACATAGTTTAAGGATAACCGATGCTAGCAGAACCGCTAACATCAGCCGAATAGTGATCGATTTCATCGACGTTGGCCGAGTAGTGACCAATGTCGGCAGATGTAGAATGGGGATAGAGGCTAATTTTAGCCTTCTGCTCATTCTTACATGCTGTCAGGGTCAAGGCTCATGGTAAAATGGTCGAGAGGGGCTAAATAGGCATGGGAGAATAAAATGGGGGTCATAAATGGGTCATAGGGTAATGGCAAGGGGAGAGAAGGGGAGGATGACCAAGGGTTAGACATGATTTCAGTGTCTACATTTGTCCCTTTTTGTCTTGTTGGTTGTTTTGGACAAACTACAAGACAAAAATAGGAGTTGGTTGCCCCAGGTGTGGGATAAGGTCAATTTTGTCTTGTTGGTTGTTTGAATGAACTGCAAGACAAAAATAGGAGGTTGATTGCACTGAATGAGATGAGCTATTCCCCCTCAAAGTAGGATTCAAGGGAAGGGAACTAGGAATCAGGTGATGATTTGACAAAGAGTGGATGAAAAATGGTGAGGGTGAATGCTGCAATAGTTGTGATTGTGCGCATACCACTTCATGAGATGGTCAGGTCAAATTGTCGCATGTCAAGGGTTGAGGAGTGCCAAAATTGAATTAATCGGGCCCCAGCATGTGGTTGTAGCTGATTGGGTTATTCAATCAAAGCTATAGCTCCAATGGGTCATCATGTTCTAGGTATCTCAGGCTCAGGAAGTGCTCCTAGAAACATGAAAAAGTCACAAGTAGTGGGGATCAACCGGCTTGCAATCCTATACTTGTGAGGTTCAAAAATATGGGCTACGCATAATTTGGCTAACCATACATGGGTAGCATACATGCAAAAACAACCAAGGTGAAGTCGTCATGGAAGTGGTCAAGGTCGGAGGAGATAGGCATGATCTCCAAAGTGGTTGGTCAAGACGAGGCTGAGATAGATAACTAGTCGAATGAATGGGTGGATGAAAGAATGTGGCCGAGCTAACCTTAGAACACTGAGTGCTGCCTACATAGCCCCTATTTCAGGGCCTTAGGCCAATGTAGTTCTCTCTAAAATGGAGTAAGGGTCAAAGGTAATGGATTGGTCTTGGTCAAGGGCAAGTCATGGTCAAAAGGAAGAAAGAAGGTTTATCCATCAGAGAGACGAACAAATGAGGATGGTCAAGCTAACCCCAGAAGACATCGTGTCATCTGAGTGCTACCTACATAGCCCAAATTGGAAGGGGCCTTAGACCAATGTAGTTCAGACTAAGAGACAAAATGGTCGATGATGGGTGTGGTCATGTGTCAAAATGATGAGGAGAAAGAAGATGTTACAGCCTTTTTCATATTGTGTGATGGTGTATTTTGTAACATTGGTCGAGGGATCTTTCATCCCTAACAATTTTCCATAGGCATGATGGATGTATGATAAAAATGAATTGGGTCCATTTATGCTTTAGCAAGTATTGGTTTATGCTTAACATAAATTGAGGCTGGTCGATAGTTTCCATGTGTGTTGGTGTCCATAGAAACTATGTGAAATAGACTATGATGATGTTGGTGGTCTAAAAATGTTGAGGTTGGTTTGGATTGAGAAAATAATTTGGTTGAATGTGACCAAAGTGCAAAAGAAGTGAAAGGCATATTCGCCCATTCATTGACAAGGACTAGAAGGACAGCATAGATAGGGGTTATTAGAACCAAGAGCCCCATTCATGCATGACGTTGTTGACCATAGGTTGTGTTAGAGAGGTAATCGAATCACTTTGACATTAAAGTGAGCTCGAAGTCCCTTGAGTAGGTGATAGGAGGAGGATAGGGTAACCCATTTTAGAGCAGAGATAACTTTTCCCCTTTTTATAGGAGACCCTGAGACAACTACAAGCCAAGTCCATGACCCGTTTTTTTTTTTTTTTTTTTCGAAAGAGCGGACTGATCAATGCGGGAAGCCCACATAAAGATGTCATTTGCTTGGTGGTCATTTGTGAAGCTGATTGATGTGGGAAGCTTCTACGAAAAGGTGTTGTGTGTAGCAAGAGTTAGTCGTAGCCATCATTCGAGGGAGTGGTCTATATTTTTGCTTTATATATAAGGGCTTTGAATAGCTATCCTTCGAGGGAGCAGTCTATTAGCTATAGTAATGATAGTATAGCTGTCCTTCGAGGGAGTAGTCTGCTTTTTGAGTTGAGTTGGTGACCTTGGATATTTTGGCATCTTGATTTGTTTTGACAAAAATGTGAGTCATGGACAAGACTATAGAAGGTCAAGGGCTCCCTTTTATTAGGACAAAGCATCCATACTGTATAAAAGGGTTATATAGGATTTGTTAAGGGGAGTAGGGTTGAAAGGAATGAGGACTAAGAGGACAGGGATTGCTCAAGGGACGAGCTCAAGGTAAATGTCAAGTGGACGAGTACTCGACTAACAGTAGAATG
Organism: Torreya grandis; assembly: GCA_037957365.1. Classification (NCBI taxonomy): domain Eukaryota; kingdom Viridiplantae; phylum Streptophyta; class Pinopsida; order Cupressales; family Taxaceae; genus Torreya; species Torreya grandis. The sequence continues at coordinate 1,312,051 of JARHVA010004745.1, forward strand.
GTCATAGATGCAACGCATTAAGAGGCTCAAGTTTTGGCCGTCCATCGAGAGAAGACAAATGATACATCCCTGATCCATACTTGTGCGTGATAATGAAAGGTCCAAGCCAATTAGGGGCAAACTTGCCTCATTTACTTCACTCCATATTGGTCACGTGCTGATTCTCTTTGAGGATGAGATCTCTGATGTTGAAATCTCATTCTCACAGATTTTTGTCATAGGCTCGCTTGATGTGATGTTGATAGACATGGAGATGGTTGAGGGTAGCAAGATGGCGCTCGTCAAGTAACTCAAGTTGAGCTAAGTGACCTTGATGAAATTCATCGTTAGAAAGAATGTCATGCAGAGAGATGTGGAGAGACAGGATCTATACTTTGAGAGGTAGGACAACCTCTATTTTGTACACTAGAGAGAAAGGGGTACCACCTATGGCAATTTGAATGCTAGTGTGGTAGGCCTACAAAGCGAAGGGAATGTGAATATGCCAATCCCTTCTAGTGTCATTGACCACTTTCATGAGAATTTTAGTCAAGATTTTGTTGGAAGCCTCGGCCTGCCCATTTGCTTGTGGGTAGTAAGGTGAAGAGAAGCTAAACTTTATGCCAAATGAGTCACAGAGCTTTTGGATGGTCTTATTTTTTAAGGACTTGCCATTATCGGTGATGATTTTGTGAGGGACACCAAAATGACAGATGATGTGGGTGTTGATGAAGTCAACAATCTTGTCAGCTTTTGTGGAGATGAGAGGAATGGCTTCCACCCACTTGGTGAAATACTCGGTGGCGGTGATGATGGATTGATGATGAAGAGACGAGTGAGGGTTAATCTCATCGATGAGATCTAAGCCCCACTGAGAAAAAGGCTAGAAATCCAGAGTGACTTATAAGGCATGGCTAGGAAGATGAAGCAAGTTAGAGTGATACTGACACTTGATACAATGTTGAACATAGTCGCTACAGTCTTGATGAAGGGTGGGCCAATAATAGCCCAGGTGAATGATGCGCTTGGCAACTGAATTCCCATTGAAGTATCCACCACAAATTCTATCATGGACTTGCTTAATGGCATGAGAGGCTTTAATAGAAGGTAGACAGTAAAGAAGGAGGCCGTCAAAGCCTCGCTTATAGAGAAGACCCCCTAACATGGTATAGCGAGCTGTGTGTTTGATGAAAGCTCACCACGCATTGCTAGAGAGATTGGGAGGAATGACAGAAAGAGATAAGTAGTCCACAAGTTGCTTATACCAGTCATCTCATGGGCTAGAGTCTATGGTGTTGACATTATTAGAAGAAAGGTATGAAGGTAATGGCAGATGATGCACTGTGATGAAAATTCTAGATGATGATGATGAAGAAAAAATATGCGAGGTGAGAGAAGCCATGGTGTCAGCAAACTTATTCATGGATCGAGGAATAGTCTGAAAGAGGTAATGGTCGAAAGAGGCTAGAAAAACATCAGCATAGTTTTTGTACCTTTGTAAAATTTCATTTTTATAGAGGTATGAACCGTTTACCTGATTAATGACAAGCTGCGAGTCACCGAAGATGTTTATGGACTTGATGCTGAGAGAAAGGGTGGTCTAAAGTCCCAAAATTAAGGCCTCATATTTAGCCATATTATTGGTACAATTAAAGTTGAGCTTGAAAGATAGAGGCATGGGCTCACCGTCGAGTGGGACGAGAATAACTCCCGCACCCCCACCAAGTTGACATTTAGAGCCATTGAAGAACATGGTCATTTGGTAGACAGTGTCATCGGTGGAAAGTGCGGTGAGAGACTCATCAGGGAACTCACGCTGTAAAGGTTGATTGTTGGGAAGAGGGGCATCTGCCAGTTGATCAGCGATGGTTTACCCCTTGATGGATTTTTGCTGGATGAATTTGAGGTCAAACTTAGCAAGCAACATGAGCCATCGAGCAATACATTGATGTTGATATGGCTTGGAGTGCATAAACTTAAGAGGGTCGGTGTGAGTGATGACAAAGGTTTTGTGATTGAGAAGATAGTGGCAGAGCTTGGTAGTGGCAAAGACTAATGATAAATAGAGTTTCTCGGTATGAGTATATCGAGTTTCATAGTCGACCAGTGTTCGGCTGATATAGTAGACCGCTTGCTCACGGTGATGCTTGTCTCGGTGCGTGATTATGGCACCTAACGAATGGTTGGTTGCTAAGATGTAAAGGTAGAAGGGTTATTCATCTTTAGGTGGAATGAGGACTGGTGGAGAGACCAAATAGCATTTGAGGGCTTCAAAAGCCTCTTGGCAGTCCTTATCCCATTTAAAGGAGACGTCCTTCTTAAGGAGATGATGAAAAGGTTGGCAGCGGTCAGAAAGCTACGAGATGAAATGGTGAATGGACTGGAGCTTTCCTTGTAGACTGTGAAGCTACTTGAGATTGGTCGGAGGTGGCATCTCGAGGATAGTGTAGATCTTGGCGAGATCTATCTCGATGCCACAAAAAGAAACAATAAAGCCAAGAGCTTACCAGAGAGGACCCCAAAGACACATTTCTTGGGGTTAAGGTAGACATTATATTGAAGAAGGTGAGAGAAGATGATTTTGAGAATGGTCAAATGGTCACGACGAAGCTTGGACTTGCTAAGCAGGTCATCCACATAGTCCTCCATGATTTTGTGGAGGAGATCATGGAAAATGTAACTCATGGCACGCTGATATGTGGCACCTGCATTCTTCAAGCTGAAAGGCATGACCCGATAGCAGAAATTCCCCCATGGGGAGATAAAGGTAGTCATGTGCTGATCTTCTGGTGCAATCATGATCTAATTGTATCCTAAAAACCCATCTATGAGAGATAACATCTCGTGGCTGGCCGTAAGATCAACAAATTGGTCAATGTTGGGAAGAGGAAAGTCATCTTTGGGATAGGCTAGGTTAAGGTCACGATAGTATGTGCAGATCTGGATCCCCCCAATCGCTTTGGTGATAGGGATGATGTTAGAGACCCACTACAGGTAATCGATGGGATGGATGAAAGAGACAAAAAGGAGGTGCTAAATCTCCTCTTTGACAAGGAGCACCACACGAGGATGCATCTTTCAAAGATTTTGCCTAACAAGGCTTAGCTTCTGGTTTGGTGACTATGTTATGGGTAGCGATGGTGGGGTCGATGCCAGGCATGTAATGGTATGTCCAGGCAAAGGCCTCGCTATGGTTTGAGATGAACTAGGTGTAGTTTAGTTGCTCCTGAGCGTCTAAAGATTGACCAATCTTTAAGATGTGAGGAATATCAAAAGAAGGGAGGTTGATGTCAATGGTTGATTCATTTAACATAACCTAGGTCGCAGAAGGGAGAGAGCACTGAATAAAAGAGTCGTCAGTGCCCATGTAAGAAAGAATGGTGTCATCGTCAATGCAGTGGACAGTTTGAATGGTTGCCAACTCATCTTCTATCATGCTAGGATAAATGAGAGGGAGAGACCTGGACACCCCGTTTAATTGATAGGTCAGGGGTTCCAGGCGAATGGTGTTTATGCAAAAAAAAACTAGGAGGGATGGAAACCATCAACTCCGTAGGTGAAGAGGGAAGAATGGGTGAGTTATGAAGAGATTGATCAATGGTGGGTTTGGGGCAAAGGTCTGCAGGGGCCTGAATGGGGTCATGGTATCCCAAGCCATACCATTTCTTGGCATCATCATCATTGAGTGGTTTGATGGGCTGATGGGAGCCTTGCTCATAGCATCCAAAGCCAAAACTCTTCCATGCACACCTGTAAAGGTAGGTGTGTGCAAAGGCAGGGTTGCCAAGAAATGAGAAGTTTGATGTGAATGGTTGTAGTGAAGAGAGAGGATTTCCATCAGTAGGAGCTTGATTGAGCCCCCCATAGACAAGATTGGTTTGGAGGTGAGGAGGACCATAAGGCACGACCATCCCGATCTGGTGATCATAATTGGGGTTGTGGTGAAGGCATCCATACTCTTGCAGAGTTTGGAACATGTCTAAGGCTAGCAAGCGATATTCCCCAAGTGAAAATCGTTGGAAGATGTCTTCCATGGGGTCTTTGATTACCACTTGAAGAGGGGGGCTGAGGTCAACCGCCGGTTGTGAATTGGTCGAAGCTTCCGCAGATGGAGGCGGCACTGGGGTTGATGGCTTGATAGGAATGAGGACGTCGTTTGGCCGATAGGTGGTGTTACAAGTTTTGAAAGGTGATGGGTCAGCAGGAATGTTGTGGATTTGCCCGTCGTACTCAAATTTCACACAATGGTGCAAGGTAGAGGGAACACAAGCCATGGCGCAGATCCAGGGTCAGCCTAGCAAGATGTTATATTGAAACTCTCCTTTGATGATATAAAAGAGCTCTGGGACTGTGCGTGGACCAATGTGAATTTGAAGGATGACTGTGCCAATGGTTGTGGCAGTGGTGTCATGGAAGGATCGCAAGATTGTGTCAGTTTTGGATATGCAATTCTTGGGGAGGGCCAATTGATCAAAGGCATGGGTGGTGATAATATTGATGCTGGTGCCTCCATCAATCATAACATGCTTGATGTAGGTTCGATCAACATAGGTAGTGATGAAGAGAGCAGCGTCTTGATCTTTTGTGTTGGATGTGGGAATCTCAGAGTCGCTGAATGTGATGGAGGCAATAGGGGATAAAGAGTGGACCAGGGCAGCGAGTGGTTGGGGGTCCTTGGGTTGGACCTCTACTACCTGTAAGGCTCAGATGAGGGCCTGACAATGCTGGGGTGAGGTTTGGATGAGGTCATAAAGGGACATCTTCATGGGCATCTGGTGAAGCTGTTTTAACATGGAGTCATGAATCACCCCTGAAGAGGAAGAAGAAGAGGGTTGAGGCGCGCCAAGGATAGAAATCTTAGGCTTGGGTAGTTGAGGTGGCTGGATGAAAGGATAGGTTTAAGGAATGGAAGCTTTTTCTTTTGCCTTGTCCTTTTGTGACCTAGTGGTTATGTGAATGGCATTGATTTTAAAGATAGGGGGTGAAGGAGATGAAGGGATCATGGCCTGTTGATGAGATGTTGATGTGGTTGAAGAGGTTAGAGGAATGTGGGAAAGTGTCAGGGGTCGGTTGACAGTGTCCTCAAGAAGAAGAATGTCCTTCTCCATGTAGCGGCAAATGATGGCCTTGAGAGCACAACAAGTCTCGGTATCATGTCCTGGTGTACGATGATATAGGCAAATCTTCATATCATCGAACCAAGAGGGCTTAGACCTGAGAGGTTGGAAGGGCCTGATGGGCAGAAGGGTTATGCTGGAAGTCTGAAAAAGTTGTTGCAATATCAAAGAGTATGAGCTGACTAAAGGGTCAGTGCTCATTGATGTGTGCGATGCTGGTGACTTTTGCTTGGGCAGAGTTGGAGGAGGCTTCTATACCACCTTTTGGGTTGATGGTGCAGTGACAAGTAGAGACAGTACTTTCTTTGTGAGAGGTACCACCTTTTTGGGAGAGGGTAGGCTAGCGATAGGCAAAGGAAGCAGAGGAGGCAACTGGTTTTGAGTAGAAGTTGGAATGGGGAGGACTTTGGTCAGGGTCGAAGGATGAGGGCCCAAAATGGAGGGAAATGGTGACAGGGGAGGAGGCATTCACTTCTGTGGTTTAGTAGTCTTCTTTGATTTGGCTTGAAGACTACTATTGGTCAAGGTCTGGTCTAAGTCCACCTTCACTTGCAGATGAGTGAGGTTGGAGACAGGGCGAACGCCGAGTGACTTGATTGATTTAGACGGGGTAGATGAGGGTTTTGGTCCTGATGCAGTTGGTTGAGGTGTAGATGGTCTAGAAGTGGAAGTCTAGTTTTTGTTGAGAGTCTTGGGAGATTTTACCATGGGAGGATTGGTAGCTTGAGATGAGAGGGCACAGACATGCTAAAGAGCTGTGAGACGTTCCCATAATATCTGATGCTCCACTTTCCTTGAAGGGAGAAGTTCGAGTTTCTCCACTAATCAGGAAAATGGCTGAGAAGATGTTGAATGAGGCTTGGGTCCTTGAGAGGATGTGGATGATTGTGGGGTTGAAGATGAGACTGGTGTAGCAGTCTCAGACCTAAGGCATGATGAAGTCATGACAGGTTCATCTTTGGTTGGAGACAGAGGAGAGACAGGTTCTTCCCTGGGTGGAGAAGAAACCAGAGAATGAGGCTCCTCAAGAGGGTAAAGGGCAGGAATGATTGTGCCCTCCACTTGTGGTTGAGGAGTAGGAAGGGTCAAGTCCTCCATAGGTAGCAAGAAGGAGGATGGTGAGACTGGTGGAGCTGGTATGGTCGAGGCATCCTCCAATATAAGAGAAGTTGACAGAGAACTAACCAGAGAGGGAGGTTCATCCACATGTGATGGACTGAGGGGTGGACTAACTTCTTGAGTTTGTGAAAGAGTTTGGTTGGGGATGAAGGATGAGACCATATTGACTGTTCATACATTATGTTCATGAATGTTATCAGTCATGGTCTGGACATTGTTTTGGGTTGGCGGATGATTGGGGAATGGTTGCTTGAAGATGGCGATGCCCTAATTGGGTGGTGCATTGGGATTGTCGAGGATAAGGTCAGCCTTTTCCAGCATATCTTGGATGATGTTTTTAAGGGTCTTGCAATTTCTCGTGTTATGGCCTTTAACACGGTGGTAGTTGTAGAAGTCATTTTCCCTATACCACACAGGGATGGCATGTGAGGGATCAAATTGTGGAGGTGGTCAGATTTGGGGGAGATTGAGAACCCCCTATTTGACAAGTTTTTCTAGCATAGACACGTATGATTCTCCAAGTGGAGTATACTGTCGCTGTACGTATCTCTGCTGGAATTGGCGAGTGGCACTTTGGGATGTGGATGGCTCAGGCTGGTTGGTTGAAGAGGAAGAGGATGAAAGTCTAACGACTACAGCATTTGCTGATGCCTTAGACTTGGGGTTAGATGAAGAAGGCTTAGAAGAAGAGGAGTCATTGGTCTTGGAGTTGGGATTCTTACTCTGCAACTTGACTTTGTTCTCCTCGACGGCATGTAATTCAAGTTTGTGGGCCATCGTGAAGGCTTCGTCAAAGGTGTGAAAGGTCTGAACCCACAAGGTAGAAGAAATATGCTTGGCACAGGCTTGGGAGAAAAGTTTAATAAGTTCAGGTTGGGGTAAGGAAAATGAGAGCTGATTGATAAGGCTTCTCCAGCGAGTAAAGAAATCAGCTATGGATTCATCCTCAAACTGCCAGATAGAATAGAGGTCTATGATTGAGACCTTTTTGGTGATGTTGATGGAGAAATGGTCGAGGAAGAGTTGGGCCAGCTGAGTGAATGTGAAGAGAGAATGGATGGCAAGGGAGCTGTACCAGTCAAGAGTAGCGCCAGAGAGGGACATAGGGAATGTGCGTAAAAGAAATGCATCGTCATGAGCAATGAGATAACAGGCATGTCTGAATGCTCGTAGGTGTTGTTGTGGGTCTTCCTTACTCTGGAAACGAGATAATTTATGAAGTTCCCACTGGTTGGGGTATGGTCAGATCAGGATGGAAGGATGAATGGGCTCATTGCAAATTTGCTCATATGAGAGGGCATTATGCGAACCAAAAATAGAGGTCTCGAGACTGGACATTTTGTCCATCAGCATTTTGATGATGTCTGTTTACGAATTGGTGGGTGGATCACCCCCTAGATTATAAGGTGCTTGGAAGGTATTGAGAGGGGCATATGACGTGGTTGGTTGCATTTGTGTAAATGCAACATATGGGTAGCTAGTCATCGGGGCAGAAGTTGAAGCCAAGGGCACTTGTGTTATGGGGTTGGTAGGCACACATTGGATAGGGGCCATCAAAGATGGTTGAGGAGTGGCCACACTTGTTGAAGGGTAGACAGTTACTCTTGTGTTGATAGGTACAAGAGTAGGGGGGATAGAGACCACTAGGTTTTGGAAAGGTGTAGGATTTGGTTGAGTAGTTTGAGGTTGAGGGGGTACCAAAACCCCCTTGGAGGTAGGTCTAGAAGGAGAGGCTAAATTTTGAAGGTAGGACATAGTTGGGTTATTAGTCGAGGTGTTGGCTTGATTGTCTATAGGTTGAATTGTAGATGTTGTTGATGTGATCATTGTCTCAACTAAGGAAGTTGGCATCCCATAGATTGGGTTGCCTAAGGAGTCTCACGTTCGGCTTTGCGCAAGATAATGTTGAAGGGCTCTGCCATTGAGGTCCAAGAATCTTTCAAAATCTTGGTCCCCTTCAGGGACAATGGGAGACTGGGTTGGGGTCGGTCGAGTAGGAGTTCTTTCAGTCTCTGAGTGGAACTCCATTATAGGACTAGTTATGGACGGGGAGACAGAAGTGGTTGATGCCTCGCGTGGTCTACAAGATCCTTCGTTTGACTGCAAGTCAGAACCATTCAAGGCAAGAAAGAAAGTCCTCACAAGCTCAAACAAGCAGATAAGAACAAAAAAGTTGAAGAACACAAGCAAACCCTAAACGTTAAATCCCTAGGAATAAATTATTAGAATCTTGGTGGCTTATGCCTTAGAATGTGTGAGGAAGATTGGCTTTTGAGACGGGTCCTAGAAGAAGTAGTCTAGAGCTAGTTTTAGGTTTGTTTAGGTGCTCAAAAGTCTGGGTTAGGTTTCGTACTTGGCTTGGTGCTAAAGAGCAAGCTCCCCTCACTTCACGAGTCCAGTGATAAGCTGGGCCTGCTTAGCCAAAATATACTTCCCCTAGAGATTATCCTCTGCCAGAGAACAGAGTGGGCTTTCCCCTTGGTGATGAAATCCAAGTGGGATTGTCGGGATGGGTAAGGTATCTGCTGGGGATGAAATCCTAGTCGGGCCTTGTCTCAGGTAAGTTTTGATGTTTAATTTGTGCACGTGATTTGGTTGTGTAACATAAAGTTGACTACGATTAATTCAATATGCGGTTATTAATTACTAGGTGTGGACTAAGAAATGCAAACAAGAAGAAATGATATGCAATGTGTTTTAAGCCCAAGTCAAAATGTGAGTTCGAATGAAAACAAGTTGAGAAAGGGTTGAAGAATATGACTTTTGACTAGTTTAGAATGCAAGAAAAGAAATAAGAGTTCTTTTTAATCCTGCTTATGATGTCGTTTAGAAGAGAAGAAAGAGGTGAAAAGGGAGAAACCTAATGCACCTATATGAATAGAAAGAAAAGAACCCAAGGAAGACCCTAAGGTCCCACCAGGCGTGCCATAATGTTTCTATGCTATATTCGCTTTCCACATTCAAAGAGAGAAATAAGAAACTAAGAGAATGATCTAAGGCTTTATGTACCTGGATGAAGTCGTGTGCACTGTTATCCAGACATCGTGAGAAATCCTCTTTGGTTGTGGAGGATGACACCTATAGAAGAAAGAGACTAAAATGAAGAAGACGTTAGATGAGGAGATCGTGGGCTGCCAAGTAAAAGCTTGATCCCGAAAGTATGAAGACTTCCTTGAGGGATATCAACCCACTGATTAAAAATAGAATATTTGACAGAAACATAAATAATGAAAGATAGAATGAAAGAAATAAAAGATAAAAAGCAAAATACGTACCTGATATGCAGCAAACTGCTTTGCATAGTCACCAACATTGGTCTCTGTGCTGGCGTCGGTCAAGGAAGGTCACCGACGTCGGTTAAGATGTCAATGTCGATAGGGGTAATGACCGGCGTCAGTCGGGGCAGTAGTCCTTGGATGGGGTCTGGTCGGGTCTGGATAGGGTTCAGGACTGCAGAATGGTCTGAGGTTTCGTCTGAGGGTTAGTGAGCTTGTTTGGGGTCAGAGGAATTGTTTGGGGGTCTATGTAGGGATCTGGGCAGAGTTACAGACTGTATATTCTAGAAAGGGTGGAAAGAGGTGATATGGGAGGAAGTCAAGTTGGGTCTATGGTCTGAATCTAAATCTGGGTGGTGATATCAATTAAAAATAATAACCAGAAAACAAAATAAAAGCATAGAACAAACGCTTACCTGTTACCTGCTAAAGATAGAGTAGGAGACATGATTGTTGTTGTCGATGTGTTGCAAAAGTTTGATGTAGTAGACCTCTAGTGAGATGACTAAAGTAGAATACCTGTACCTGAGAGAGAGAGCCAGAGAGATTTGATTGCAGATTGATTGAATGAAAAGTTGGTTGATTGTTTTCTGAAGATCGAATGAAAGAATGTTTTGAAAGAAGGTTGGATAACCGATCAAAAAACTGATTGAGAACCAAATAACGAATAATGGATAATAGATAATGGATCCTGCATTTGGGTCAAGAACACAGTTGAAGGATAACTAATGCCAGCAGAATTGTCGACATCGGCGATGTCGGCCGAATAGTGACCAACGTCGGTTGTTGTAGAATGGGGACAGAGACTAATTTTAGCCTTCTGCTCATTCTTACATGCTGTCAGGGTCAAGGCTCGTGGGAAAATGGTTGAGAGGGGCTAAATAGGTGTGGGAGAATAAAATGGGGGTCATAAATGGGTCATAGGGTAATGGCAAGGGGAGAGAAGGGGAGGACGACCAAGGGTTAGACACGATTTCGGTGTCTACAAAAACCAACATGTCACTAACATGAAAAATAATAAGAAGGGAAAGTTTGTTTTTAATTGGTTAAGACTTTACATTATAACCCATAAGTATGGATCTGGGGCTTATCATTTGTCCTCTTTCAAGGGTAGGCTAGAACTTGAACCCATCAATGCCTTACATTTAAATCTCTTTCATTATTAAAACAAGGTTCAAATGCACTTTTGTGTCTCACTTAAGCTCATTCCTTGGTTCATTAACCTTATTTTCTATCTCTTTTAAGATCAATTGATTATAGAGAACCATGTGATTCATCTATCACAGCCATAACCTAATCATAAATATGGGTATCCTAGCACTACCCATAGCATGGTTCTCATGGATACTTTTCATGTTTTTCATAGATGGAACGCCATGGTTAGTTTTTCTTAAAAACCCTTTCTCTAACAAACTTCCATGTCTAGATCCTACTTCTACATGGGTAGACCTTTCAAACCTAAATAGACCTATCCATGCCTAATTTTAGTTTGAAATATATCTATAATTCAAAAATAAATATCATATTTATCCCTCAAAGGATAGCTTTCACATCTAATCAAAAGTTGATTAATGTAGATTGTTCCCTTAAAAGACAACTATGCTAAAATAAAATATTAGACCACTCCATTGAAATATGGCTAAAATAAATTTTCATTAGAAGATTCCCACATTGATCAGCTTCAATAAATTATAAAGCAAAAATAATAAATCAAAATCTAAAATTAGTAGGCCATAATTAGCTCTTATATCTACTAAATGTAGACTTCCTACATCGATCCATCTACCTACTAGCCAATCAATCTACAATAAAATTTTATAACACAAGTATACTTTCGCATTAATTAGTCTACACATTATTATACAACATACCAATGACATGGACTTGTCTATTAGGGTTCTTTGGTTGCCTATGGAAAATCCAATCACTCCACTACCCATAGATTCCATTTTCCTCTACCCACTGATTCAAATCCCTACCTATCACCTGATCCCCAATGAATATAAGGGATTATGAGCTTACTTGGCATAAAGTGGTCAAGATACTAGTTTTCTCAATAAAGCATGCTTTTATGATGCATTTGATAGGTTTATATTCACTAAGACATTCTAACTATGGATTAATATTGTTTGGTTCTCAGTAGTAGAGCACCCTGACCCCTTTCTTATCCAAAATGTGGATGTGAACATTTCCTCTACCTATACCAACCCAACATCCATTAATCAAGCATTACATTTTCTTAACATTATTTTAACATCAACATTCAAACTATCCCATAAACCTACTCATTAATCAAATCAACATTACTATCATACAAAAAAATAGTATCATCAATGACCAAATAATCATACTCTTCAAAAATCACAATATAAATTTTAAACACAATCCATAATCCCTAACATGACATCAAAATAAATATGCACAACTACATCATCATATCTCCATAATCATCATCTATAACATCTAAAAACATCATCAATCATATTCAATGCACCATCAAGATAAAAAAATTGATCTCACCAAAATATAAACCCCAAAAACATCTCAATACATCTAAAACATTATATATAAAAACAATCAAAACATGTCTATACATGAAACACACATCACTCATAAATACATCTTGAATATTTATAATTTAGTTCAATATCAAAATCATAAACAAAAGCCTAGCATATGTGTATCATGATCCTAAGGCACCACTAACACTATCCCCTCCTACACCTACACCTATCCCACTACTTGTACCTATCCTAAGTGGAGCCCCTATTAGCTAACTTACTACCATCACCCATTGACTTGGGGCCATAATCACTACTTCACCTACCAATCTAATCTGGTACTCTCCCCATCATGGCTCATTAGGACAATATGCTAGCATAATTCCCTCATAATAACACAAATCTTGTATGGCCACTAGATATCCAACCTGAGTAACAAATCCTAGTGGAACACTCCAACTCTACCAATTTGCTATAGGGAATCCCTCTCTTGTGTCACTATCCCTAGTGAGACCCTTACCTAGTCTCACTCTTTGGTCATTATAATCAACTATCCCTATAAAATTGTCATATGACCCTATAAAGAAGTAACCTAGACCTAGGCTCAATCTTTTTATATTATAACTCCTCCTAGCTGACCTTAAAGAGTGGTAATCTACACTTATAATATTGTTATCTAGACTTGTGGTACTGCTAATGTTGTTTTTGCTTATGGATCCCCCTATCTTGATCCCCTTATTAGTTCAACATCCATAGGTCCTTGTGATCCATATCCTAACCTAAAATCCATGGCTATGTACCTCCCTTAAAACTAGGTAGGTTAATCACTTGTATAACATATATCATCCCCATCCCTCAGAGGAAACTCCACATGATCAAGCTCTTCTTCATGTGGTTATGTCTCTGGTAAATAAGAATTTGCATCCTCCCTCCTATATCACATTGAATTCAAATGGATACCCTACATCAGCCCAAACTAATGTCACACTTGCTCAAACAGGATGTGATATCTCCCCATCTCACCTCCCATGGGCCCATATCTATCTCTATAAGGATAGGGTGTGGAACCTATACCCAACCCATATTAGCCAAGTCTGATATGGGATCTATACTATGTCACTAGTAACTAAACCCTCCAAATCTCCTCTAAACCAATCAATATCCGTAGAAACACCACAAGAACCTATCATAGCCACAATGCAACATAGTCAACAAATGTCTCTCTCCCAAAGCTCTGTAGTATAGTGGCCTAATAATTATTCCTATAGAGTGGAATTATGCATCATCTCTATCACCATGCACTCATCAATCTCATCCCCCTCTATATGGTAGATGGGATCACCATGAATGGGTAGATGTGTGATATGGTGAACATCATCTAATAGGATACTCATCTTCCCTATTAGTAACTAGAAGGTATTAGTCATTAGGTCCCATATTTCAATAAGAGTGACTATTATTGTAGCATCCCTAAGAAGGCATTGGTAATGTCGCATCCCTCTAAAACCCATAGTCTCCATGTGATGTCAGTCATCCACTGACATGGAATCCCTAACCTCTATCAAAATCTTTGGCACTCAATCTTGTAATTAAATCTAATCACATGCCTGCAACCATAAATGAGGTAGATAAAACACCCTATCTAATACCTCTATATTTCAAATAATAATCTCCACCTACCCTTTGAATTCTTATTTTATTTCTAAAACCCCCTATTTTACAACTTATTACGTTTATAACCCAACCCATATCTTACATCTTCTAATTAACCAACCCACCTATTCCTTACAACTCAATCCATTTTGATTCTTCCCACCCCCACCAATCTTGCTTCTCCATCATCCCTCCAATACAACTCTATACCACCTTGTAAATTTACCCTATTTTCTCTATCCCATTCCCACCCATATTACCTCCAACCTACCCTAAATCTAACCAAAATCCACCCCACCTCCAAACTTGAGCATCCTACCCCAACCATTTGACCATCACCAGTTCTCCTAAACTATCGATGGTCCTTTTGGGGTTATTTTACCCTAAGGCCAACCATCATGGATCAAGTCCAACTATTGATGGTCACTACTAGGTGACCCCAAGTGGTGAGCCTCAACCCCTTGACCTCTTCCCACAACCCTAAATCCCTATATTCCACTTCAACCCCTCTCCCCACCCTTACCATCTACAAACATCTAAATTTCCTCAAATCCAATCCATTGTTCTATTTTTCCCATGTAATTCACACACTACACTTTATTTTCAATTTAAAGCATGACCTACCTAATTTCATGATCAATGGTGCTACCTCAATTTGATCCCAGCCACTTATCACCAAGCATATCCTATATCCATATTGACCCCACTATCCCTCTCACACTCCAACCTCATCTCTACACCTCACCATAATTCCACACACCAACAATAACACTTCTTACACAATGTACCAAATGGATAAATCCCTGATGGCCTAATTTGTAAATGAGGATAAAACTTCATTCATTTACCTTTTTTACCATGGTTTTAAGGTTTTCCCCCAACCATCCATGGTTGCATAACTATCGATGGTTGACCCTAACCATCACTGATTGAATCCACTTCACTCGACAACCCTAACCACTAATGGTTACCTAATCATCATTGATTAACCCCAACCATCATTGGTTATGGTTTAACATCTTTTTTTTCCACACTTTTATTATCCTTTCCCTCACCTTGGCCTATTCAGGACTCACCCTCTCCCTCAACCTCTCAAGAACTACATTGGGCTTGAAGTTCATGTTAGATCAATTATCCCTGGGACTATGTAGGCAAAATCCTCTTTCCTCACACATCAAGAGTCAACTCAACCACTATCTTCCCAACCTACCCACTAATTTACCCATGTCCACCTCAATGTTGGCCTTAGACCAACCTATTCACATACTTTGTGGTGACCTTGCTTTAGTCATCCTAACTGCCTTGACTAATTTTTACCTATTGAATTTTTGTATTATGCACCACCTTATGTGTGCCTTAACTCATTGTGTTTTTCTCAAGAGCACTTCCTACCCTAGATACTTGAGCAAACACTAACCTTTTCTAAGAACACATGATAAGTGTGACCCGATTAGTTATGACCAATGTTGGGGGTTGGTTACCTAGTCATTTTTCCTAGAACTCAACCTTATTTTTACCAACTTGGTAATATTAGTCCTTGTATGATGATGTGCCTCATAATTTATTATATTCTATGTGCATACTTGTGTCTCACATGCCCAACCTCATAACCTTAATTCTCCCTTTTTATCAAACCTTGACCCAATTTGACCTTTATCTCATTACCTCCTGGTTTGAGGGGGAACACTTTATCCCTCCCACACTCAGGGAAACTAGACCTAGACCTTGATAAACCACCTATTTTTGTTCTATGTCTTGCTTAAAGCTACACAAAAAAAGGGGTAAAATGTACACACCTAAAAATTCCATAATAATCATTTTTTATGTCATCTTGAATTGTCAACCCTTAACTAATTCTTCATCTAGTAGACCACCTAGATTGCTAGCAATCTTTTACAACTTCATCATGTTAAATACCCCCTCCCTAAACACATCACTTAAATCATGAACATTTTACCCATTTTCTAATGGCCCCTCAACCATCATCGATTAGGGTAATCATCAATGATTGACCCTAACCATCGATGGTTGGGGTCACACATACTTGCTTTAAGAATTTTAAAGCATTTCTAGCTTTGTTCAAGATTAGTATCTTAAATAATAGAAACTTACTTTAACATTAGATTTTAAAGACTAATGAAAATAGGCAACTTCATCTCCTCCCAACTTAGTAACTTTCCCTCAAGCCTCCCTCTCCTTACTTAACAACCTTGTGCTATAAATATAGGGCTCTTAGAGGAGTTAGGGATCCCAAAAAAACATATCCAAGCTCTCTTATTTTCTTTGTGCAGGTAATTACCATCCTAAAACTCTATTTGCATAACTTTTAAAGGTTCAAGCACTATTATGCTACCCAAATTTATTCAAGTTTTTAACTATCATTCATTTGGAATCACACAAGTATCCTCCTTTTATTTTTAGTGTTTTCCTTTCCTTATCAAAATTTTATATTCCATTATGTTCACCTACATACCACCCCTCACCCAACAATCCACACTCTAACTCCTACCCATTAGCCATTCCATTTGCATCTCCATCCCAAAATTCACCAAAGTTTATAGGCAACCATCACTGATTAGTAGCAACTATCACTGATTACCCCAACTGTAGATAGTTACCTAACCATCGTTGGTCATATGCAACCATCATCGATCACCCTAATTATCAATGGTCACTATCAAAGAAAATAATAGATCATTATTTTATCCCCTTTTTACCCAATCAAATCCATATTTCTATTCTTGATCTACCTATAGACCCTACCTAGACACTTTGAACCTAACCTTGGTGCATTTGCACATGGTATTGACCTACCATTGCTAAATTTTCTATCAAACAGGTATATCATTTATTTTTGTGTACATGCATTTATGTTTGTATCAGTTTATTATCTTCTAATTTTATTTTTAGAACATTTTTATCATTAGGGGAGTGGGTTGACAACCATCCAAGGGAGATTTTGCTTCTTGGATCTAGCATTGATAGGCATTCCACCCTTCATACCTGTCTAACAAATGAGTTTGCTTAGTGTGGTCTTATTTCAGGTAGTCCTTCCTCACCAAAAATGAGTTCTCACTTCATCTAGTCATCAACAAGTGTAGCATTTTCTAGGTACACACCCCTTATCTCTTGTTTCTTCCTCTTCTTAAAAAAAATAAATAGTAGGAAACATATAGCTCCCTTGATGCTATCACCTAGAAATTACAAACTAAACCTATTAATTGTAATTAAAAATGGATAGAGAGAACTAAAATTAAACTAAAATATGGCGGTGGTGCACCAAGTTGTTGACCACTACCACACATCTGCAAATGCACAATGAACATATAAATGATATATTCATAAGCTACTCCAAATATTTTCCTCTTATATTAGTATTTAAATATGAAGGTGTAGCTTATGATTAGGTTATTAGGGATGGTTTTCAAAAGGTAAAAAAGACAATAGCGAAATATTGCCTCACTTACCTTCATAATATTAGTTAAACACTTCATATGATGTGTAAGAGTGAGTTCAAATTGCATATAGGTGAGATAATAAGATAACATGTCAAGGAGAACTAAATCAACACTAGAAAATATCAATCATTCATGCCTAAAATCTAAAATAAATTCATAAGAGAAGGTAAAACCTAATTTTTTATTTCTTAAATTGATTACAAAAGGAGTAGGGCTTTGCCATACTCAAGTGGAGGATCCATACAATGCCAAAATCATGCATACATATAGGAGAAGGAAGGAGAGATAGAGAGAGGAGAGGTGTCAAGAGCCAATGATGGATATGAAGTAATCATAGAATAAGTTAAAATCAATAATAAGCTACCATGTGATATCTATAAAGTCTCTCTTTAACATGTGTGTGATCCATTTGATGACAACTTGAGAAGGGTGGCATAGGAGTTATGTTTGTCTTGGTAACTCACCCTTGAGTACTTGTAATTTCCCCTTAGATTTATTATGAGATGACCAATCATACTATTAGAGTCTAACTACCTTTAAAACCTATTTAACATACACATTACATCATCTTTCCACCTATTTTATTCAATTTTCTTCATAATTCTACTATTTGTTTTCTTTGAGACATATTCCTTGTAGCCCTATTTAGGTTAAAAATTACTTTTTTGAGAGATACATAGGTCTTATAGGTAAAATAATGGAATATTTTGGTACCCATTATCCACTTATATATTCACCCAAACTTTTAGATCTCAAATTCCAATGCAGACCCACTTTCTCAAAACCCACCTTTCCCAATTAGGCCTAATGCAAGCCTAAAATATATATACAATACAAATACATATAGTACCACACCAAAACCATGAAAATATTTTATGTAACATCAAAAAACATCTGATGAAAAAGTTTCAAGAGATTCCAAGTGTTAGAACTCAAGTTAGGCAAGTTTCAATATTTATTGCCCTAGTTGTAAAAATATAGGCCTGAGTAACTGATAACTAAAATAAATGCATAGTGTAGATACTTGAAATATGAAAAATGTACAATTATTATAATTTTTATCCAAAATCCACTCTTATTTACTTAATTACCTTTATTTACAAATTACCATTATAAATAATTAACTTATCATGTTACTTCATTAACCACCAACAATTTTATAGTATCTAAATATAATTCATTTTAACAAAATGAATCCATATCTCTAAAAATTTACCCTCATTAAAACCCCATGGAAAAACCTTATATACCTCCTATCCAATTCACCCATGGTGAAATCAAACCTAGAATGACTTTTGGCAAAGATAGACAACTATCCCATGATCAATGTTGATCTATTTGGATCGATGTTGATCATATATACCTACATTTTTCTTATTATAAAATATGGGATTTTAAATTGAGAAACATTGAATAAATTTACATAGAGTATTTTATCATCATTTGATACCCTTGTGGCAACTTATGTGATATTCAAATATCTTAACATCCCTTACAAAGCCTAACATTTGGAACCTTCATTTCAATTCAATCAAAGGATCAAAAAATATCTAAGGTGAGTTAAATTCATTATTAATCATAACTAGATTCATTTTATGTTTTTATTTATCCATACATGTCCTCTTTTGATCCCATAGGTTTTATAGTATTAACTTTAATAACATCATTTTAACTTATACCATTTTATTAGAACTGATATTAATTCATGTGAATCAATGTTAATTAAGGAAGATTGACATTGATCCCTACATAAATCCATTTTATTTAAATTCAAAGCTTTCCGATTTCATAATTCTATCATGAATCACATCTAATCTAACATACTATTTCCTAAATATGGATTCTGGTCTATAGATGACCATTTCTAGAATTGCATGCAAATATAACATCTTTATAACCCTTATGTTATCTTCAATCCATCTGATATTGTCATATAATCCATCTAGTTTAATATCCTAACTTTATATAAGAATTGTGGTTGATTCAATAGAATCAACATAGATCCTCATGGATCAACATTTATCACTATCAGAATGATTTTCCTTTTAGGAACCTATATCAATTATGGTAAAGTAGCAAATACTTGTTTACTTTATTTATCCATATCTACTTATTTTTTTAATTCATATCTACCTATCTTAGGTGATATGTATTCATTTATCTTATCAAGCTATCTTTCACATGATCTGTATCTTTTAAGTCAAATTTAATAATCTATTTTATCATTAATATTTATTTGCTTATGTGCTTTTATAAATTAGTCTAACATCCTTATTATTAAGTGCACCACTTCATAGGGCCAGTTTGGTACCAAGCAACCCACTAATATATTCTATTAATCAAACATTTCTTGAGTTTTCTCTTGTGTAAAGGTAGTCTTTCCTATCAAAAAAGGAACTCCCACATTCGTTGGATCAATGGTGCATAATATTATGAGTCATAAGTGAGCCTTAAAACCCTATATTTAAATTCAAGTTTATTATAGTCTATTTAAAAAATGAATGAAAACTACTTAAACATTATGGCAAACCCAGTGGGACCCTTTTTGGGACTCATATTATTTATTCTTTATTCTAGTTTTTTTTGTTTTATTTCTGTTGACCCAATTTTGCCCCTCTGGCGAAATCTCAGTCACCTTCTGCACTAGCTTAGGATGGCTAGTTAATTTTGGGTTATGAGGTCCACCTTCAGGGTTCAATAGCTCCATTTCAAAGCATTGGATCATCGGCCTCGTTCGTTGGTGTTCACGGTAGCATAAGGTAGAGTCTTCAAACGTTCACAAAAGAGGAGAGGAAAAAATTGGGGCATTTAACACTAAGGCAAAAAAAGGGTAGACGTTTATAAGAACAATGCAGTGGGTGGCAAAATCTCCACCCACAACACTAGCAGGTAAAAGGAGACTGCAAACAGATGCAGTCAGTGGCAAAATTTCCACCCATAACACAAGCGGAGGAAAAGGCCATGAAATTGGCCGACATCAGCAAAACTGCCGCACTCGGCAACCTACTCAGCCGATGTCAGCAAAATTTCCACACTCGATAGCCAAATCGGCCGACGTCGGCAATATTGCTATGTGCAATCCATGACATTGGGTGGTAAAATCAACACCCACAACATCAGGTGGCAAAAAAGGCCTACAGAACACAGGAAAAGGCCCACCCAACTGCCAGAGGAGCAAACTAGCATGCAAAATGAGGCAGCAAGCATGGTCCCAGCAGACTTATGATGTCATCTATAGTGTTTTCTCTCTTCCCAATGAAAACTCAAAAGGCCAATGAGACTCCTCTTGGCTCTTTCCATATAAATACATAAACTTGGTCATTTTGAAGGATCTTCTCCAATTTTGTAAAGAGCACAACTCTACAAATTTTCCCCCCTGAATCAATAAAAGATAGTTTTTACCTTTTTCTTGGATGGAAACCCTGTGTATGTTCTATGTGTTTAGTCATTTTCTTTTAAATGCTCTCACAGGTTTAAACACCAACACACCAGCTATCTACAAAGTGTTAGTTTGCAGCTTATAGGGGAAGAGTTCCACTTGGGGTGCAGAAGCAAAGGAGGTCACTTACAGTATGCATTCCATAGCATCTTGGTGAGTCCCTGTTTCTTGTATTTTCATTAGAACCTCCCTGGAATTCCAGTAACCTGGTCTCTTTCACCAAGTCTCAGTGTATATATGTTGTTTTATCTGATCCTGAGTATGAATGTGGGAAGGTCATCTATTTTGGTGTATCACCTCTTTAGAGTAGGCTGTTTGTTTTCATGCATTTCTTCTCACTTTTCATCCCCCCAATTTTTAGCTATGTATATATATACCTGTACATAAATTTTGCTACCTAAAACAAGTAAGATACATCAGAGGGAACTAGCCCATACCTAGAGACTCTCCTCTCCTGCTTCACCATCCCATAGGCGAGAGAGGAGTTTCCATGTTGCGGGGAAAGGGGTGGAATCCATTTTCCTGCCAACTGGGTGCAATCTCTAGCGTCAACAGTTTTGGCATGCCTGGTGGGATCGTAATTTTATCAGTTTCTAATGCAGTAGTATTTTAGGATTGATGCTGGTCCTGCTATAGTCATTTCAAAGATTTCCAGCATCTAGTGACTCCACTGGTAAGAGCTCAGTTCTTTATTTTAAGACCAGTCACTTAAACTTCTATGCCAAAGGTTACCACAAGGTCAGCTTCAAGAAGGGTCCCTTTTGAATTCGTTGAGCTACCTTTAAACTCTGTTAAAAGGCTTAGGTTTGAAATAACTCACCCTTATCCATTAGTAAATCCTCCTAGACTTGTTGCTAGGAACACCAACCCAGCTTAGCCACAGTTACAGCCTATTCCAGCCATGGCATTGCCTTTTGCAGCTTTCTGTGGTGAGAGCCCTTTAAACCTCCCACGCTATGATCTGATCCCTGAAATGGCTCTAAAAAATGTGCCCTCTTTTGATGGAGTGGGACCTATTACAATTGTTGAGCATATCAAGAATATTTCCAACCTTTGCAATATTCACAATATAACAGAAGAAAATATTGCCATCAGACTACTAGCTTTATCTCTAAAAGGGAAGGCCCTTGATTGGTACGGAACCTTGCCTATGAATTCTATACATTCCTGGAATGAATTAGGCACTCATTTAACTAGTCATTTTGGGGAAAAAAGTGACAACCTCTCTCTTGTTGAGTAGCTGACAACTATAAAGAGAGCTCCTCACGAGTACATGCAGGACTTCAACATGCATTTTCAAAAGACTTGGGATAGAATTCTCATCTTGGTAAGGCTGACTCCCATCTATGCTTTTTTGTACTATTTAAAAGCATTAAATAGTGATATTTCTGTGATGATCTAATCTATGGGAGGGCACATACTACCAACTACTTACGACATTGCCATAGCGGCTGAAAATTGCTTGGTACAAGTTGAAAAGATCGCTCCTAGGCCCAACATGCCACTTTTCCTAGAAATGTTGCCCCCTATACAAACCGTTGTGCCCACATTAGCCCCTATGCCTGCCATTGAGAAGTCGGCTGCCGTTCTGTCAAATGAACTGCATGAGGTAAAAATCCTGTTGCAAAACATGTCAAATGAACTTGTAGCCCTTAAGAGACAACAAGCTCAAAATAATAAGCTGAATCTGGGTTATCAACATTATGGTCAAGCACCTAGAAACCCTTTTCAAGGCTATAACCAAGGACAGGGTCAGCTTACTCAGACCAGGCCTTATTAGAATTATAACTTAGGCCCCTCTTCGTCATCTAAAGCCATGGTGCCTACTCAAAACAATCTAGTGCAGGAATAGCTAGGATGTTCGACCATGGGACATGGTCAAGAGCAGGATGTCCATACGAATGACATGATGAATTTTTTCTAGAATTTAGAAAACCAGGCTACTGATCATTCCCAATTTTTTGAGTTTCCAGCTTAGCCCAGCATAAGTAACAATCAAACTCAGCTAGATTCTACCCTGATAAATCATGAAGAGGGTGAACTCTATGCAATTAATCATGGGGGTGCTACAGACAATCAGGCTGATTGCATTGCAGCCAACATGAGATTTAAAAGAAGAGTGGTTGGGGAAGCGTAGGTTTCCCTTAGGAAGCAATGAATCCTCCACCACACCCATTTCAAAGGGCCCCAATTTCTAGACAACCGTTTGCACCTCTAGCTCCCCAGTCTACAGCTCCAGCTGGGATCCACCCAAAGGAAAGTACAAAGGGAATCAGCCCCCAAGTTAATATAGTTGATCAAATGAAGAAATTGCATGTGAGCATTTCTCTATGGGATTCATTGTCTCTTCCAGGACAAAGGGACATACTGAAGAAAGAATTGCATGAGCTAGATCGACAGGCCATCTCGGCAGACACTAATAACGTCTTAATGACGAATGGGCAGCCTTCTGCTTCAGATCAGGTAAAGAAAGAAGAAAAGACTCCCCCCTTTTATGTATCTTTGATCATAGGTGATTTCTTAGTACACAATTGCATAATCGACAGTGGAGCTAGCACTTCAGTGATGCCCAAGTGCATTGCTGATAAGATGGGGTTAAAGTATGAAGTAATGAATAAAGGAGTCTTGCAAGTAGACGAGAGCCTGTAAAGATAGTCAGAATCCTGAAAGGATTGATTTTAACATTACATGCCTACCCGACATTCTCAATCCCCCATGACATAGTGGTAGCGGACATTCCTCCATATTTTGCAATCTATTTGTCTAGGGACTTTACGTCCAAGATAGGTGGCTATCTAGCAGCAAATTGGTCATATCTATTTTTCAGAACCAAGTATGGGACCAAAGTGAAAATTGAATCTGAGCCACTCTACAAGGACCACCTAGAGCCCTATTCATCCAAGGTAGTGAATGTCAGTTACACTATAATCGATCCAAAAGAGTCTCAGACAGACAAATCTTCATCTTCTGCTCTTGAAGGGGTCACAAATCTACTCTTGGATGAGTGGGGAAGCGATAACTTTGAGCACGATCCTTATAAGTTTATTGAATAAGTAGACCTTGGTGTCTATTACTTGCATGAAGAGGGTGCTGTCATGCCCAATATAATGAAGGAGAACAAAGAAGACCTCAGCCTGTGGTAGCTATACTTTGACGGTTCCAGAAGTAAACTGGGCGCTAGTGGTGGGGCAATGTTAGTCTCCCCTTCTAAAGAAAGGTACTTTTCAGATTTTCATTTCCATTTCTCTGGCACATGTAATGTTGTAGAATATGAGTCTTTGATTCATGGACTTGAGTGGGCAAGAAAGAGAGGGATCAGGAAGTTGCAAATCTTGGGGGACAGTGAACTAATAGTGAACCAAATAAGAGGCCTAAACCTGACCAAGAACTCCTTGTTAAATTCTTACAAGCACAGAGTCTGGGACTTGATGGAGGACTTCCTTGCTCTTAACATTACCTCAATTCCCAGGGAACAGAATAAGTAGGCTGACAGGCTGGCAGCTGTTGGTGCCCAATTTGATGTTTCAAAAGAAATAAGCAAGGATTGTGGTTCATGCCATTTAAAAGTGGTGGTTCAGCCTTCAATTCCAGACAATGTTATGAATTGGTAGGTATTTGAAAGTGGCCAATAGATAACTCTCTTCCTGTAGGAAGAAGCTAAATTTGCGGTCCACAATCAAGTGAAATTACAGCAGCAATACAGAAATCAGATTGTTCAATTAAAAAACAATAAACTCCCTAAGGGTCTGGTCACACTTGAAAGTATTTTCAACGGAGATGACCAACTAAGAGATGGCAAAGCGTGCATCACTACCAGAGAGGAGAATTATGAAAAAGTTGAAATCTTCAAGGACAAGTTGTTAGCGCTTGGTAAGGTCTGCATGTTTCAAGAAAGACAAGCTTTCATTCTGCTATGTCAGGAGTTTGTTGATGTCTTCACTTGGAATTATAGCAACTTGAAAGGCTTCAATCCAAGGCTCACCCAGCACACCATTAAATTAGATGAAGGTGCAAAACCAGTCACACAAAAGTAGAGGCCTATTAATCCGATGATCAAACTCCTTATGCAGAAAGAATTGGTCAAGTTGATTGAGTCTAGCATTATATTTTTGATCAAACATTCCTCATGGTTGGCCAATTTGGTTCTAGTTAGAAAGAAAAATGGGGAAATCAGGTTGTGCGTCGACTTTAGAGACCTTAATAAAGTCTCTTTAAAGGATCATTATCCCCTCCCAAACATGGAGCAGATTCTCTAAAAGGTAACTGGTTCTGAACGTTTCTCCCTCCTGGATGGTTATTCAGGATATAATCAAATTTTGGTGCGAGGCTGTGACCAATACAAAATA
Organism: Torreya grandis; assembly: GCA_037957365.1. NCBI lineage: Eukaryota > Viridiplantae > Streptophyta > Pinopsida > Cupressales > Taxaceae > Torreya > Torreya grandis. The sequence continues at coordinate 1,336,938 of JARHVA010004745.1, forward strand.
GCCTTCACCACTAAATGGTGAACGTTCGCCTACCAAAAGATGCCTTTCAGGCTATCTAATGCTGGTGCTACCTTCCAGTGAGCCATGGACATGGCTTTCAATGGTCTGATAAATAAGAATGTGCTGGTGTACCTCGATGATATAATAGTTTTCTCCAAGGGGGTAGACTAGCACATGGAACACCTCAGGCAAATTTTTGACAAGTGCAGGGAATTTGGCATCTCCCTAAATCCAAAGAAATGTGTATTTGTTGTTCATGAGGGGAAACTTCTTGGTCACATTGTGTCCAAGGAAGGTTTGTATATTGACCCCGAGAGGGTCTGCTCCATTCTAGAGATGTCCCTACCAAAGCACAAGAAAGACCTGTAGAGTTTCTTTAGCTGGATAAATTTCATTCAGAGGTTCATTCTGAACTTTTTTGAAATATTTAAACCCCTAACCTCTATGCTGAGGAAGGGTGAAGAATTCAAGTGGACAGTGCCAAGAAAAGATAGCTTTGAAGCCATCGAGCAGGCTTTGACCCAGGCTCCCGCTCTAATTAGCCCCGACTTCAATAAAGACCTCAATCTCTATACCTTCAGCAATGGAGAAGTAATATCTGCTATGCTTACTCAGGCAAACAGTGATGACCTCGAGCAAACACTCACCTTCTTCAGCCAAGGGTTAGAGGAATTTGAAATCAAGTACACCTACGTAGAGAAGCAAGTCCTGGCAGTAGTACGTAGCCTAAAGAAATTTAGATATATGTTGTCAAACAACAGGATCCATCTCATGGTTCCACATCCTGGCGTTAAGGATTTCTTGACCAATCGAGACTTAAATGAGAAAAGAGCAGGATGGATCACCAAAGTGATGGAGTACGACATAGACATCAAGATCACCAAGTTGGTGAGAGGAAGGGGCCTGTGTGAATAGCTAGCAGTAAATTTGAGACAAAAGGGTGAAGATAGCTTGCTGATCCATGATGCAGCCACTACAAAAGAACTAGCTATCATAAGAGATTAGACGCTGGACATGAGGTGTTTCCTTTTTACGGGTGAATGTCTGCATGGTCTCGATAGGGCCAGAAGAAGGTATTTTAAACTTCAGTCCCTTCCTTATGTCTTGATTGATGGAGTATTATTCAGGAAGGATCTCTCTGGGGTTCTCTTGAGATGCATTGACCCTAGTCAGGCTGACAAGGTATTGGCTGAGTTTCACGATGGGCCAGCAAGCAGCCATTTTGCCCCTAAGACCACAGTAGTAAAAATAATGAGAGCTGGCTATTTCTGGCCCACTCTTTGCAAGGATACCTATGCCTGGGTAAGGAAGTGCCAGAAGTGTGCACTTTTTGATGGAAAGCAATGATTGGCTGCCATGCCCCTATATCCCATTCAAGTTGAACAACCATTCATGCAGTGGGGCCTGGATTTCATAGGGATGATCAATACTCCCTCTAGTGCCAGACACAAATGGGTCCTAACTGCTATAGATTATTTCACCAGGTGGGTGGAAGCCATTGCTTTGAAGGAAGTGAATGAAAGTGCAGTCCTAGATTTCTATGAGGACTTAGTGACACGTTTTGGGGTCCCAGCCACTATAATTTCAGACAATGCCTTGGCTTTTCTAGGAACAAAAACTAGTGAATGGGCGCCAAGGTATGGTATATACCTTAGCACTTTGTCAAACTACTACCAGTAGGGGAATGGGTTGGCTGAGTCCACTAACAAAAATTTGATCAAGATTATAAAGAGGACCATGGAAGAAAATCAGAGAACTTGGCATGCCAAGCTGAAGACAGCGTTATGGGCCGATCGGATCACCCTAAAGAGAGCAATCAAAAATTCTCCATATATGCTCGTGTATGGAAGGGAAGTAAGGCTTCTCATTTCACTCAAATTTCCAGCACTGGACCTCGCTCATCAGCTGCAACTAGAAGAAGGAAGTAGCATGGAGGTCAGGTTGTGTGAACTAATGGAGCTCCAGGAGGTAAGGAATCGGGCCATGGTCTCTATGATCAGTCACCAACATCAGATGAAAAGACATTTCGACAAGAAATCTTTGTCAAAAATTTTGCTGAAGGAGATATTGTTTTGAAATGGGATGAAGATAGAGCTAAACCTAGAAAACATGCAAAATTTGATGCCCTCTAGAGCGGTCCTTATATGATTACTCAGTGCAAGCAGTATAATGCGTTTCAACTCTCTAGGTTAGATGGCAAAGAAATGTGTATCCTAGTTAACGAGATACATCTGAAGCATTGCCACTGATTTTTGATTTGGCTATACATAGTTTCCCTTGTTTTCTTTCCTGCTTTCCCTAAGTGCAGTTTGCATAATTAGTTGTTTTTAGTCTTGTGTGTTTTCCCTTTGCGTGTGGGGGTAAATTTTGTATATTTTGATTTTGGGATCTTTTGATCTATTATTAATTCTTTCAAGCTGCATTTGACTCTGTGCCCAATGGTTTTTAAAGGCAACTGGGTCCTAAACATAGCAGGCATGCTTCCCCTGGGAGTTGCCAATTTGTTGACCCAATTTTGCCCCTCTAGTGAAATCTTGGTCACCTTCTGCACTAGCTTTGCATGGCCAGTTAATTTTGGGTTGCAAGGTCCACCTTCAGGGTTCAACAGCTCCGTTTCAAAGCATTGGCTCATCAACCTTATTCATTGGTGTTCACGATAGCATAAGGTAGAGTCTTCAAACATTCACAAAAGAGGAGAGGAAAAAACCAGGGCATTTAACACTAAGGCAAAAAGAGGGCAGACGTTTACAAGAATAATGCAACGGGTGACAAAATCGCCACCCATAACACTAGCAGGTAAAAGGAGACCGCAAATAGATGCAGTCAGTGGCAAAATTGCTGCCCACAACACAAGCGAAGGAAAAGGCCACGAAATCAGCCGACGTCAGCAAAACTGCCACGCTCGGTAGCCTACTCGGCCAACGTCGGCAAAATTTCCGCACTCGGCAGCCAAATCGGCTAATGTCGGCAATATTGCTATGTGCAATCCATGACATTGGGTGGTAAAATTTCTGCCCACAACATTAGGTAGCAAAAAAGGCTTGTAGAACATAGGAAAAGGCC